>OY757016.1:114250540-114529203 GCA_963580285.1 Lucinisca nassula
TATGCAACAGGGTTACGTTGCATCGACGTTGCCTTAACATCAGGTACCCGCTGGAAGAATTTTCATGCCATACATATCATGAAACCCCATCCTATACGATCATGAGCATGACTTCTCTATTGAAAAAAGAAAACAAGAAGAAATTACCTTTAGATCCCCTTTACAGAAGTTCCTGAGACGAGAGATATAGCTATCCCCAAAGAGGGCGAAACGTACCATGATGTATACGGACGTTGTTGTGTCTATGTGACATGAATCAACATAAACCCTAGGCTTTATATAATATGAATTATCTAATTTAACAGTGCCAAAGTTATCAATGCTTTTCAATGAGCTTGGGTACTGAACATTTCCGCTTTCGGGACATGGCATGTGATACTTGCCCACCATAGTGCATGTAATTACCTGCAAGTGCTCACTAACTAAGACCAGATGTTTGCTCCTGAGCATTGACCAGTGATATCTTTAAATCTATAAAAAAAATAATAAGGCTTCATGGTGCTTTTTACAAATGCCTGGTTTAATCTAGGCTAAATTTTTAAAGGCCTTTGAGTGAGTATAATACAGAATCTTTCATCCAAAATTGCCTCCTCTCACTCTTAATTTCCCTACGACCTCATATATTCAGTATATTCATTAGATAATTGAATAAAATAATGATTTTAAAGGTCCGTTCCGGTTATTCCAGGTCCGTTCTGGTTATTGGGTCCATTCCGGTTAGTAAACGTACCGATGTACACTAGTCAACAGTAAGTAATTTATTGATTTTCCCCAAGGCAGCCTCTTACCTGTTGAAGACAGAGGACAGAACTTCAGTGAGCACTGAGGACTACATAATATTATGTAATGAAATGATAGTCCTCAATATTAATCAAGAATAAATGCCTTTACGCCATTCAGTACCAGAAACCCCTGAAGGTGTACCTTGGCAAACAGTGCAGGCCAAGATCAGATGCTGCAGAACGCGGCATCTGATCAGGGCCTCCACTGTTTGCTTAAATTTCAGTAATTTTCCAAATTAATTTTGAAGAAAACACAACCCGACACCCCTAAATTTTAAAATGGACTCCTGCCATTTTTAAGGTGGAAGATTCCATTTGGTATAAAAGGGTTAAGGATTGTTGGCTAATGAAACAAAAAATAAATTATCACATTCCTTCACTAAGGCACATTCAGTAAAAAAAAAAAAAAAAAGTAAAAGTAAAAATAAAATGTTGTTTAGGAAAATTTTGTGTCATCTGCATTGAGCACTGGTGATAATCCATGTATCATATATCAAAAAATAGAAACACAGCCTCAAACACTTATGACGAACACTAATGCACAGGTCTTTCCGAATCTATGTATGTCCGAAAATCTTTCCCTTGCAATTATGTAATGAATGTCTGCCACCGATTCAAAGAATGCTCATTATATCGTTAAATTTTATCACTGTACATAGAAAAGAGAAATTAAATTTTATTTTTACCTTATTTAAGAGTGATTTAAATAGAATAAACCTGGTGTAATTTAAATTTTTCCTCAGAGCATTTTTCACTGATCTACTCATCAGCTGTTTTGGTGACTGAAGGAAGAGAAGATAACTTTTACTCCTGTCAACGAGTTGTCGTACTACAAGTGCAACTGCAATGTGCTTGACCCATTTCTTCCATTGCTATACACAATATTTGCATTATTTGCTGGCTCCCAGCTTGCACATTGTCAATATTGGAAGAACAGGTAACCAGACCCCCCCCCCCCCCCACGACCTTAAAAGGTCTGGTTACCTGTTTTTCCAACACTGATAACCTCCAGACTAGGAACCAGCAGATAATGCAAATAAGGTGAATATGTTGGACAAGTCCATTTGTCATATAAGGGGTGGCAGGCCTATTTTTCCGTTTTTCTATTTTTGATAGGGAAGGTCTATTAGAAAATAGTGCAGGCCCTGATCAGACTACAATGGGTTAAATCACGAACTGTCTTTGTTTGTTTGATTTGAGGTTTAACGTCCCCGTCAACACTGTATAGGTCATTTTGGAGACGTTGCTTCCAATTTTGTGGGACTTTTACCCGACACTGAGATGAAATGACATCTCAAGCCCTGTCGCCCAATGAAACCATAGGGTCTATAAGCATGGGCGGTCCAACTCGCACTGCTTTGCCTGGGCGGGCTTTGATCCTCTAAACGGTTTACCAGTACTCCTGTGCGGTCGCTCTCAGCTATTTCTTCAAGCCCCGATGGGCGGGGGCGAAGTCATAACTGTCCCCGGTTACTGTCGAAAAAGATGCAGATGTAATATAGTGCTTCGAGATCTTTCATTGTTTACAGGTCTGCTATTTCCATTCATTATGAATGTGGGTTTAATGCAAATAAATCATTGTCATTGTATATAGTTTCCCCTCTCTCTCTCTCTCTCTCTCTCTCTCTCTCTCTCTCTCTCTCTCTCTCTCTCTCTCTCTCTCTCTCTCTCTCTCTCTCTCTCTCTCTCGTTTTTTAACACAGTCCCCGGTCAGAAGTGTCTTTTCATTTATTTATTTTTCCAATGTACATCAATTATTGAGTACAGGGTTTCAAATGAACATGAACTTTCAAAGAAAGCTATGACTGACCTAAACTGAACGTTAATGTCACTTTGCATATACGACCTCCGTGTGGCCTGCTTAATGTCTCCAAGCTTTAACCCATATATCATAATGGAATCTTCTACCTTATAAGTTTGAAGTGGTCCATTTTCAATTATAGGGGTGTTAGGTTTGTTTTGTTTAAAGTAAGTTGTACCAAAATGTATATTCTTCGAGCAAACAGTGTAGACCCAGATCAGACGCCGCGTTCTGCGGCGTCTGATCTGGGTCTACACTATTTGCCAACATCCCAAAAAAGGGACGCTAGGCTTATATGGGTTGATTTATCAATGTTTTTGACCTTTTCAACCCTGTTTCTTATGTAGATTCTTCAGTCTGAGATTATTTTAACACTTATCTTGCTGAATAATCATTTAAGCCACACCCATTTCTGTCTATCAAACAATCAAATTACTTGATATAATTTATTGCTACAAATTCATAATTTTAATGCCAAACAGTGTAGATTCTGATCTGGATCTACACTGTTTGCAAAGATAGAGGTTGTCGTGAACAGCAAGATAAGGGTTAATACATCTAAGTTGCAAAGTATGTCACTTAAACAGACTGTCAAACAATGTAGACCCTGGTGAACCGGCTTTGAAGAATATCTGTACCGGGGCTACTGGTTTGAGTAGGTTATGGTAACCGAGCATCTGGGTCGCTTTTCCCACCCCCACTCCGTACAGCAAATAGATCTAGGTCTAAATTTGCGTATGAAAAGTAAAACAAAAAAGTAAGTTATAAGCAGTAGCCTATTCGTTTTAATATTCTCAGCTGAGACTCTCCCGCAATGCGTTTTTTTTTTTTGTTGTTGTTGTTTGAATTGAGGTTCAAAACGTCTCCGTCGTTGGAAAACATGGCCATGCCGCGAGTGGGATAAAGCCACATATCACGAATCTCAGCAAATCCGGCCCTTATAGATGAAAATTTGATATTTATTCCCATTCTGCTACAAACGCAGACGGTGAATTTTAACGAGTCGGTTCTAACTGCTAAGGAGTCGGTTCTAAGAGCACCCACAATATATAATTTGGCCTATATTAAGGAAAAAAAGATAAAAAATAGTTTATAGTAATATACGATTTAATTGAAACCCCACTTTGCTCTGTATAAAGGGGTTGTTTACAACGGTAAACACGTCACGTCAATACACCCGTTTGTTTGTTTGTTTGATTTGAGGTTTAATGTCCACGTCAACACTGTAAATGTCATTTTGGAGACGTTGCTTCCAATTTTGTGGGACTTTTACCCGACATTGAGATGAAATGACATCTCAAGCCCTGCCGACCAATGAAACCAATAGGGTTAATAAGCATGGACGGTCCGACTCGCACCGCTTTACCTTGGTATGCTTAGATCCTCTAAGCGGTTTACCAGTACTCGTGTGCGGTCGGCTTCAGCTCTGCGTGGAAGCATCATGCAGCCCATTTATTTCTTCAAGCCCCAATGGGCGGGGGCCGTCAATACACTCATCTCATCACGAAAACACTCTATATAATTTTGACACCTAACCCATTTCGTACCATGCAGAAACCCCAAAATGGGCAATAGGCAAGCAGTGCAGGCTCAGATCAGACGCCGCAGAATGCGGCGTCTGATCAGGGCCTGCACTGTCTGCATAAAAAAGCCATTTTCCAAATAATTTTGAAGGAATGACATCCTGACACCTCTAAATTTTGAAATAGACTTGTGCTATATATAAGTTGGTGCTATATATAAGTTGGTAGTGGCCCCCGCCCATAGGGGCTTGAAGAAATATATGGGCTGCATATGATGCTTCCACGCAGAGCTGAATCCGGCCCGCACACTAGTACTGGTAAACCGCTTAGAGGATCTAAGCCTGTCCAGGAACCGCGGTGCGAGGCGTACCGTCCATGCTAATAAACCCTATTGGTTTCATTGGGCGACAGGGCTTGAGATGTCATTTCATCTCAATGTCGGGTAAAAGTCCCACAAAATTGGAAGCAACGTCTCCAAAATGACCTTTACAGTGTTGACGGGGACGTTAAACCTCAAATCAAACAAACAACATATAAGTTGGTAGATCCCATTTGGTACAAAAGGGTTAAACCCCACTTTTTCACAGTAAAACTGGGGCTTACATGGGTATTCATTATTTTTCTTATTTTTGCTCAAAAACATAGATTGCGGGTACCCGTTAGAACTGCCTCGGCGAGGCCTACCTAAGTGTTATAAAAAATATCAGATTTTTTTGTGTGAAAATTGTCATTTTTTATGGTTAAATGTTCAATATAATTTACAGAGTGGCGACGTATTGACAGTCGACTGGAAATAGCCAAAGCACGTTAAAATGGCTATGGCCAGTCGACTGTCAATAGCCATTTCAACGTTTTTTTTTTTTTTTGTTTTTTTTTTGCTATTGCCGGTCGACTGTCAATAGTCATTTTAACGTGTTTTGGCTATTGCCCGTGGACTGGCAATAGATCTTTCCTATAATTTAATCATTTAAATATGCGTATCTTCGTAATGTCGCACCGAGGTCATAAAAAATCATACTCAACTCACTTGAGCATGAAACTGTCCTGCTCATAAATTAAAAAATGCCAAATATTGTTGGCTAATAAAGATTTATGAGCAGGATTAATAACGTTCCTTGCTTATTAGAGCATAACAATCACCCATCTGCTCCCTCTGTCCGCGAACTTGCCCCATTCATAATAAGGTCAGGGTGGTCTGGTTACCTGTTTTTTTCAACACTGATAACCTTCACCAGCTAGACTAGGAAGCAGCAGATAAATGCAAATAAGGTGAATGTACTTTAATATGTATGAGCATTACAATTGTATGCACAGCTGAGTTAAGCATGAAAAGGTTTTTATAACAAATACATTTTTTTTTTATTAAGTGGTCGTCGACGCGGCATACATACGCAGCATCGGCGTCCACAGTCGTTCTTAATATGCTAGCGTTTTGTTAACAGGGCGCGATAAATTTTATTGAGGTCGTTGGGCCTAAAAATACAGCTGGATTTCCGCTAACGATGCACTGGACGATCTGACTCACACCGCTTTGCCTGGGCAAGCTTAGTCCTTCTAAGCGGTTTACCAGTACACGTATGTGGTCAGATTCAGCTCTGCTTGGAAGCATTATGCAGCCCAATCTATTTCTCCAAGCCCCGATGGGCGGGTGCGAACCCGCCTCTGATTAACGATCGACTTGAAATAAGTGAAATCATTTTGATAGGACAGCACGGTAAAACCAAAACCATACCAAAAAAAAAAAAAAAAAAAAAAAACACAACAACTCCTGTCCAATATTTCTGTTTTGTTGTGTTTGATTCGAGGTTTAGTTTAACGTCCCCGTCAACACTGTAAAGGTCATTTTGGAGACGTTGCTTCCAATTCTGTGGGACTTTTACCCAACATTGAGATGAAATGACATCTCAAGCCCTGTCGCCTAATGAAACCAATAGGGTTTATTAGCATGGACAGTCCGCCTCGCACCGCAGTTCCTGGACAGGTTTAGATCGTCTAAGCGGTTTACCAGTTCAAGTGTGCGGGTCGGATTCAGCTCTGCGTGGAAGCATCATGCAGCCCATATATTTCTTCAAGCTCCAATGGGTGTGGGCCGCCAATATTTCTGTAACAGTAAATACCTGAAAAAATCCGGGCCCCGAAGTATAAAACCTTTTTTCATGCCCAAATCATTGGAGCATGAACTTTGTAATGAGACATGTGTAAAAATGTTGTTCTTGCTCATTAATTTCAAAATACCAATTGTTGACATTTTCAAATTTATGAGCAGGACAAATTTCACGCTCAACTGCATGAGCTGAACGTGGAAAAAAATTCTATGACTTCGTGCAAGCCCAGCAAAGTTCGATAGAAACGATATAAATACTGTAACAATTTTTTTTTTTTTTTTTGCAAACATCACGAAAAAACGCCTATATAATTCTGACCCCCTTGAACCCCACTTTTATATAGAAAAACAAGGATTTACAGGGGTAAACCTTATTTTTCTTATCCTTGCTCTAAAATGTAGACGTTAAACTCATTGAGGCGGTTCTAACGTGTACCCATAATCAATATTTTGAGCAGAAATAAGAGAAATATCACGATTTTTATCTTAAAATGTTCGCGTTTTCAGGGATAAAATTTACAATGTATTTATATAGGTGTGTTTTCATAATGATTACCTGCACATCTTTGAAACATTCAAATCCATAGCAAGCGTATGTCAAGAAAATAACTATGAAGACTGTATTTAAGTGTATCCAATGTCGTATATCCATGGTAATCAGCAATCATTTAACGTTGATAATGTGACTTCTTTCCTATCCATATACTCAGTCGGTCATATTTCCAAACGGACTCGGTATGTAAACACATAGAAAGTTTCAAAAGCTGTCATGCATATAGTCTTTCAAAAGGAAGTGAGACGTGACTGCACTTTTAATTTTGGACTATTCCGTGCTTTAGTTGGGTCGCCTTCAGTTGGGGTTTTACCTAGGGCGATATAGTCACTCAAAGTTTACTGAGATCCATACTGCATCATATTAACCTCTTGACCACGACTTCTACATACTCATTAAATGTCATATAAAAAAAAAACTTATTTATAATTTTAAAATCCTTAGGAAAAAGAAATCCGAAGCCTGCTTCCCCTAAAACATGAAACAGACTTGTCACGCTTGAACGTCGAACTCTCAAAGGTCGTTGATAAACTATAGTGGTCAATATGTATATCTTTTCTTGATCCGAATAAAATCGTGTTGTTACAGGGTATCACTTTCTTTTCATAGCCTTGAGTTCGTTTTGATTTACATTGTGTGAATCAAAACAAGCTACCATGACGTTTACAACATTTGAATAGCCTTTCATTATTTGCCTTTGCTCATTTTTCAGTGAACGACTTTTATTTATTTATTTATTTATTTATCCTTTAATAATAATAATCGACCTTATTTATAGAGGGTAACACATTTAGTAAACTACTACTAATCTTCCATGTGGCCCTCTTTTCCTGGGTAGAACCAGTACTAAGCAATGTGGATAAAGTCTCTTGCTCAAGGAAACAACACTTGCCGCACATGGGGTTCGAACCCGGTACCTCTCGATCCCGAGGCCGATACTTTACCACTGCACCACAGCGCTTCACACTTTCAATTGCCTTTGCTCATTTTTAGTGAACGACTTATTTATTTATTTATTTCGTCACGAAAACACGCCTATATAATATTGACCCCCTTGAACCCCACTTTTATATAGTAAAACTGGGGTTTCCGGGGGTATAACTTATTCTGTCTTATTTCAGCTCTAAAATTTAGATTGTGGGTACTCGTTAGAACCGCCTCATCGATGCGGTTCTAACGAGTGCCCACAATCTAAATTTGAGGCGGTTCTAACGAGTGCCCACAATCTAAATTTTGAGCAGAAATAAGAAAAATATCACAATTTTTCATCTTAAAATTTTCATTTTTTTCGGTGATAAAGGTGGCAATGTATTTGTATAGGCGTGTTTTCGTAATGTTTATTTATCCTTTCAATTGCCTTTGCTCATTATTCAGTGAATGAATTTATTTATCTATTTAATCAGGTCAACAAAACCGTGTAATAAACACCCATGGAAACCCCACTTTATATAGGGAAAAAGTTGGGTTCACGGGAACATAAATTGTGGGTGGCGGTTCTAACGAGTACCCAGAGTGTATGTTTGGGCTAGAAATAAGGAAAACTATATAAAAACCAGAAGAATTGTGTCCACAGGACAAGGATGCCCCCGCCTGAAAAAGAGGTTTATGTAAGTATTTCACCTTTGACCGCTAAGTATGACATGATCTGGGGCTTGCATACAACAAATTGACTCTTGACGGTTAAAAGTTCTGCCATGTAATTTCCAAATCCATCCAGGAAAACAAAGGTATTGTGCGGACACAAGAAAAAGACACTTTTCTTTACCTTTGACCTCAAAGTATGACCTTGACCTTGGATGCACCAACCTGGGTCTTGTGCATGACACATCTACTCATGATGGTTAACATTTCTTCCAAGTAATTCCAAATCCATTCAGAATAACGGGACACAAGAAAAAGACATTTATCTTTACCTTTGACCTCTACGTATGACCTTGCCCTTGGAGGTACCAACCTGGGTGATGATGGTTAACATTTGTGCCAAGTAATTTCAAAATCCATCCAGATTTAAGACCCGCCCTTGGGGCTTGAAGAAATAAATGGGCTGCATAATGCTTCCACGCAGAGCTGAAACCGACCTCACACGAGTACTGGTAAACAACTTAGAGGATCTAAGCCTGCCCAGGTAAAGTGGTGCGAGTCAGACCGTCCATGCTTATAAACCCTATTGGTATAAACCCTATTGGTTCATTGGGCGGCAGGGTTTGAGATGTCATTTCATCTCAATGTAAGGTAAAAGCACACAAAATTGGAAGCAACGTCTCCAAAATGACCTATACAGTGTTGACGGGGACGTTAAACCTCAAATCAAACAAACAAAAGATATAAGAACGTTATTGACTGTGTTTAAGTTATTGTACCCTTTTTGGCCCTTGACCTCAAAGTACGACCTTAACCTTGGAGGTACGGACCTGGGTTTTTCGTGCGACAGATGGTCTCATGGTGGTTAACATTTCTGCCAAGAAATTTCAAAATCCAGCCAGAAATAAGGAAGTTATTGGCCGTGTTTAATGAAAAGTTCTTCTCGCAGGCTGGGTATTTATTCAGCATTTTGGAATATTTTTCTTATTTTTCCCTGAAAACAGGATTTAACATTTCGTGCAAAAAAAAAAAAACATCTCATTTGGAGACAATTTGCATAAATGTCAAATCGTGTTGTTGGGGAAAAATAAGAAAAAATTTCAGCACTTCGTTATCTGTTAAATTAGCCCGCAGAGTGGTATACAAGTCACATAGAACAGTCCATTCATTAGCTTGGGACAGGTTCATTTTTATTTTTGCTTTATGGGTATCGGGTTTGTTTTATTTGTTGCATGTTTTACCAGAATTCCTTTGTTCCTGTGCTTTAAGCGAACAATGTAGATCCTGATCAGACTCCACTCTGTTTGACAGTTTTGAGCATATATTACAGTTAATATAAGCAATCTGCTTTCTGTCAGATTCTGTATATGCTGTATAAAAACGTTTTAAACCTTTGTGTAACAGAAACCCCAAAACGGGTACCCTGGCAAACAATGCAGACCCAGATCAGACGCCGCAGAACGCGGCGTCTGATCAGGGCCTACACTGTTTGCAAACAGAATAGCCATTTTCCCAATAAATTTTGAAGAAAACACAACCTGACAAACCTAAATTTTGAAATGGACTCCTGCTATATAAAAGGTGGAAGATTCCATTAGGTACAAAATGGGTTAAGCATTACTCTTACTCAGAATCGAAATGGGACCAGAAGAAACGTTTATCACAACTGCACACCCGGATGACATAGTGCAGTTTTTATTGTCTCCAAAAAGTTTTTTTTTCTGCTGAAAAATTGTGACAATGCTCTTCTTTTTGCTTGAGACATAGATTGTGGGCGCTCGTTAGAAATGAGATCACTACCGAGTAACGAGTCAATATGGGCAAATCTAACAAAAATAAAAAAAAGCCCATTTGTCGAAACGACATCGTTTCTAGGCGCTCGTTAGAACCCACATTCTATGCTTTGAGCTAAAATAAGGGAAATGATGTATACCCCTAGCAACCATACTTTTATGTTTACAGGGGTGTTCATCACACTATATGAAAACAATTTATTTAGTTCTGTGTCACGGGGAATAGAAGTGAAATCGATCAAACTACCCAGCACCTCCAAGCAGAGACACCAAATGGAAAGAAATACGCCCGGGTGATGGAAGATGCACACCTTCTCCTCACTCAACCACCCCGAACTGAACATTCATCATCAAGAAACCACGCCTGCATAATTTTGACCCCCCCCCCCCCCCCACCACCCCCACTCCCCACATTAAACACCACTTTTATATAGTAAAACTGGGGTTTACAGTGGCAAACCTTATTTTTCTTATTTATGCTCTAAAATGGAGATTGTGGGTACTCGTTAGAACCGCCTCGATGAGGCGGTTCTAACGTGTACCTGCAATCTATATTTTGAGCAGAAATAAAAATAAATATCACATTTTTTTCATCTGATTTTTTTTTTTTTTTCATTTTTCGGCGCTAAAATTTACAATGTACTTGAATAAATGTGTTTTCGTAATGTGTTCTCTAATTGAAAAAAAAAATGTTGTTGTTTTGTTGTTGTTGTTGTTGTTTCATGATGTGGCTCATATGTAATTGACATGTTTTTTAAATTCACATGTGTGCGTGCTGGCCAGCGAGTAAAGAGTACGTGTGCTGTTTTAATTTGAATTGGGATAGCTAAGAGCATACATTGGATTAGATTTAACATTTCCTAATTATTGTTTTAGACGATTATGTATGCAATACATTTTTATTAAAAAAAAAAAAAAAAAAAACGGAAAATATTTCTATGGCCATTGCTTGACTACTTCATGAATGATTTTCTTGAAAATTGTCAATGGAATTTAAGATTATTATATTAAAATAATGCATGAAAGTAGTTAAGTCAAAGCCTGGTAAAAGTATTTTCCTTAATGAATATAATATAATCAAACATGTTGTGGCTGCATAACACAACCAGGTACATGTCGGTTCACTATGCTCCGGCAATATCATATGAAATTTTCAATTTTGGCTCTTTTTCTGACGACGAAAAGCTAGCTGTGATACTTGGAAGTGACAATATAAAAATAATTCGTATAAGTGCCAAAACCTGCAATGAGATCTTAATAAGGCGTAAAGCCTTCTTGTATAATTAGTTTTTGTAAAAAGATTGTACAAAGTAAGCGTTTTAATGTAATATTTTATATTAACATATATTTTAATGGTTGATATGAGGGGCAGGGTATGAAGAAATTTTGACATCGTGTTGTGTGAAAAACGTTGAGCCGACGTCGGTGCGACGTCATCGCGCCGCATGATGATATATTTGCGGCGTCTTGACGTCGCATCGATTTGATGCTTTGCACTGACGGAGTGTATTTACTTGTGTCTTAATAGACATGAAAGAATTTTAAATAGTCTCTCATAATTCTTTTAAGAATGGTTCTGTATATGTATACATATGTGATTTTTTATGTCTTTTACTTTGTATATACGGAAGTGAGACTCTAATAAAATAAATATATCGTAATTCAAAAATAAAGTCAAAACGTTACCTGGTCCTTGTTGCTGTCACTTCTGTATGTTCAAATTATCCATATGTCTAATCCATTTCCATGTTGTATTTCCATGTTGTTAAGATGAACGTGCTAGGTGCAAAACTATAATTTGTCTTACATGTCGATGAACAAGATAATTACAAGCATATACTGATGCGAGACATTAAAACTCGTAATTTTTTCGGTCAATTGAGCACAGATGGTTTCAAAAATAATAGTTTGTCTGGACAGTATCCCAGTCAGAAACATTACCACCATCATTCAACCGTGCTACGACAAGGTGCTATACCTAGTCCCATTGTCTTAATTACTAAGATCCGTTATGAAGATAATTTTGAGCACGTCTCAGAAGAAGCATCTGTGAGATGAGTTTGTTCTTCTTCCTCATTGAGGCGGTCCTAACGAGCGCTCATCTAATAATCTATACTTTGAACTCGAATAAGGAAAATGATATATACCCCTCGAAACCATACTTTTCTGCACATAAAGTGGGATTTACAGGGGTTTATTAATTAAAAACATTTTTTGTGTTCTGTGAGAAATAGAAGTGTAGGCAATGTAGGAATCGACACAACTAACCAACACCTCCCATCAGAGACACCAATGGGGAAAAACACGAACATGATATTTGTTTGTTTGATTTGAGGTTTAACGTCCCCGTCAACACTATTTAAGTCATTTCGGAGACGTTGCGATTTTTACCCAACACTGAGATGAAATGACATCTCTATCCCTGCTTCCTTATGAATCTTCCCCTCACCCAACCACCCGAAACGGCACATATATTGTTCGCAAATTGCGAAAAAAAATGTAATTTTATCATATGACGTCGCATCTGAGATAGATACATTTTACGACGTCCTTAACGATGTCGCGTTTACTAATGGCGCAATTTTTACATTTTGTGGTACAAAACAATTGTGAGTTAAATGTGTTTTAAACGGCATGTGATGAAAAGAATCTTGCATTCGTGTTAATGTATTATTGAATATATTAAACTCATTGAAGAAAATGCATAAACTGCTCGGCGAAGTCTCGCATTTTCTTTTCCTCAACTCGTTTAATAAATTCAATAATGCATGAACACTCATGTAAGATCCTTTATGACATGTGTTTTAAATCAACATGTGTGCGTGCGGCTCAGCTAGTAAAGCCTGCATGTGCTGTTTTAATTTTCATTAAATCCATTAAATTAGATTTAACATTTAATAGACGGGTGTATGCAATACATTATTTTATATATGAGCTTTCAAACTTTGCCTAAATGTTGTTAAAAACTGAAAGTGTTTCTGTGGCCATTGCTTGACTGACACATGAACCATTTTCTTGAAATTTGTCAATGGAATTTAACCCTTTTTGTACCAAATGGAATCTTCCTTATTATATATAGCAGGAGTCAATTTTAAAATTTAGGGGTGCCAGGTTGTGTTCTCTTCAAAATTTACTTGGAAAATGTCTTAACTTTTCGCAATCAGTGTAGGCCCTGATCAGAGGTCGCGTTCTGCGGCGTCTGATTTGGGCCTGCACTCTTTGCCACTTACCCCTTTTGGGGTTTCCGGTACCGAATATGTTAAGATTATTAAAATAATGCATGAAAGTAGTTTAGTCAAAGCCTGGTAAAAGTATTTTTCCTTAATGAATATAATATAATCAAACATGTCGTGGCTGCATAACACAATCAGGTACATGTTGGTTCACTATGCTCCGATTCAGAGTCCATTCAAAAATAAAATCAAAACGTTACCTGGTCCTTGTTGCTGTCACTTCTGTATGTTCAAATTATCCATATGTCTAATCCATTTCCATGTTGTTAAGATGAACGTGCTAGATACATAATTATAATTTGTCTTACATGTCGATGAACAAGATAATTACAAGCATATACTGATACGAGACATTAAAACTCGTAATTTTCTCGGCCAATTGAGCACCGATGGTTTCAAGAATAATAGTTTGTCTGGAGAGTATCCGAGCACCATCATTCAACCGTGCTACGACAAGGTGCTATACTTGGTCCCATTGTCTTAATTACTAAGATTCGTTCTGAAGATAATTTTGAGTACATAGCACGCCTCAGAAGAAGCATCTGTGAGGATGAGTTTGTTCTTCTTCCTCATTGAGGCGGTTCTAACGAGCGCTCATAATCTATACTTTTAGCTCGAATAAGGAAAATGATATCTACCCCTCGAAAGCAAACTTTTCTGCACATAAAAGTGGGTTAACAGGGGTGTATTATTTGAAAACAGGTTTTTTTTTTTTGTTCTGTGAGAAATAGAAGTGTAGGCAATGCAGGAATCTACACAACAGCCCAACACCTCCCATCAGAGACAACAATGGGGAAAAACACGAACATGATATTTGTTTGTTTGATTTGAGGTTTAACGCCCCCGTCAACAATATTTAGGTCATTTTGGAGACGTTGCGATTTTTACCCGTCACTGAGATGAAATGACATCTCTATCCCTGCTTCCTTATGAATACGCATGGACCGGGTCCAACTCGCATCACTTTGCCTGGGCAGGTCGGCCAGTACTCATGTGCTCTGCGTGGAACCATCATGCAGCCCGCGTTAACACGAACATGAAATAACCAAACCCTAATGAGAAAACCAAAAGGACACAATGGCTGTCTTCCAACAGCTGCGGCCAGGTTAAACACAAAATGGTCCCCAGCAGACACACGTTGAACCAACGTTGATATGACGTCACAATTACGTCATGTGCCTGCTGGGGTCTACTCAGCTACTATATATGCAAGCTCGCAAACAACAATGTGCTGATGAGACCGCGAGGATGCGCAGGCTGCCCTGTACATTTGGGCCCCGTCAAGCGATTTTGGTACTTATCGCCTATGCGAGCAGCGAAGGTTCAGGCGAGCCTGCGCATGCGTGCAGTCTCGCCAGACCCTTCACTGCTCGCTCATACAAGCAGTGAATCAAGAGGAACATTCAGACAGAAAGCCATATCCCTGGTCCCTCTGAATGGCTGGGCATGCGCAGTTAAAATTTGTCATGACGGAATGCTCGAAGACAAATTCGCTTGGCGGGGCACATTTATGATTGATTGATTATGTTGGGGTTTAACAATGCGTCCGACCTTGTGGGTCATTTTGTGTCATCTCCCAGAGAAAGTGAGAAAAGAGATAGAAGAGATAGTAGAGGAGATGAAAGTGAGGGACAGAGGAGAATGAGGAAATTTAGTGCAAGTGTAGAGTGTTTCAGGTTTACTTCCCACCAACATCTAAGGTCATACGGAGACGGGGCCTCTGTTTAAAGACTCATCCGAAAGTCTGGAGAAGCCCGGGATCGATCGCGCGACCCCTGGTTTATGAGGCGAGGAGGCATATGAACCACTACACTACGGGGGCTTCTCGTGAAAGTGTAGAAACAAAAGAAAAAAAAAAAAAAACACCCCCCATATCTTCCTCCTTGTCCAACTTTTGGACGCCCCAGTGATGCAAGACACACAAGACCTTCACCTCACCCAACCATCCGAAATGGCACATTTTAAATGGCATATGATAAATAGAATCTTGCATTCGTGTTAATGTATTATTGAATTTATTAAACTCATTGAGGAAAATGCATAAAATGCTCGACGAAGCCTCGCATTTTATTTTCCTCAACTCGTTTAATAAATTCAATAATGCATAAATATTCATGTAAGTCCTTTATGACATGTGTTTTAAATTCACATGTGTGCGTTCGGCTCAGCTAGTAAAGTGTGCATGTGCTGTTTTAATTTTCATTGAATCCATTACGGCCCCCGCCCAAAGGGGCTTGAAGAAATATATGAGCTGCATGATGTTTCCACGCAGAGCTGAATCCGGCCCGCACATTAGTACTGGTAAACCGCTTAGAGGATCTAAGCCTGTCCAGGAACCGCGGTGCGAGGCGGCCTGTCCATGCTAATAAACCCTTTTGGTTTCATTGGGCGACAGGGCTTGAGATGTCATTTCATCTTAATGTCGGGTAAAAGTCCCACAAAATTGGAAACAACGTCTCCAAAATGACCTTTACAGTGTTGACGGGGACGATAAACCTCAAATCAAACAAACAAACATTGAATCCATTAAATTAGATTTAACATTTAATAGACGATAATATGCAATACATTTTTTATATATGTTAACTTTCAAACTTTGCCTTGATGTTGTTAAAACTGAAAGTATTTCTATGGCCATTGCTTGACTAACAACATGAACCATTTTCTTGAAATTTGTCAATGGAATTTTACCCTTTTTGTACCAAATTGAATCTTCCTCCTTATATATAGGAGAAGTCCATTTTAAAATTTAGGGGTGTCAAGTTGTGTTCTCTTCAAAATTTACTTGGAAAATGTCTTAACATTTCGCAAACAGTGTAGGCCCTGATCAGAGGCCGCGTCCTGTGGGTTCCGATACCGAATAGGTTAAGATTATTAAAATAATGCATGAAAGTAGTTTCAAGAAAAATTACTTTTAGCAGGCGTTGACTAAGTTAGTCAAAGCCTGCTAAAAGTATTTTTTCTTTTATGTATATAATATAATCAAACATAACACAATCAGGGACATGGCGGTTCACTATGCTCCGATTCAGAGTCCATTCAAAAATAAAAGAAAAAGGTCCCTGGTCCTTGTTAATGTCCATTCTGTATGTTCAAATTATCCATATGTCTAATCCATTTCCATGTTGTTAAGATGAATTAATTGACAGCGCGTGCTAGATACATAATTATAATTTGTCTTACATGTCGATGAACAAGATAATTACAAGAATATACTGATGCGAGACATTAAAACTCGTAATTTTCTCGGTCAATTGAGCACCGATGGTTTCCAGAATAATAGTTTGTCTGAACAGTATCCCAGTCAGAAACATTACCACCATCATTCAACCGTACTACGACAAGGTGCTATACCTGGTCCCATTGTCTTAATTACTAAGATCCGTTATGAAGATAATTTTGAGTACACTTAGCACGTCTCAGATGGAGCAGCTGTGAGGATGAGTTTGTTCGCCTTAAAGGATGACTGCCCAAGAAAGTAAAACGGTGATAATATCATCCTCTACTCAGTAATTAACAATTTGTTAACAACATATAAATATATGTTTTGGCATTCTACGATCATTCATCAAATGAAGTTACATTGACAACATTAACTGAACTATATACACTATATAACTCATTTTGTTTACAATTTTATAAAGTCTATATACAAAAAGAATTCAAGAAAGAAGTTAAAATGGAAGCGTAAGTTTCTTCTTCTTATTATTTTGTTTCTTTGGCAGTTTGCTAGATAGGCCAGTAAATCTTTCTTCTGCATGATTTCAACTACTGCAGCATTTCTTTTATAGTGTGCAGTTAAAGAATTTTGTCTATTTTAACATTATCTTACAAGAAAACATATGTGAAACGGAAACACAAAATTTCATTCAAGTGACTTCAGTGATAATACATGTTGTAAAGAATTCAGAGGAAAGTGTTTTTAAGGGTGTGGTTTCTAACGAGCACATTTCAATCTATTTTTTACGGTAACCGAAATAAGAACAATATCACACATTTTCATGTAAAAATATGAATTTTAGGACATTGAAAGAAAGCATTAATTATTCAACAAGAGCTTATTTTCTTAAGGAAGGATTGAGAAGGTTAAGATTAGTGACTTATGGAAAAAACAACACAAACATATTAACAATACCTCAAAGCAATACTGACTGTTAGGAAATTAACCTTTCACACGAAATTGCTGTTTCTTTCATAAGCAGTAATCTGCTAAAACATGGTGTTCCTTTAATCAACATAAAGACCAGTATTTCCCGAATATGATGAGAAGTTATTTTAGAGACATAATATTGCTGAATATAAAGAAATGTTAACGTCGTCCAAGAATGTTAAGAAACTTATTAAATTACCCAAATTTAGAAGCCTCTGTCGTGTAGTAGTTATGCTACACGCCTCATAAACCAGGGGTCGTGGGTTCGATCCCGGGCTTCCCCAGACGTTCAGATGAGCCTTTAGACCGATGTCACGTCTCCGTAAGACCTTAGCTGTTGGTGGGACGTAAAACTAAAACACTCACACCCAATATGCAGAACATTTTCATTTTTCTAGTTAAATTATTTAGTCTCCCGTCCCTTTTCAAAATGATTGTATTTTTTTCTCGTTAGTTTGTCATGTGTTGTGCATGTATGTGCATACTATGATACGTCTATTCTTTCCCTTACACCGCCTTCGAGAAGCCCAAGTTTACTTCATATATAAGCCCCGCCAAGCGAATTTGTGTCTTCGAGCATTCCGTCATGACAAATTTTAACTGCGCATGCCAAGCCATTCAGAGGAGCCAGGGATATGGCTTTCTGTCTGAAGGTTCCTCTTGATTCACTGCTTGTATGAGCGAGCAGCGAAGGTTCTGGCGAGACTGCGCGGATGCGCAGGCTCGCCTGAACCTTCGCTGCTCGCATAGGCGATAAGTACCAAAATCGCTTGACGGGGCCCATATGATAATGGAATCTTCCATCTAGAAAGTTTGGAGTGATCCATTTCCATTTATAGTGGCGTCACGATCTTAACTGTTATTTGGCGTCTGATCTGGGTCTGCACTGTTTGCCAGTGCCCAAGAAAAGGGCCGCTAGGCATAAATGGCCTAAACAAAGTTATCTTCTGAGAAAGCCCAAAATTAAACAAAATTATTTTTCTGGACAAAACTTGAATTATGTCAGTATTTCAGACAGGTACATTCTTACTGTATGGAATTCAGTCGAAATTTCAAAGACTCGAACACCTTTTACACTTTTGGGACTATGTAGTTTTGTTCGAGATAAGCGTATTTTGAGTTACTGATGGTTAATTATATCAATTGGCAATTCTACCGAACACCCATAGCACGCGACCTATGTACTCCTATGGTACGACGTATAAACTGAAGGAAATCATTTAATTTATCTTATTTTATTTTTCATTTCAATATTTCATTCTTAGAGCCATTTGAGATAATATTTTATTGCGCAGGTATGCTGTCCTAATCCTATTGATCTGTTTAATTGATAAGGAAATTGCAGTTTCTTTGAATACGAGTAATTCGGAAACATGGTGTTCCTTAAATCGACTTGAGAAAACTAGTACTTAACACCCAATCAGGGAATATGATTGGGACATTGTATATTTGAGGAAGTTCGAAATCGGCCAAATATAGCGATACCTATAAGACTTCCACACACATTTTATTTGGACAGTATAGTTCTGACTCTCATCAGGATAAGACCGTCATGTGAGATATTTTATTTTTATATATATTACATTGCTATAAAATTATTTTCTCTTGAAAATTTGTGGTGGTTATCTTACTGTGGGGCCAAACATAGATTGTAGATACTCGTTAGAACCGCCTCACTGAGGCGGTTCTAACGAGCACCTACAATCTATGTGTTGTAGTAAAATATGCATATCCTTGTAAATATCACTTTTCTATATATAGTGGCATTTATAAAGGTGTTCATTTCATAGAGGATCTTACACGATTGGTCATTTTATATGAATTTTATGAAACGAGCCTTTGCCGAGTTTCATAAATTTCATATAAAGTTGCCACAAGATTTTATTATCTTCAAAATAAAACAAGGATCGGTTACGGACGGCGTATAACGATTTTATCACCGATTTTTTTTAAGTAAAAGATAAAGCATAGAGTTCTTACGGACGACGTCAGAACGTCATGTGTTATTACACATGAGATCAAATAATCAACAGCGACGTTATACGTATGATGAACGGACTTAAACGTATTCGACCGGGATGACTCGGATCATCCTGGGCAATCTTATCGGAGTCTTAGCTGATCGCATGGACATTTTACAAGATTTTTTTATACATTAACGTGTTGATCAGCGTTATTGTTGCTTCCTTTCAGAATGAAACTTTTCTGTGAAGATTCCTGCTCCCCATTCTTCCGTAAGTCCCATAAAGTATGGGACATAACAGAGGAAGAGTTTGAGGCAGTTGTCACCCCCTATGGCAAGACCGTGACAGCAGATAACCCATTATTCATCGATGAAGATTCGGGAATTGGAATGGAATATGATATGGTAGGCATATTTATTTATTTGTTCAAACAAATACTGAGTATACATTACGAAAACACGCCTATTCTAATACATTGTAAATTTACCCCCGAAAAAAAAACTAAATTTTAAGATGAAAAATTGTGATATTTTTCTTATTTCTGCTCAAAATATAGATTGTGGGTACTCGTAAGAACCGCCTTCTTACGAGTACCCACAATCTATATGTTAGAACAGAAATAAGAAAAATATCACAATTTCTCGTGATGAGGTTTAATTGCTTTGTGTTCTGTCTTGAAGTTTTTTTTTTTGTTTTGTTTTTCGTTTTTTCCAAAAAAAAAAAAAAAAAAAAAAAATGTAATGACAATTTTGTTTTCTGACACGTGTGCACAGCAAACACTCAAACCAGCCTATAATCAGCACAGCCAATCTTCCCACAGAACTTTTTCTTATGTATGAATACATTATCCATTCGGTGCACAACGTAAACCCTAATCATATTGTACAAATGTACATGCAAATCTGAGGAATCGCATTGCGGTTGCCCTGCAGGTTCTCAACGTTGAAAAAACGTTACACTAAAGGTATTTTTTTTTGCGATCAGTGTGCACCCAGATCAGACATAGGAGCAGTCTGATCCGGGCCCACACTGTTTGCATGTACACAAAAATATTTTTTAAAAAGTTGGCAAAAAACAAAAAAAATCATCACACAACATATGCAGGCGACATTTTCAGATTTAGTTTTTCTCGGCGTCTTAAGGGTTAAGCATTGCCAAGTATGTTCTAGAAAGGGTTATCCTTTGGAAGCAAAGAATACACCACAGGACTGGAAAACATGGAGTTTACACAGACTAACAAGTGTCTTGAATTTTTAGATATAGAAACTAGAGATATTGTATTATACCGGCAACAAACAATAAGGTGCTGATGAGACTGCGCGCATGCGCAGGCTGATCTGCACCTTTGATGTTTGCAAATGACAAAGACATTGTCTTCTCACAGCGTAGCTCATTTTTCATTTTATTCTTTCTCCAGGTTGGAAAATTTCGTTCAAGCCCAAAAGAAGACCTCAACGGATCTTACAATGAACCAAAGGTAAATTCATTCATTCATTCATTCATTCATTCATTCATTCATTCATTCATTCATTCATTCATTCATGCATTCATTCATTCGTTCGTTCGTTCGTTCGTTCGTTCGTTCGTTCGTTCGTACAGCATATAAGATATAAGAAATTTGAAATTCATCTTCATGTACTTGTTCCATCCTTTCCGAGAATGAGTCAGTTCTAAAGGGTACCCACAATCTACCGTTTGTTTTGAAGCAAAATAAGGAAATATAAATTATGGCTTACATAGCTACAGTATCTGCATGCACTGTTTTTAGGTTGTCTCCGAGGTGTTCTGGAACACAAATCACATGCCTGAGTGAAGGTTCAAAGGAAAAAGAAAATAGTCCCTTTTTGAGAGTCGAATGTTAGGTTTTTTTTTGTGTTTTTCGTCGAAGCTCATTTCATCACGAAAAGACGCCTATACAATTTTAACCCCCCTCCAACCCCACTTTTATATAGAAAAACTGGGGTTTACAGGGGTAAACCTTATTTTTTTCTTATTTCTGCTCTAAAATATTGATTGTTGGTACTCGTTAGAACCGCCTCATCGAGGCGGTACTAACGAGTACCTACAATCATTATTTTGAGCAGAAATAAGAAAAAATCGAGGCGGTTCTTACGAGTACCCACAATCAATATTTTAGAGCAGAAATAAGAAAAATATTCCAATTTTTCATCTCAAAATATTCATTTTTTTCTGCGATAAAGGTAACACTGTATTTGTATAGGCGTGTTATCGTAATGTTTGTATTTCAATAGTTTCAGATCCAGCGCCGCCGTAAAACCAACCGTCAGTCGAATCTTCTGGATGCTAAGAAGAGTTTGTTTTCTACTAAACGCCAACCTGAGGACGACCTTGATGACGTTTTTTCTCCCTCAGTGAAGAAACTGCGTGACAATGAGTGTCCGGTGGAAGATTTTTCAGTGGTGAGTGTACAAGCTTTCCTGTATATTCCGTAGATCCGAAATCTGGCTAGGCCAAATAGGAATTTTTATTTGGCCCAGGCGGATTGAGGATGGTGTCAGACCTTCATTAAATGCTGATAAATACGTTTTAATAACACTTTTCATTCCTCGGAAATTTGTTTGAACTAGATTAAAAAAAAAGTTTATGGCAATCATTTTGCTCTTTTTTTTTGTCTTAAGTAATGTGTAGTTTTGACCACCATGGTTAAATAACTATAATCACAAGCTTTTCATATTCTTTAACTTTTTTGTCTTTTTTGTCCTACCATATGAATTGATTACCTGCCTGATCCAAATATGTGTGCAAAACAATCAAACACAAATTTTATAAATACAAAAGCTGAAAGTAAATCTCTAAATTATTTGTGTCCTTAAGTTTAAACCCTACAAAACATCATGGAGTACTGGTAGCCTTGCCCCTAACATTCAAACGGAAAGAAGTAAAGGTATCCAGCTACATTTGGACTAAACCAACTTAGCCAGATCTGGAATCTGCATAGCCAAATAGGAATTCTTATTTTTTGACGATTCCTAAACTTAGGTGCATCTTTTTTCTGTAGCATTGTGCCAAGTGCGTTGTACTGGTCATCCTATAGAATGTTCCTTTACTATTTTCAGCAGTCGCCAGCTGCCGGAACCCAGAGCATCATTCAAGCAGTTGACCAGCTGTCCACCAAGGAGGAGCTTGTTGCTGATGGATCACGTGACTACAGTCTTCCAACGGTTCCAGGAAAACATAATGACCTGAAGTCCATTTCGCCAGATACGGTATGGCAGTTTAAAGTATCTTTGTTTAAAGCATGTGCATGTTAACGTAAAAATGGTCAATTTTATTGTAAGAATAGGATAATAAATAACATCTGTTAAAAGGTGAATTGATACCCTGTGCATATTTTTTGCCAATGTAACAAAAGGGAGATAACTTTTGTTGCTCCGTTTGCTCACCTCTGTGAAAATGGGGTCTACTCACAAAGGCAAAAGTGCTCCTTAAAATGTGCCTATTCATAAAGGAAAAAATATACTCTTTTCTTTATGAGTAGACCCCTTAATGACAAGTGAGACAAAGTATATTTGAAAGTTGCCTCCCCTTACAGCGAAGTTAGATTTGTGCAGTGAAAAATGTTTTAATTACATCATAATTCGTGAAAGATTCTAATTCTTTTCTTAGACATTCTGTGCGTGCGCATACACTGTTAAACAACCGTAATCTACGTTCAGGTGAAAAATTATGTATATTCCTGCAAGACCGAAATAAATACAATGTACATATGATTTCATTTTTTTCTACATATGGTTTCACTTTTTCTTCTTCTTCTTCTTCTTCTTCTTCTTCTTCTTCTTCTTCTTCTTCTTCTTCTTCTATAGAAGCCTCCGTGGTGTAGTGGAAAAGCAATTCGGCTTATAAACCAGGGGTCGTGGGTTCGACCTGTGGCTTCTCTAGACTTTCGGATGGGTCTTTAAACCGAGGTCCTTTCTCTGTATGACCTGCTTAGCTGTCGGTGGGACGTAAACTGAAACACACGCACTTCTTCTTCTTCTTATTCTTTTTCATTATTAGTATTATCATTATATTTTCTGATTTTTATTTTTATTATTTTCATTATAGATGGCGGATGTTATCCAGGGCAGGTTCAGTGACATTGTCCATAAAGTTACAACCATCGACTGCAGATATCCATATGAGTTCGAGGGAGGTCACATCAAGGTAAATTTTTCATTAGTTTGTTTTCTTTTTTGTTTGCTTATTCGTTTTCGGAACAAAAAAAACGCATTCAAATGAGCGATATCCGGGGAATTAGACTTTAATCCCTTCGACTGGTACTGATATCTACGCAAACAGTGTAGATCCAGCTGAGGCGGCTTATCGATATGTGCACAGTTTGCCATTCTGTTTATGGTTTTTACTTAACCCCCACATTTACAAGAATGGCCATGTCCACTTGTAAAGATTGAAAGAGCCCACTTTATAAACTCAGTGATGAAAGATGTAAACTGTGTTTAGTCAAACCTATGTTGGAAGAGCATTTTTCACGGTGGCATCCACAACGGATGCTGCTTCCTTGAATTTGAGCCCAAACTAAATCATAGGAGCAGATAAAGAAGGGATTTGGTGTTATTTAAAGGATTTTTGTCAGTTCTCCATGGAAACCTATGTTGCGGGTATTCATTTGTACCGCCTCGTCGAGGCGGTTCAGATGAATACCCACAACATAGATTTTTTTGAGATATAAGGAAACTTACCCTTCAATTATCGCCAAATATCCATTTTCCCCGTTGCTATGTGCACGTGCCCGCTTTTCATGTGCCACAGAATTACGTATATGTTCCTTCTAAGTTTTTGTATAAAGTAAAATTCCTATATCAGCACATAAGGCCACCATTGGGACTGTTCAAAAGTGGTCTTTAAGACCACTTTTGAACAGTCCCAAGGGTGGCCTCTTATGAGGTGACATCAAGTGTAGAAAACACATGGAAAGAATGATGAAACCTCAATAAGCTTTTAAAAGCAGATTTTGTCTTTATCTTAAGTGGTCTTAAAAGCGAATTTTGCTGTATTTGTTGTCTTATTCGTGTGTAACTTACATATACAATTAATGTGTGTGCCACATACATTTATCTTATTTCTCTTTATTTGCAGGATGCTGTCAATCTTTACACCAAAGAATCTGTCCATAAATTGCTTACAGAAGAAGTGAAGCCGGGACAGACTCACATACTCATCTTTCACTGTGAATTCTCATCAGAAAGAGGTCCTAAAATGTAAGTCAAAATATTATACTTATATATTCCCTTATAGCTTCACCATTAGAAAATTCAAGCACTGCAATCTCTTTGAACATTTTCGCTCTAAGTTCTTTTATGCTTTTTTAAAAATCCTCCACCCCGCCCATCGGGGCTTGAAGAAATGGACTGGGCTGTATGATGCTTCAACCTGACACACATGGGTACTGGTAAACCGCTTACAGTGGCTAAGCGTGCCCAGGCAAAGTGGTGCGAGTCCATGCATATAAACCCTATCGGTTTCATTGGGCGGCGGGGCTTGAGATGTCATTTCATCTCAGTGTCGGGTAAAAGTTCAATAAAATTGGAAGAAATGTATTCAAAATGACCTATATAGTGTTGATAGGGACGTTTAACCTAAAAAACAATCAATCAATCAAAATATTATACTACCACTTCACCATTAAAATTTTTAAGCCTTGCATTCTCTTTGAACTATTTCGCTCGAATATCTTGTATACTTTTATAAGCAAATGACTGGGCTTGAAATATAGAGAATTGACATAGATTATGTTTCGCCTGTGCGCTTTTGAGAACTTTTATTTATTTATTTATTTATTTATTTATTTATTTATTACATCTTCTTCAGGTATCGTTTCTTGCGCAGCGAAGACCGTGATCTGAACAAAGACAGCTATCCCAAGCTAAACTACCCTGAAATCTACTTATTGGAGGGAGGATACAAGGCTTTCTACCATTCTCATCCAGTACGTAACCGGTTTTGTATGTTCAATGATATAACATTTCCGCGCAAAAGTGTATAGCATAACATTATTGCGCAAGCATGTTTACATAGATGAATATGCTGGAAGTGCCAAAATGCAACCATTAACCATAGCCAGGTAATGAGGAGTAACGTGGTTTCTTATTAGAAACATATGTTGTTGGTACTTGTTTGAATCGCCTCATCGAGGCGATTCAAACAAGTACCAACAACATATATTTCCAGTAAGAAGTAAGGAAAAGTATTCTACTCCTTTCTTGACGCTGTGCTAGTGCAGCAAGTTTAAACTGTGATGAAAAGCAACACAACTGTGATAAATCAAACCATGTCTGTGTATAATATTTACTGCGTTTCTAAATGCCAAAGCAAGTTTTACTAAAAAGTATTCGTTGCAAAATCATATAAATGTACTTTGGAATTTGTAAACAAGATTTCCAACCTTTGAATACCAAAATATGCTAATGGAAAAAAATGCAACGGTTAACCCCTTTAAGTAAACCAGTAAAAATGATGGTTTCTAATTAAGGTATAACCAAGAAAGAAAAAATGAAATATTGAATAACATATGTCAGACAATCCATCAAAAGTAATTCGAAGGAAAATAAATTCTATAATTTTTGAATTCTTCATTTCAGGAACTATGTGACCCAACTGGCTACAAACCTATGTTGCACGAAGACCATTTAGAAGACCTGAGACATTTTAGAACAAAGTCTAAGTCCTGGAATGGTGACAAAAAAGGAAAGAAACCAAGAGCTGCTCGCCGCAGGAGTTGCCTCACATTCTGAAGCGTTTGCCAATCGCCGTTCCTGTCGGCGCGTCAAATGATGACGGTAGTTAAGCGATAACGACTGCTGAAACCGCCTGCACCTTCCATGGTCCGTGTCACCACGTGACTTGGCGGTCGCGCTTGTGCTTGAGCTGGCACTGCGCTCACAGCGTTTCAGGCCCGTGCACTACGAGAGAAAATGCGCATGGTCATACTCGTATGTCAGATAACGAGTTGCCCAGCCAGCAAAGAAGGCCGGGCCAACGTCGGGCCGATAGCGGTACGACGTTACCACGTCGTACCGCTATCGGCCCGACGTTGGCCCGCGGTTTGTGCTGGCAGGGTGTGGATCAAGGCCCTGAGACAAAAATGATGAGCCAAGTGTAGACAGAAGGATGAAGCCCGATAAAGAGACTGAGAAGACTGCAACGGTGACTTTAGGGACAATGGGTGCACCTGGCAGATTTTTTCCCGCCATTTTTCAAAGGGGGACAACTTTCGTGACTTCCTGTTCGCTTCTCTTTAAACTCCGTCCCATGGGAAAAGGGTCTACTCTTAAAGGAAAGAATGTACTCATTAGGAGCAAATTCTTTCCCATAAGTGTTGATCCCTTTTAACACGGGATACCAAAAAATACTTTTGCAGGAGTTGCCTCCCCTTAAGGTGCTTCCATCCCCCTAAATGTGTGACTGATATACAAGTCACTTTTTGTTGTTTTATGTCGGAAAGAACTTGGGCGCATGATCTTTATGCAATGTCGAATCAGCGTCGATGTAAAGTCACGCTGATGCGACATTGCATACACACCGTGTGTCAACCGAGTTTTAGAATGAAATGTATATTTAAATGACGTAGCGCTGATTTTACGCTTGTTGAATGTCCGTTACGGAAAGAATAGACGAAAAGCGGTAATTGGCCTGCTCATGTTTTAGCAAACACGGCCAGATAAAGATTTTTGTTAGCTACAAAAGCAGTAGACTTTAATGAAATCGTTGCTTTTGGCACATGGCTGAATTAAAGTGTCACGACATGGAGTTCATTACGAAAACACACCCATACAAATACATTGTAAACTTTACCTTCGAAAAAATGAAATTTTTTGATGGAAAAATTGTGATATTTTTCTTATTTTTGCTCAAAATATAGATTGTGGGTATATGTTAGAACCGCCTCGTTGAGGCCGTTCTAACGAGTACCCACAATCTATATTTTAGAGCAGAAATAAGAAAATTATGTTTGCCCCTGTAAACCCGAGTTTTACTATATAAAAGTGGGGTTAAGGGGGGGGGGGGGGGGTCAAAATTATATAGGTGTGTTTTCGTGATGATTTGAAATACATGTGCATACATGTATATCCTGTCCTTGGTCAGGATTTGATCATTGCTACTGATTAGACCTTTCATGAGCCGCCTCAGCGGCAGTTTTACGCAAAATGCAATGTGAAATGCAAGTTGTGTATTTTTAAAGAGCTGTTAAAACGTGCCATGGACACCCGGGGAACCCACATTAGACAAAGACCCGGGGAACCCACATTATACAAAGAAAAGTTCGTCCATGTCACTAGATTCCAGCAATCCCTCACTTTAGAAAAAAGTATGAATCACATGGGGGCAAATATAGCATATTTGGTGTTTTAGGTGCTCGGAGTTCTTATACGGCGCTTCTAGCACCCAAAATCGTATATTACATAAGTCTTATCCCGCTGAATAATTCAAGTTAGCCACACCCATTGCTAACATCAACCAATCAAATTATTTGATTTAATGTATTTGCTCAATTCACAAATTGCATGATAGTGTAGACGCTGATCAGATGGCTTCTAATCGGGATCTACACTGTTTGGAAAGGTAGGGGTTGTTGTGAACAGCAGGATAAGGGTTTAATATTAAATAGATTTTCATATTTGTAAATATATGTACAGAGTATAAATGGAGATATTTATTTATATATTCATATTACAGAGATATTAATATATTTGTATGAACATATATTGGTCATTCAGACTTTTATTTTAAACCTTGCACCATCATGTTCTTCGACTCTATCACGGCACCACTTTAAATTGATCCCATTTAGTACCAGAAACCCCTAAACGGGTACCCTGGCAAACAGTGCAGGCCCAGATCAGACGCCGCAGAACGCGGCGTCTGATCAGGGCCTCCACTGTTTGCTAAAAGTTCAGTCATTTACCAAACAAATTTTGGTGAAAACACAACCTGACACCCCTAAATTTTGACATGGACTCCTGCTATATATAAAGAGGAAGATTCCATTTGGTACTAAAACATGGTTAAATTGATCCCAACGGACGCGACACTCCTTACGTAAAATTTGTACGGAACATAATTATAAAATATGCATACTGTAAAAATTCGCTATTAAGACCACCTAAAATTAAGACTAATTCTGCTTTTAAAAAGCTCACTTAGTAGGCTGCAGTTATTCTTTGTGTTTTCTGCATACATTGTCCTCTGATCAGAGACAACTTTTGGAACTGTTCAAAAGTGGTCTTATAGACCACTTTTGAACAATCCCAAAGGTGGTCTTAATATAGGAATTTTACTGTTTATTTATATGCGTAACGCTCACTGTGCACAGTTTGCATGTGCATACTGAACTACAGAGGGTTTTGTTTGTTTTTTCGTCTCGGAGTTTAACGACCCAGTCAACGGTGTTTAAGTCATACAGTTCTTTATTTAAAGAAACTGAAAACTACCCTTCTTGACTCAGCGGAAGGGAGAGAATGATCTTATATAGCGCTGATTTCATGATAAATCTCTACAAAAGAATGTTGCCTTGGCAGGGATCAAACCAGCGACTTCCTGATAACCAAGCAGACGCGCATCCGACTGAGCTACCGAGGCCAAATCCATTAAGAATGTCACGCCCCCCCCCCCCCCCCCCCTTAATTTCATAATTTTATAAAAATAAGAAGCTATTCTGGGTAAGCGTACATACGCCAATTTTCACTAATCGCTTGATTGATTGTGTTTGAAGTGAGTTTTAACGTCCCCGTCAACACTATATAGGTCATTTTGGAGACGTTGCTTCCAATTTTATGGGACTTATACCCGACATTGAGATGAAAGGACATCTCAAGCCCTGTCGCGCAATGAAACCAATAGAGTTTATAAGCATGGACGGTCCGACCCGAACTGCTCAAGTTTTCCTGGGCTGGCTTAGATCCTCTAAGCGGTTTAACCAGTACTCGAGTGTGGTCGGTTTCAGCTCTGCGTGGAAGCACCGTGCAGCCCACTTATTTCTTCAAGCCCCGATAGGCTCAACCGCACATCAAATCCTGTGGGTCATTTTGTTTCATCTCTCGGAGAAACGGAGAAAAGATGCAGAAGAGGTAGTAAAAGAGAGGGCAAAATCCCAGTAAGCATTCTACATAAATCTACAGCGGGCCGTTAGCGGCCCGTCAGGGTAGCTGACGGGCCGCTAACGGCCCGCTGTAGATTTATGTAGAATGCTAGCAGGGATAGGATAGGGGAGAAATAGGAAAATGAAAGAACATGAAGAAACAGGAGAAATAAAAAAGACCCCCCCCCACCTAACACACACACACACACTCTATTATTGCCTACTTCAAGGCCCAAATGTAAGCCAATAGCGGGTTGGGCGCCCTGGTGACGTAAGATAAACGAAACCTTCGCCACACTCAATCGACCCACCACCACTGAAGTACGACTATCTTTATGCTTTTATGACCTGCTATCGCTCTCGGGTCACATGTCAGATGCCAAGTTCTTCAGTGGCCCTAGAAGGTCAGGGCCCAGTTGTTCAAAGCATCGTTAGCTTTACGAGCTCGTTAGTGGTCATATTGTTAACTGTTCTAGCAAGTTTAATATATAAATTTTGGGTATTTTTGCTGAAAAATGTGAGCAGCTTTTGCTTCCGCTAAAGCTGCTCACATTTTTTCAGCAAAAATATTAGCATATTTGCTATATTAAATGATCAAAGTTTTAACGATACGTTAACTAACGACGTCGTTAGTTTTGAACAACTGGCCCCAGGTGTTTTTTTTTTTCTACGGGTACTCCGGATTTTGCCTACCTCTCCACCTTTGATCAACGATTGGCTAGAAATAAGTGAAATAATCTTGAAAGGGCCGCAAAACCATAAATAAATAAATAAATAAATAAATTACCGTGCAATCGGTTTCTTTTTATTGCCGGGTGGACTGACCGTAAACGTCAGTTTGTACGATTCTGTGGTTTATCTAATTCTAATATCAATTTTGTCTAGTAGGGTTTCAAAACACGTATCAACGTTTTTCGAAAAGTATACCCAGCTGTCTTTTTCAAAAGGATACAAAATACATCACCGTGTATCCATTACAAATTCGAGACGAAAATGTGGGAGAAAATGCCCTCACATATCATATCATTGTTACAACGCATAATGTAGTAATGTAGTAATTTCTTCATTTTGAAATTTTTACTACATTATGCGTTGGCATAGTCGACGCGAAATGAAATAAAATGTCGTTTTTGCTTCAATATGCGTCGATACTAAGAGGTTTGAGCAAAATGAAAGAATTATTTCATTTTGCGGCGATGGGTGGCATACTTAATTTTACTTCATTATGCGTCAACAGTTTGTTTGTTTGATTTGAGGTTTAACGTTCCCGTCAAGACTATTTAGGTCATTTTGGAGACATTGCTTCAAATTTTATGGGACTTTTACCCGATATTGAGATGAAATGACATCTCAATCGCTGCCGTCCAATTAAAAGCAATAGGGTTTATATGCATGGATGGGCCGACTCGCAGCAGTTTTCCTGGACAGGCTTAGACCTTCTAAGCAGATTACGAGGACTCATGTTCGGGCGGTATCAGCTCTGCGTGGAAGCATCGTGCAGCCCATCTATTTATACCCCCGGCATACGAAGTATGCAAGGGGGTATATAGTTTTTGTCCATTCTGTCTGTCTGTCTGTCTGTCTGTCTGTCTGCCTGTCTGTCTTTTGTTTGATTTGTTTGATTTGAGGTTTAACGTCCCCGTCAACACTATTTAGGTCATTTTGGAGACGTTGCTTCCAATTTCATGGGACTTTTACCCGACATTGAGATGCCGCCCAATAAAACCAATAGGGTTTATATACATGGACGGGCCGACTCGCAGCAGTTTTCCTGGGCAAGCTTAGACCTTCCAAGCAGATTACCAGTACTACTGGCTTAATCAAATACAATGAAATTCCACTATTAAGACCACCTAAAATTAATACAAATTTTGTTTTTAAAGCATATTTGGAAGGTTAAAGCTACATTTTCTTTGTGATTTTGACCTTCAGTGTGCTTTTGTGGAAGACCGTCTTTTGGACTGTTCAACTGTGGTCTTAAAGACCACTTTTGAACCGTCTCAAATGTGGTCTAAATTGTAGGAATTTAACTGTATTGCTTCCTAAGTCTTTTCGAAGACAGCTATGTTCTACCATCATTACTTCATTATGCGTCGATATGGTGCATATCAACGCGAAATGAAATAATTTTTTACTTCATTTCGCGTCGACTATGCCAACGCATAATGTAGTAAAAAAAATCAAAATGAAGAAATTACTACATTACTACATTATGCGTTGTAACATATCATTGTCTCATTGTCGAATACAGAAAGATTGACCGGGTGGGCACGGTCTAAGCTACATTCTACTATTTTCTGCCTGCCTCGGGAGCACCTAGTGCAAGCTGAAAGCATGGGATATGACACGCATATTGAAATATATTGAAAATTTTAACCCCACCCCATCCCCACAAAAATATTCAGATAAAAAATTCTGATATTTTTCATATTTCTGCTCAAAACATAGATTTTCAAGTTGTGGGAACTCGTTAGAACCGCTTCGGCGAGAGTTCTATCGGGTACTCACAATCTGTTTTTGAGCAGAAATAAAAAATATAATGTATACCCCTGTAAACCTGGGGTACTCATGCGCGCAGTCGGTTTCAGCTCTGTGTGGAAGCACCGTACAGCCCAATCTATTCCTCCAAGCCCCGATGGGCGGGGGCGTTATATCCCTCTGTCTGTGTCGACAAAAGGAATCATTCTGTGCTGTTCTTCACGTTCACAACAAGTCCGTATACTATTCAAATATATTGAAAATGTTATCTCCAATAAATGAAGAAAAAAATCTGATATGTTTCGTATTTCTGCCCAAAACATAGCCTATTTTTGTGGTACTCGTTAGAACTCGAGCGGTTCTAGCGAATACCCATAATCTATGTTTTAAGAGCGAATACCCATAATCTATGTTTTAAGATATCCCAGCTAACAGCCGGCCAACGCCGGTCTGACGGCGATACGACGGCCGGGCGTTGGCCCGTCATTCTTTGATGGCTGGGATTAATCATTTAAATCCCAGTCTTACTATATAAAAGTAGGGTTTAATGGGGTCAAATTATATAGGCGTGTTTCGTGATGTGGAACCCAGTTTTATAAAGAGAAAATGATGTTTTACAACGGTTTTCTGTCACGTTTTTTTTTTCTCTCTCTTTTTTTCTTTTTCGTTTCTCTTATTCTTACTCCTTGCATAAATTGTTAGCACTGGTTAGAACCACCACAATGAAGCAGTTTATGAAGCACCAACAGTCTATATTTGGTGCAAAAGCAAGGGAAAAAATTTGCAAATTTTGTCCTAAACTAGAGCCAGTGTTTATGAAACACAATGCCCCCAACTGCTTGACCCTAACACTGCTTGTCCCTAACAGTAATTGAGATATCTTTTTTAATGACAGATTCTATCTGTCAACTCTAGCTATCCTGCGTGTTGTAAAGTAGTTCCGGCTTTCTTACGACTTTCTTCCGGCTTTGACCGCCAAAGAAATATGAGTCCGCACAAAAATGTAGTCCGGTTAGGCGCAGTTATCAAAATTGTACATCCTATAATCGCAATACAAACTTTTGAAGCAGACGACTTGACGATTTTATCTTACCTTTCAGAGAATATGTTCAGCACTTCATATGAATCAGCTGCATCATGCGAGACTGTATACCTAGATCAATGCGGCATCTGCTTAGACGTCTGCTCAGGTTTTACACTGTTTTATAACAGTGCTGTCAATATTTAATCCTTAAAGACCAGCCGGTAAGCTGCAGACCAGAATATTAATGGGTTTTCCGACATTCGAGGTCAAGTCTAGGTCAGTTACAACCAGATGATTGGCTTCAAGCCAATGTGGCACCCATTTACAAGAAAGGGGAAAAGTATGACCCTGCCAATTATAGGCCTGTATCACTGACTTGTATTTGCTGTAAGTCTCTGGAGCACATCATCGTGGGCAAAATCATGCAACATCTTTCAGAGCACAAGATCCTTGTCGAATCCCAACATGGATTTAGAAGCGGTAGGTCATGTGAGACCCAGCTTGTCCAGTTCATCCACGACCTACAGGAAAACCTGGACGGGGCCCATAATAGGGGTCACAAACAAACAGACCTAATTATTATGAACTTCGCTAAGGCTTTCGATAAAGTCCCCCAAAGAAGACTTCTGTATACAATGGAGTACTATGGTATCCGAAATGATACCCTCCAGTGGATTTCTGCTTGGCTATCCGGACGAACACAAAGAGTCGTACTTGACGGTGTTTGCTCTGACCCCGCCCCGGTGCTGTCTGGTGTCCTCCAAGGTTCCGTGCTGGGACCGAGATTGTTTCTGATTTTTATTAACGACCTGCCAGACAACATCAACTCTACAATCCGCCTTTTCGCTGACGATTGTGTACTGTATAGAAATATAAGAGGGTCTGATGACCTACAGATACTTCAAGATGACTTGGAAAAGTTGGCTACCTGGGAAGAGGCATGGCTCATGAAATTTAATGTCGCCAAATGTCACTCTATGAGAGTGACAAGGCACCCTCCACATAAACAGATGGTCCATGGTTATACATTACATAACCAGGTTTTAGAGAACGTTTCTTCTGCTAAATACTTAGGAGTTCAAATCACTGACGACCTCGAGTGGGGTCAACACATTAATGAGATAACTAGTAAGGCTACTAAGACACTCGGTTTCCTTCGTAGAAATTTGGCCTTCGCACCGAGGGAAACCAAGGATGCTGCATACAAAACCTTAGTCCGCCCAAGCTTGAATATGCAGCTCCAGTTTGGATGCCCTATCATCAAAAGGAGACTGATAGAATAGAAAAAGTTCAGAGGACTGCTGCTCGCTGGACCTGCAGACGTTGGCGCAACCAAAGCCACGTTGGAGAGATGCTTGAAGAACTCCAGTGGCCGACTCTGCAGGAAAGGCGAGAGCAGGCTTCGCTGACTATATTCTATAAAATCCACAATAATTTAGCCATTATAGATAAGAGTAGGTACCTATCTGAAGCTGGTGGAGGATGTAGGAGAACCAGGTCCCATCCGTTTCAGTATCACCGTCCTAATGCTTATACGGATGGTTTTAAGAGTTCTTTTTTCCCCAGGACAATTGCAACTTGGAATGGCCTTACAATCGAAGCTGTCTCTTCTGAGACAGTTGATGGGTTTAAGGCCAAAATATAATATCCTAGGGTTGGGCAGGGGATAGGCATGGATTCCTTCCCCTGATGGCTTCTTGTAAATAGTTTTAATCTGCTGGTGGCTGTGTCACAAAGCTCTTTTTGGGGGTGGGGATTGAAAACATTTGTGCCACACCCCAAACCTGTTATCATGGTCAGAATTGACCGAAAACAGTATCGGGAGAAAGAAAGGTGTATATCAGACTTTGCGAGAAAAGGCTGTCCCTTTCAACCCTGGAATATGGTACAGATACCTATGCAAACAGTGTAGGTCCTATGATATAATTCTAGGTGCCATATTTAGCAGAATGGACGAGCCCAACTTCAGTGATGGAAGAGTACACACCAGAAACTCAAGGCAGTGAATAAATCAAAGCACTGACAACACTCATGCCGATTGTCTCTAAATGCAGGACGGTCATGAACCAGGATTTGGACTGATCCGTTTAAACTGAACGGAAGTTTAGTAAATGATGCAAAAAATGTAGAACAAGGTCAGCACCGTGTTCTTTGGCGTTTGATCTTAGTCTACATTGTTTGCCAGATCGAACATTTTTTCAAGTGCAGATTTTACAGATAACACTTACATGTAACCAAGACTGACAAACGACCTGGCTATGTTTGGGTTGATTTTTTGGCATTCGACCCGAAGTTACTAATAAAAAAAAGCGATTCAGAGCTAACGTCTACGTGACTATCACTGACTTCTCAGAATAACCTTTTTCTTGCAGAAAATAGCCGCAGTGAGATCGGGGTATTCCATAAGACTGAAGCGGGTCATCCTGGAATCATAGGGTGAGCTTGGCAAAAAGTGTAGACCAAGTTCGGACACTGCAGAACGCGCTTCTTATCAAAATCTTCACTATTTGTTTGGAATTTCAGGGTTAAATTAAACCGTTTAATCTCAGCCCAGGACTTTTACCCCAACCTACATTCCACCAACACTTTCGGTGCTTTGATTTTGAAACCAAACGATTGCATGATTACAACACGCTTAGGCACCATGCCCTTAAGCTAAAAAGGTTAAATCAATCAACCGTGACGTATGGTTACCAGTCCGGCCACGATCCTGTGTTTTGTTTTGTTTGATTTGAGGTTTAACGTCCCCGTCAACACTGTATAGGTCATTTTGGAGACGTTGCTTCCAATTTTGTTGGACTTTTACCCGACGCTGAGATGAAATGACATCTCAAGCCCTGCCGCCCAATCAAAACCAATAGGGTTTATATGCATGGACGGTCCGACTCGCACCTCTTCTCTGGGCAGGCTTAGATCCTCTAAGCAGATTACCAGTACTCGTGTGCGGGTCGGTTTCAGCTCTGCGTGGAAGCATCATGCAGCCCATCTATTTCTTTAAGCCCCGATGGGCGGGGGCCAACGGTCCTGTGTACCACCTTCATACAGCACTGATAGAAACCACATGTTCAGGATCAAACTTTTGATGTGTGATGTAAGGTCGTGCCTAGAAAAGAAGAAATTGTATTTTGTTCTCAAAAAGTGAGAACGTATTGCAACATTTTTCATTAAACCCTGGACAGTTAGAGTGAGTGAGTGAGTGTTTGAGTGTTACAAGCCACCAACAGCTAGGGTCATACGGAGACGATACCTCGGTTTAAAGACACATCCGAAAGTCTGGAGAAGTCCGAGATCGATCCTGCGATCCCTGGTTTACAAGGCGAGTAGCATAACCACTACACCACGGAGGCTTCTAATGGACAGTTAGAAGCTGGTCGGAAAGCGGATGGCGTTGACTCTGATTTTGGGTTCCACATGTGTGTGATCTATTTGTCTGTTGGAGCGACATCTTACTATCAACAGAAGACGCAAGTGGACGTCGGCGTAGCGGAAGACCGACGTCAGTACGTCAAGATCGATTCATCCGACAGACGCATATGCGAAGCAGATTTCCGCCGGCATCTGCTACACTGTACCTGTAGATAAACAAAGGATTTCAACTACCGACTAATAAGCACTGACACTGTTGGTTGCACTTATGCGATGCACTTTTGAGAGCTAGACGTACCTGTCGTGACCAAAATTAAGACGTCGACACAGTACGGAACACTTACGCTGGTGCATGAAATACGTACATGTATATTGGCGTCTAAGCGACTCGCGTGATATGCGTTTCAGTGACACATCGCACTTCAGCGTGAATCACGCCGATTATCGTTTCGGGATGTTTCGACACATAGGTGTAAGGTATGCCGAGGCGACGCGTGCGTAATAGAGCATGACACATCGGATGGAATAAGCGAAATAGTATGTCGAGCTATTGCATGTAGCTAGCGACATTAAGAACATTCAAGATCATGCTGAGACGTTAACTGAACAGCGAGACGTTACATCAATCAAGTGCGTCGGCCTCACGTGGTTCCATTTATTTGTTTACGCTCAGAATCGGGAACTTGAATTTTAATGTTTGGTTTTGAAAACGTAAATAGTTTCTTTCCAAAATTTGAAACATCGAATGGCATTTCATGATACCACCGGTGTATAGACATCTGCAAACATATCATTCAATGGAATTTGCAGAACTACTTTTCTAAATTTTAAGATCTTTTTAGAAAGGTTGTCTGTAAGTTTTCACAGTGTTTTGATTTTCTCATAGAATCTGTCATTTCAGTGCCTTTGGCGCTTTGATTTTATTTGGCTGCAATGCTGAAATTTTAGAAGGCACTTAACACAAGAAAAACTGAAGTTAATCAGGTCATACGACAGAAGAAGGCCATTCCTATAATCCCCGCTCCGCTTCGCGGCGGGGAATTAATCAGTTCATTTACTCATCATCCCCAACCAGTTTGTAAAGTTTCAGGACAATAGATCAAATTGTTTTTGAGATATCTTGCTTACAAGTTTAAAACGCGAAAATTTTCAAAGGGCCATAAGTCAAGGAAAAAATATTGTATTTTTTTTTTCAAAAGTTGATCCGTTTATCTACTCATCATCCCCAACCAGTCTGTAAAGTTTTGGGGCAATAGCTCAAAAGTTTACAAGATATCTTCCTTACAAGCTTAAAACATGCAAAATTTCAAAGGGCCATAACTGAAGAAAAAAAAAATCGGATTTTTTTTTCAAAACTTAATCAGTTCATCTACTCATCATCCTGAACCAGCCTGTAAAGTTTTGGGGCAATAGCTCAAACAGTTTTTTGAGATATCTTGCTTACAAGCTTAAAACGCAAAACATTTCAAAGGGGCATAACTCAAGAAAAAAATGTATTTTTTGTCGAAAGTTAATCAGTTCATCCTCTCATAACTCCCAACCATTCTGTAAAGTTTCAGGGCAATAGCTCAAACAGTTTTTGAGATATCTTGCTTACTAGCTTCAAACGCGCAAAATTTCAAAGGGGCATAACTCAAGAAAAAAAAATGGATTTTGTCAAAAGTTAATCAGTTCATCTTCTCATCATCCCCAACCATTCTGTTAAGTTTCAGGGCAATAGCTCAAACAGTTTTTAGTTATCTTGCTTACAAGCTTAAAACGAAAAAAAAATCAAAGGGCCATAACTCAAGAAAAAAATTTCGTTTTTTTTTTTTTCAAAAGTTAATCAGTTCAACTACTCATCATTCCAAACCAGTCTGTAAAGTTTCAGGGCAAAAGCTCGAACAGTTTTTTTAGATATCTTGCTTACAAGATTTCACGGTATTTTTGCAAAGGGGCATAGCTCAAGACAGGGGAATAATCCTTCGGATTTTTTTCAAATGTTAATTAGTTCATCTACTCATCATCCTGAACCAGCCGGTAAAGTTTCAGGGCAATAGCTCGAACAGTTTTTGAGGTAAGTATTTTGCAAAGGGGCATAACTAAAGACAGGGGCATAATCCTTCGGATTTTTTTAAAGTTAACCAGTTCATCTACTCATTATCCTGAACCAGCCTGTAAAGTTTCAGGGCAAGGGCTCAAACAGTTTTTGAGAAATCTTGCTTACAAGCTTAAAACAAGCAAAATTTCAAAGGGGCATAACTCAAGAAAAAAAAATGAATTTTGTCAAAAGTTAATCAGTTCGTCTTCTCATCATCCCAACCATTCTGTAAAGTTTCAGGGCAATAGCTCAAACAGTTTTTCAGTTATCCTGCTAACAAGCTTAAAACGCAAAAAAATTCAAAGGGCCATAACTGAAGAAAAAATTTCGTTTTTTTTTTTCAAAAGTTAATAGCTCATATACTCATCATCCCCAACCATTCTGTAAAGTTTCAGGGCAATAGCTCAAACATTTTTTCAGTTATATTGCTTACAAGCTTAAAACGCAAAAAATTTCAAAGGGCCATAACTGAAGAAAATAATTTCAGATTTTTTTTCAAAAGTTAATCAGTTCATCTACTCATCATCCTGAACCAGCCGTAAAGTTTCAGGGCAATAGCTCATACAGTTTTTGAGATATCTTGCTTACAAGCTTCATATCTGCAAAATTTCAAAGGGACATAATTCAAGAAAAAAATGGATTTTTGTCAAAAGTTAATCAGTTCATCTTCTCATCATCCCCAACCATTCTGTAAAGTTTCAGGGCAATAGCTCAAACAGTTTTCGAGTTAGTTATCTTGCTTACAAGCTTAAAACACAAACATTTCAAAGGGCCATAACTGCAGAAAAAAAAATCGGATTTTTTTCAAAGGTTAATCAGTTCATCGACTCATCATCCTGAACCAGCCTGTAAAGTTTCAGGGCTATAGCTCAAACAGTTTTTGAGATATCTTGCTTACAAGCTTAAAACGCGCAAAATTTCAAAGGGGCATAACTAAAAAAAAAAATAGATTCTTGTCAAAAGTTAATCAGTTCATCTTCACATCATCCCAACCATTCTGTAAAGTTTTGGGGTAATAGCTCAAACAGTTTTTTAGTTATCTTGCTTACAAGCTTAAATCGCAAAAAAATTCAAAGGGCCATAACTCAAGAAAAAATTTCGGATTTTTTTCAAAAGTTAATCAGTTCATCTACTCATCATTCCAAACCAGTCTGTAAAGTTTCGGGGCAAAAGCTCGAACAGTGTTTTAGATATCTTGCTTACAAGATTTCAAGGTATTTTTTGCAAAGGGGCATAACTCAAGACAGGGGAATAATCCTTCGTATTTTTTTCAAAGGTTAATCAGTTCATCGACTCATCATCCTGAACCAGCCTGTAAAGTTTCAGGGCTATAGCTCAAACAGTTTTTGAGATATCTTGCTTACAAGCTTAAAACGCGCAAAATTTCAAAGGGGCATAACTAAAAAAAAAAATAGATTCTTGTCAAAAGTTAATCAGTTCATCTTCACATCATCCCAACCATTCTGTAAAGTTTTGGGGTAATAGCTCAAACAGTTTTTTAGTTATCTTGCTTACAAGCTTAAATCGCAAAAAAATTCAAAGGGCCATAACTCAAGAAAAAATTTCGGATTTTTTTCAAAAGTTAATCAGTTCATCTACTCATCATTCCAAACCAGTCTGTAAAGTTTCAGGGCAAAAGCTCGAACAGTTTTTTAGATATCTTGCTTACAAGATTTCAAGGTATTTTTTGCAAAGGGGCATAACTCAAGACAGGGGAATAATCCTTCGTATTTTTTTCAAATGTTAATCAGTTCATCTACTCATCATCCTGAACCAGCCTGTAAAGTTTCAGGGCAATAGCTCGAACAGTTTTTGAGATATCTTGCTTTCAAGCTTAAAACGCGCAAAATTTCAAAGGGGAATAACTCAAGAAAAAATGGATTTTTGTCAAAAGTTAATCAGTTCATCTTCTCATCATCCCCAACCATTCCGTAAAGCTTCAGGGCAATAGCTCAAGCAGTTTTTTAGTTATCTTGCTTACAAGCTTAAAACGCAAAAAAATTCAAAGGGCCATAACTCAAGAAAAAAAATCGGATTTTTTTTTTCAAAAGTTAATCAGTTCATCTACTCATCATCCCAAACCAGTCTGTAAAGTTTCAGGGCAAAAGCTCGAACAGTTTTTGAGATATCTTGCTTACAAGATTTCATAGTATTTTATTTATTTTTATTTTTTTTTGCAAACGGGCATAACTCAAGAAAGGGGCATAATCATGACGAGAAAAAAAAAAAAAAAAAAAAAAAACACGGATCAATTATTTTTTTATAGGAATCCATAAATGAAATTTCAAAAACCTAGCACCCATGGTTCTTAAGTTATGCTATGCAGTAAAAAAGCGGGACGGATGGAAGGACGGAGGGACGGAAGGACGGACGGACGAACAGGGCAAAACCAATATGCCCCCACAACTTCTTCGAAGTTGGGGGCATAAAATATCCAGTTTTAGTCATGAAAAATCCTATATATCAAAAGGGTGTGCAGTCATCCCAGCCAATCGACATTGGTAAAACGTTGCAACGTCGTGCCATTACGCAAACACGCCTATTCAAATACATTGCCACCTTTATCGCCGAAAAATGAAAATTTTAGGATGAAAAGTTGTGTTATTTTTCTTATTTCTGCTCAAAATATAGATTGTGGGCAGTCGTTAGAACCGCCTCATCGAGGCGGTTCTAGCGAGTACCCGCAATTTATATTTTAGAGCGGAAATAAGAAAAATAAGGTATACCCCCGGAACCCCAGTTTTACTATATAAAAGTGGGGTTCAAGGGGGTCAAAATTATATAGGCGCGTTTTCGTGATGCGTTGCAAAGTCGTATCGATGTCAGTTCGACGTTGGTCGGCTGGGATCTACCTTTTATTCCTATCTTCCATCCCTATGGATTACAATATGGATCGATTCATATATGTGAAATAGTCTTGTGTTAACTTGAAATCAGATGCGTATGTAAACACTATCCCAACATATCCTTGCCCAAGTGGGACGGCTCATTACGGTCAGTCCGATAATGATGAGTCAGCATTAATGCTTTCTTCGGAAGTCACTCGCTCGAATATTTATAAGATTTCATTGAAAGATAATCTACTTCAGCCTATCATCACGTGATCAAGTCCGTAAAATGAACATCCCCTAAACCCACTTTATTTAGAGAAAATTGGGGTTTACGCGAATAAACATTATTATTTTTTTTTTTTTTATTTCTGGTCCAAAACATAGGTTGTGGGTACTCAATGTGGCGGTTCTAACGAGCACTCTCAACCTATGTTTGCGGTATAAATAAGCAAACCATCACGGATTTTCATCAGAAAAGTAGCCATTTTGGAGATGTTGAAAACGCACTATGTTGCACGGGTGTATTATCATAATGTCTCAATACATCTGCTATGCCGAAAAATACATTCATAGACAGTGAAGACCAAGAGCAGTTGTTCAAGGAACTTTCAAATGGTGCTTTCATTTTATTACGAAAACACGCCTATACAAATACATTGTAAACTTGATCGCCGAAAAAAATGAAATTTTACAGTGAAAAATTGTGATGTTTTTCTTATTTATGCTCAAAATATAGATTGTGGGTACTCGTTAGAACCGCCTCGACGGGGCGGTTCTAACGAGTACACACAATCTATGTTTTCAAGCAGAAATAAGAACATTAATATGCACCCCTGTAAACCCCAGTTTTACTATATAAAAGTGGGGTTTCAGGGGGGGGGGAGAGATTATATAGGCGTGTTTTCTTGATGAGTCACAAGAGCATTTACAGAAGAAGAAGTTATTAATCCATCCGCTTAGAAACTGATAACAGGGCCCGGGGATTTACGAAAACATTCTTGCGAGGCTGATGACTGCCTTTGAAAATCAGTTGTTCACGGCAATTACGAGACTTCAGCCGAACTTTATTTTTGCCATTAGGATAACACTATTAGAACAGCTTGCCCCCGCCCATCGGGGCTTGAAGAAATAGATGGGCTGCATGATGCTTCCATGCAGAGCTGAAACCGACTGCACACGAGTACTGGTAAACCGGGTCCAGGCAAAGCGGTGCGGGTGGCCCGTCCGTGCTCATAACCCTATTGGTTTCATTGTTCGACAGGGCTTGAGATGTCATTTTATCTCAATGTCGAATAAAAGTCCCACAAAATTGGAAGCAACGTCATCAAAATGACCTATACAGTGTTGACGGGGACGTTAAACTTTAAATCAAACAAAAAAACCATTAGAACAGCACACCCGTCTGTGTGTTTGGGTTTTACGTCCCATCAACAGCTAAGGTCATACAGAGATGGGACCTTTGTTTAAACAATCATCAGAAAGTCTGATGTGACAATTATATTTTATGATGAAAAAAGTGTCATTTTTTCAGATCTAATCATAGATTGTTGGTTCTCGCTAGAACCGCCTCAAAGGCGAGAACCGCCTCAAAGGCTTTGCGGTACTCGTGTGCGGTAGGTTTCAGCTCTGCGTGGAAGCATCATGCAGGATTAGATGCAGGTGCGCGTTGGTGCGATGTTAGAAGAAACCCGGTTGTAAAAGTTTCCATAAGAGGTTTTAGTGAAATGAAAGATGATAGGATTAAATTATTTAATGTCAGACAGGCTATTCCATTGCACGATTGCGAGTGACCCATCGGGGCTTGAAGAAATAAAAGGGCTGCATGATGCTTCCACGCAGAGCTGAAACCGACCCGCATACGAGTGCTGGTAATCCGCTTGGAGGATCTAAGCCTGCCCTGGCAATGCCGTGCGAGTTGGCCCGCCCATGCTTATAAACCCTATTAATTTCATTGGGCGGCAGGGCTTGAGATGTCGGGTATATGTCCCATAAAATTGGGGGCAACGTCTCCAAAATGACCTTTACAATGTTGACGGGGACGGAAACTTCAAATCAAACAAACGACTGCGAGTGAGTAGATCCACTTTAGTGTGGAACTGTCGATAGACTAAGGGATGCTAGTTCTTCTATGAAATCCCGAGTGGACTGACATTCTGTGGCAATGCAATGGCTATCAATCCACGAATAGTTTTGAAGAAAAAGTAGAGTCAGGGCTCAAGAAAACGCCAGCTTTGGCTTGGTATTTGTGTAACACTTCCCTGTCTAGAGTTTCCACATAGCTGCCCTACGTTGGAGCATTTCAGTTTTATGACTGTGTGTGTGTTTTTTTTTTTTTTTTTAGTGTAGGGCCTTCCAACAGAGCATCACGAAAACACACCCATTTAATTTAGACCCCCTTAAAGTCAACTTCTCATTACGAAAACACGCCTATGCAAATGCAATGTAAATTTTACCGCCCCCCCCCCTCCCCCCCCCCCAAAAAAAACCCAAAGATTTTATGATGAAAATATTGTGATATTTTTCTTATTTCTGCTCAAAATATAGATTGTGGGTACTCGTTATAATCGAGGCGGTTCCAACGAGTAGCCACAATCTGTATTTCAGCGTAGAAATTAAAAAAAAATAAGGATTACCCCTGTAAACCCCAGTTTTACTATATAAAAGTGGGGTTCAAATTGGGGGGAGGGGGTATATAGGCGTGTTTTCGAGATGGTGAAACTGGAATTAACATGGGTATACACTATTTTTCTTATTCGTCTGCTCATAAACATAAGTTGTGGGTACACTTTAGAACCACCTCTCCGAATCTTTATCATTTAGCTTTGATTTGATGTGAGGTTTAAAGTCCCCATCAACCGTTACTGGTTGTAAACGATTGAACTTTATCACCCACACGTTGAATCCGTCAGGTTGGTAATCCTTCGATTCATCTTCACTGTCTCGACCCCGCCCATCGGGGCTTGGAGAAATAGATTGGGCTGCATGGTGCTTCCACGCAGAGCTGAAACTGACCACACGTAATTACTGGTAAACCGCTTAGAAGGACTAAGATTGCCCAGGCAAAGTGATGTGAGTCAGACCGTCAAATGCATATAAGGCTTTTGGTTCCATTAGGCGGCAGGGCTTGAGATGTCATTTCATCTTAATGTCGGGTTAAAGTCCCACAAAACTGGAAGCAACGTCTCCAAAATGACCTAAATAGTGTTGACGGGGACATTAAACCACAATTCAACCGACCAACCAATCATCTTCACTGTTGCATCGTTTGTCTTGCGATTAGCGTAACATGACGCGACCATTGTCAGTTAATTATTCGATTATTAATTGTTTTGGGTTTAACGACACGTCAACCTATGGGGGTAATTTTGACTCGTCTCCCAGAGAAAGGGAGAAAAAAATATAGAAGGGATCGTAGGTTAAAGTAAAGGACAGAGGTGAAAGAGGAAAACGAATGGAACTGTAGAAACAGATTCCCCTCTACCCTTACCTGCTGCGAGGATAGCAGGTCTTACCCAACTGTCTGCCAATATCAGTTGGATGCCACAGTGACGCAAGACGTACGTCACCTTTACCTTACGCTCTATTTAAAATTGTCAAATTCAAAGAAATTATTAATTGCTATCGGATCAGTCTGAACAACGGTTATTTTGTTGCCACACAAAACTGCGCATGCGCAAAAATACGGAATCGTGGGATAGCATTTCCTTAGCCACCGGTGGCGTCCTAATCTATCTATCTATCTATCTATCTATCTATCTATCTATCTATCTATCTATCTATCTAGCTATCTATCTATCTATCTATCTATCTATCTATCTATCTATCTATCTATCTATCTATCTATCTATCTATCTATCTATCTATCTATCTATCTATCTATCTATCTATCTATCTATCTATCTATCTATCTATCTATCTATCTATCTATCTATCTATCTATCTATCTATCTATCTATCTATCTATCTATCTATCTATCTATCTATCTATCTATCTATCTATCTATCTATCTATCTATCTATCTATCTATCTATCTATCTATCTATCTATCTATCTATCTATCTATCTATCTATCTATCTATCTATCTATCTATCTATCTATCTATCTATCTATCTATCTATCTATCTATCTATCTATCTATCTATCTATCTATCTATCTATCTATCTATCTATCTATCTATCTATCTATCTATCTATCTATCTATCTATCTATCTATCTATCTATCTATCTATCTATCTATCTATCTATCTATCTATCTATCTATCTCCATATACTGCCTTACGCCCGCGAGGACATTCTAGGCAGGTGCGCTGTCGAATAGAAAAAGGCAGAGTGTTAAAGAAAAGGAAGGCTAAAAACATAATAGTGAAGGGGATGAAAGGTGATAGGTTATGATAGTTCAGATGAGATTAAAATCAGGTTAAAACAACAACTTTTGGATCTAGGGTCTGGAGTGCTGCAACTCACTAACTGCGTCCTTGAATGACTCGAGGTCTGGTGAGCATACAGCAGTTTCTGGTAGTGCGTTCCACTGGACAATGGCCAGTGGAAAAAAGGAGTACTTGTAATAGTCTCGGGAAGTATGGAGTTGTCGGAATGCCATGGAATGACAGTGCCGTAGACTACTAATGTTAACAGGGTGGATATATTCAGGGAGGGGCACTGCCACAAGACCGTAGACAATTTTGTAAAAAAGACAGAGACGCGCATCTGCCCGTCTCTGTTCGAGTGTCCTCCAACCCAAGCTGTCCAACATTGCAGTGACACTAGACTGGTAGTCATAGTTGCAAGTTGTCCAGCGTGCTGCCCTACGTTGGACTTTTTCCAGCTGGAGTATTTTCTCCTTGGTATGAGGGTCCCAAACGGGGGCGGCGTACTCCAGCTGGGGGCGGACCAGTGTCTTGTAGGCAGTCTCTCGTACCTGCGAATTTTTTGATTGATTGATATTTATTTGGTAAAATCAACACAACATATACACATAAAATCGACAAGAATGGAATAATTTAAATAATATTACACTAATTAAGATTCAGTTAAAGACTAACGTGTAGTGAGAAAACATAATTCACTGAAGTAAAATTAATAAGATATGTATCATCTGAGTAGAAATATAAGTGGTAAATTTTAAAAATTATTAGAACAAAAATAAGATGACTGTATCCATTTAAGAAATACTGAATTTATGTATCACAGGTCTTTGTATAAAATTGGAATGCATATTAACGTATCACAGTTTTTGCAGATGCTATCACAGTTAAATCACTAGACAGACGCGTGTTATGTTTACCTACTTGGGGACTTAAACATATAGTATGAATAATTGTCCAATGCCACCGCACACCACCTGCCAGTATTGGACCCCACATCGAGCCGACTGGCTACGATAGCTGGCCCTCCCCCGGCAAATCGTGTGCTGCTCATTGGACAAGGAAAGATATACTTATATTTACACTTAAAATAACTTAGAGATAAAAAAAAAGTCAAACTGGCAAAAATGTGTTGATAAAACCTAGGATAACCCATGAAAGCCATTAGGCTTATTTCCAATGGGGTCCTAAAGGTTGAGACCAAGACAAAGGGGGAGAAGGTGTCTACAAAAATATATTTAAGCTTTCCGGATGATAAACTAGTTTGAGTATTCAATAATAACAGAACATTTCGTTTTCAACAAGTTTCATTTGATTCGTCAAGTGTCTTTTCACTGAAGTTTTAAAACGTTGCATCGAACTAAAATTTTTAATATGAGAAGGTAAACCGTTCCAATCTTTGATACCGTTGTAGAAGAAAGTCGTAGTAGTTTGTCCGTTAGCCCTTGGCAAAACAAAGTTTTCAGTACTACCTCTTGTGTTGTACTGGTGTTGAGTCGAAACTTTACGAAAATTTTCTGATAAATACGACGGACAAGTTCCCTTGGAAATGTGGAAAACATGATTTAACCTAAGTTGTTTAGCTCTATGTTCAACATCTAACATTCCGACACTATCTAGTTCTGAAAATCCAATATGTGACCGAGGTCCCAGGTCCTTTATATATCTCACCATTTTATTTTGAGAAATCTGAAGTTTTTTCTTCCAAGTCTTATTTAGCCCAGAATACCAAGAAGAGCAAGAATAGTCAAAATGACACTGAATTAATGATGAACATAAATGTTTCCTAGTTTTCTGTGTCAAAAAAGAACACTGTCTATACAAAAATTTCAATCTGCTATTAACCTTATGAATAACACTAGATGCAATTGTATTTCCTGCCAAATGGTTTTCCAAATTCAAACCTAGATATTTTACCGAAGACTGAGCTTTGATAGTGTGTCCATTGCTTTCGACAGAAAAATTATTCACATTTCTAAGTTTACGTTGTGACCCAAACAATATGCATTCAGTTTTTCCTAGATGTAATGAAAGCTTATTATCAATCAGCCACTTACTGCAAGTTTCGAGTTCTGTACCAAGTTTCAAGGAAATGGTCTTGGGGTCTCTGTGAGAGTAAAGTATTGCACTGTCATCTGCATACAGGAGAAGTTTACAATCCCCACTTATGCTTATCCCCATGTCATTTACATAACAAAGAAAAAGAAGTGGACCCAAAATGCTACCTTGGGGAACGCCACAAGTTATTGGAGAAGAATCTGAGGATGTGTCATTTACATGTACAAATTGATTTCTTTCGGAAAGGTAAGATCGAAACCATGGAATTGATTCAACACCCATTGCTGCGAGTTTATTGCATAATATTGTATGATCGACAGTGTCAAAAGCTTTCTGAAGGTCTAACATTATCATACCAGTGTATAATCCCTTAGAAGTTTGAGTTTTAATAAAATCTGTCAAATAAGTCAAACAAGTGTCAGTGGAGAATCTGCTCCTAAAACCCGACTGGAATTCATACAAAATCCTATTATCAACTAAATATTTCTCCAACTGGATATGCACAGCCCTCTCTAGAATCTTTGAAACCACCGAAAGAATGCTAACAGGACGATAATTGCCTACTTCTAACCTCTTATTTTTCTTGTAGATTGGGACAACCCGAGCCAATTTCAACTCCGTGGGAACAGTGCCTAATTCAATAGAGAGATTAACAACATGAGTTATAGGTGACTTTAAAACTGAAGCTGCATCTTTGACAAATCTAGCCGGAATTTCATCTGAGCCTGTACTTTTTAATGGATTAAGTTTGCCAAGTTCCTTTAATACAAAATCTTCGCTGACCCGAGTTAGCTTAAATCCATTTACTTGCACATTGCGATCCGAGTAAAACTTTTTAAACTCCCTAGATTCAGTGCCGAACAAGTTCAATGGCTGTGGTAATTTTTCAACCAAGGTGGATGCTATTGTTGTGAAAAATTCATTGAAGTAGTTTGCAACCCTTTTAGAATCAAAACATGTTTCGTTTAACAAAGGCGAGGGTTTTGTTTGCATTTGGTGTTATCCGGTCAATGTGGGAGTTCCAGGATAGGCCACTGGATATGTCAACCCCCAAGTACTTCGCACTTGTGACAACCTCCAGGACTTGGCCGTGTAGAGTGTACACTGTATTTATCACTTTCCTGGCTGTTGTCACCCGTACTACTTGGCACTTGGATGGGTTGAACTCCATGTCCCACTGATTCTCCCACTGAGATAGTCTGTCCAGGTCAGTCTGTAGTGCCTTCCCATCTTCCGTGCCCCCGACTGTCAGGTAGACGGCCGTGTCATCTGCAAAAAGACGGACCTGTGATGTCAGCTCATCTGGCAGGTCATTGATATAGACGAGAAACAGGATCGGACCCAGAACTGACCCCTGAGGGACCCCAGAGGTCACTGGGACAGATCCTGATTCCTCGCCATCAAGTACCACAGTCTGGGTTCGGTTTCCAAGGAAGGCACGGATCCAGTTTAATGTAGAACCTCTGATTCCATACTGATGGAGTTTCCAAAGGAGTTTGGAGCGATTTACTTTATCAAAGGCCTTTGAAAATTCCAGCAATACCAAATCAGTTTGCTTACCTGTACTCACATTCCTTGCAAGGTCCTCGACCAACATGGTAAGCTGTGTCTCGCATGACCTCTTTTCCCTAAAACCGTGCTGTAGATCGTACAGGAGGTCATGCTTATCAAGGTGCTTTACCAGGTGGGAAGCCATTATGTGTTCGAGGGTCTTACAGAGAATGCAAGTCAGTGAAATGGGCCTGTAATTTGCAGCGGACGACTTATCTCCCTTTTTGAAGACTGGAGTTACCTGGGCTTTGCACACTCATCATTTTGGAGATGCTGCTTCCAATTTATTGGGACTTTTGATGATTCAGAATTGTTACTGGTGACACGTCAAATGACATTCATACACCAGCAAGCCCTGTCGCCCAGTGAAACCAATAGGGTTTATAAGCATGGACGGTCTTACTCGCACCGCTTTGCCTGGGAAGGCTTAGATCCTCTACCTCGCACTACAATGAGCGAGGGGAGGTAACTACGGAATCGAGACAGTTCCCCGACAAGACAGTTCCCCGACACGGTTTTTGGAGACAGTTCCCCGACACATTTGAAGACAGTTCCCCGACACTTTTGAAGACAATTCCCCGACACTATTGTTCCATGTCATGACCTGTGATTGATTATCATAACTGGTTATTGTGGGTAAATCAACATTTTTGGAGACAAAATCACCGACAGATTTTTAAAAAGCATTGAAATTGGACAGTTCACCGACAGAATTTTTCAAGTATTAAATAATAATTTGTACTTGATAACATTATTTATATTTATTGCTACATCCGATATTAAGGGAAAAAATGTATTTAATAAGTGAACATTTTTTTTTCATGATACTGAAAATGGGTTAGTAATAAAAGTCGTAAAGTAAACTCAGTAGTGTATTCTAAACTTTTTGTAATTTTGTCGCGCCTGCTATTAGCATGGCGTGATATAGGCGCCCGGTTTTCCGTCCGTTCATCCGTTTGTTCGTTTTTTTGCCCGTCCGTTTGTCAAGGCGTCAACATTTGCAACCACCCTAGCGTTCACCATAATGGTCAAGTTTATTTCTCCAGAACTATAAGAGCTTCATTAATGATACTTGGTACAAACTTGTATCTGGGGATGGCAACTTAAATACAAGCATCCCTATTTGACCTTGACCTACAGTTTATGGTTCACTGACTCTGTAAAATATTGCGATCACCCTAGCTTTCACCCTAATGGTCAAGTTTATTTCTCAAGAACTATAAGAGCTTCATTAATGATATTTGGTACAAATTTGAATCTGGGGATGGCGGAATCGAGACAGTTCTCCCACATGACAGTTCCCCGAGACGGTTTTTGGAGACAGTTTCCCGACACATTTGAAGACAGATCCCCGACACTTTTGGAGACAGTTCCCTGATACTATTGTTCATAGTCAAATGACCTGCGACTGATCATGATGATAATCATAATTGATAGTTATTATGTGTTCATCAATATTTTGAAGACAATTCACCGACACACGTTTACATGTATAAAATAAAAGCTTATACTTGATACCATTTTCAATAAGTTTAATGAATACACATGAAATTAAGCGATCTAGCATGTTCAGTTAATGAACATGCACACATTTAAACAAAACAAAAATGTCTTCCCGGAAACGCAATAGTATATTTCTAATTGTCATTTTTTCATATAATAAACATTTGAAAAATGAAGATGAGTTCACATTTTTTGTTTTAAATAAAAATTATTAAAGATCATCGTCAGAACAAATGTCGTCTTGAAATCAAAGAGGAAATTTCAGGCAACTCATTAATATAGTTGCCATTGCAAGAAACGTCTAAATTATAACTAATATATCTTAAGACAATTCCCCGAAACAGAAAGACATTGCCTCTCAAAATCACAGGTATACTTAATCTATTCACAATGATCACTTACCCTTTATTATCCCCAATTATCCCTAATTGCCGATTAGGCCATTAAGACTATGAACAATAGTGTCGGGGAACTGTCTGCCAAAGTGTCTGGGAACTAATTGCCAATTATAATTATCAGACACAGGTCATTTAACTATGAACAATAGTTATGAACAATAGTGTCGGGGAACTGTCTTCAAAAATGTCGGGGAACTGTCTTCAAATGTGTCGGGGAACTGTCTCCAAAAACCGTGTCGGGGAACTGTCTTGTCGGGGAACTGTCTTGTTCCCGTAACTACCAGACTAGTTGGCGTGGTGCGGTGCGGTCTGAAAATACGAACAAAAAATTAACCTTGGTTGTATTTACTTGCATAAATCTAATTTTACGCTATATGTAAAATAAAATTATTCATTGATTGCATTTTTTCGGCGGAAAATATATCATAAACACTAGCTAATTATCGTCTACGAAACTATAGCTTTTCATTATGTTAAAAGTCACGTGATCACTATGCTACTGAAGTTGTTATTTTCTGCGAGTATCGAAGCTAATTTCCTGGAATAATGGGCTAAAAGTCATCTTTTATTTTGTTAGATGTAGTTCTTGCCTACTCTTATGAAAGACTCATAATGCATGACATTGACATTTTGTAAATATTGAAGGAAAAAGTTGGTTTTAGCAGATAAAGTGTACATGTTGAACAACACTGAACAAAGATGGCCGGGAGGAATCTAAAACCTGGTGGATTTGATTCCATGGATAAGATGCACAGCAACACACTAAAGGTACAAAACCAGCGCAATCCTTCTACTTACATTAACATACCCTGGTCAAGGAATGTCTAAGGATGTGTCACCAGTAAAGTGTTTTATAAAAGGCCCACATAAAATATAAAGATGCCCTTGTATTAGGAGGAAGGTTGGAGGGACAGGGACTTACAAATACCACTGCTCTTTCAGGCAGGCACTGTCATAAACTCATGAAAATCCCGGGCGGAAGTTCTCACTTGATTGTCTCCCTTCCTTCTAACACTAATTCCCGGTAACTACCGGTCCTGGTACTTCTCCATGTACGGTACCGGGGAGATTTCACTACACTCCCCCCAACTTTATGATGAAAGCCTTCATCCAAGGTGGGGATATCTGAAAATAGATATGACAGCCACAGGCCGCCACAAAAACCTTACCTCTTTGGTGTAGCACATCTTACCAGGAAACTGTCTTGAACTACAAGTCCAAGTGGTATCTTGTTGATGGACACTGTCTTGAGCTACAAGCCCAAGTGATTCCATCTTGTTGACTGTCTTGAGCTACAAGCCCAAGTAACTTCTTGATGAGTGATGATTGTCTTGAGCTACAATTAAGCCCAAGTGACTTCTTGGTGAGTGATGACTGTCTTGAGCTACAAGCCCATGTGACTTCTTTGTGTGTGATGACTGTCTTGAGCTACAAGCCCAAGTGACTTCTTGGTGAGTGATGACTGTCTTGAGCTACAAGCCCAAGTGACTTCTTGGTGAGTGATGACTGTCTTGAGCTACAAGCCCAAGTGACTTCTTAAGGAGTGATGACACCCCTCCTCATGAACTACTTAAATCCAAATTATTTGGTTATGGAATTGGTGGGAAGACTCTTAAATGGATAGATTCCTTCCTTTGCTACAGAAAACAGCGTGTTGTTGTTAATGGTGAATCTTCAGTATGGGCGCCAGTTTTGTCTGGAGTCCCACAAGGGACCGTTCTTGGTCCTCTATTGTTCTCCCTGTACATCAATGATATTTCCACTGATATTGACTCAGAAATAAGACTGTTCGCAGATGACTGTGTTTGTTACCGGGAAATTAGAGATACAGATGACTCACTGAAACTTCAGGCTGACATAGATAGATTAGGATGTTGGGCCAGAAAATGGGGCATGAGATTTCAACCAGTTAAATGCAATATTATGCAGATAACAAGGAAGAGATCTAATAATGTTGAGGCTTGTTACACCTTAGAGGGAACGGTTCTCGAAAATGTGAATTCCATTAAATACCTTGGTGTGACAATCACTCACGATTTGAGATGGAATACACACATTAGCAATATGTGTACAAAGGCGAATAGAACACTTGGTTTCCTGAGGCGAAATCTTCATCAGTGTCCTGAGGATGTGAAAGAAACAGCATACAGGGGACTTGTTCGCCCAATCTTGGAATATGGTAGTTGCATCTGGGACCCAAGCGGAGTGGTCCTAAATGAAGAAATTGAAAAAGTTCAGACTAGAGCTGCTAGATTTGTAACTGGAAATTATTGCTTTGAAACTGGGAGCATGACTGGAATTCTAGGAAAATTAAGATGGGAGTCTCTAAAGAAAAGGAGAAGAGACAGTAGGCTCATACTCTTATACAAAGGTCTAAAGGGTGCTGCCAGCAGCCCAACAGATGACCTTGTTCCCCCAGCTAGGCATTGTAGAAAACACCGTTCAATGACCCTTACTGCAAGAACGGATATTTATAAAGAATCGTTTTTCCCCCGAACCATTAGAGATTGGAATGCCCTTCCCGATTCTATTATTTTGACGGCTGAAGGTGCTGAGGATTGTGTAGCTAAGTTTACATCTTTGGTTAGAGCTAGGGACTATTAACTTCCCATATCACAGGTCCTGGTGTATGAATGTCATTTGACGTGTCACCAGTAACAATTCTGATTCTGATTCTGACTGTCTTGAGCTACAAGCCCATGTGACTTCTTTGTGTGTGATGACTGTCTTGAGCTACAAGCCCAAGTGACTGACTGTCTTTAGCTACAAGCCCAAGTGACTTCTTGGTGAGTGATGACTGTCTTGAGCTACAAGCCCAAGTGACTTCTTGGCGAGTGATGACTATCTTGAGTTACAAGCCCAAGTGAATTCTTGGTGAGTGATGACTGTCTTGAGCTACAAGCCCAAGTGACTTCTTGGCGAGTGATGACTGTCTTGAGCTACAAGCCCAAGTGACTTCTTGGCGAGGGGTGACTGTCTTGAGCTACAAGCCAAAGTGATTTCTTGACTGTCCTGAACTACAAGCCCAGGTGATTTCTGGACTGTCCTGAACTACAAGCCCAGGTGATTTCTTGAAGAATGTCGACTGTCTCAGACTACAAGCCCAAGTGATTTCTTCTTGTTGACTATCCTGAACTACAAGCCCAGGTGATTTCTTCTTGTTTTCTCGAAGATGAAGACTGTCCTGAACTACAAGCCCAGGTAATTTCTTGACTGTCCTGAACTACAAGCCCAGGTGATTTCTAGACTGTCCTGAACTACAGCACAGGTGATTTCTTGAAGAATGTCGACTGTCTCAGACTACAAGCCCACGTGATTTCTTCTTGTTGGCTGTCCTGAACTACAAGCCCAGGTGATTTCTTCTTGTTTTCTCGAAGATGAAGACTGTCCTGAACTACAAGCCCAGGTGATTTCTTGAAGAATGTCGACTGTCTCAGACTACAAGCCCAAGTGATTTCTTCTTGTTGACTGTCCTGAACTACAAGCCCAGGTGATTTCTTCTTGTTGACTGTCCTGAACTACAAGCCCAGGTGATTTCTCGAAGATGAAGACTGTCCTGAACTACAAGCCCAGGGGATTTCTTGAAGAATGTCAGCTGTCTCAGACTACAAGCCCGAGTGATTTCTTCTTGAAGACTGTCCTGAACTACAAGGCCAGGTGATTTCTTGAAGAACGACGACTTTCTCAGACTACAAGCCCGAGTGATTTCTTCTTGAAGAGTGTCCTGAATTACAAGCCCAGGTGATTTCTTGAAGAACGACGACTTTCTCAGACTACAAGCCCGAGTGATTTCTTCTTGAAGACTGTCCTGAACTACAAGCCCAGGTGATTTCTTGAAGAACGACGACTTTCTCAGACTACAAGCCCGAGTGATTTCTTCTTGAAGACTGTCCTGAACTACAAGCCCAGGTGATTTCTTGAAGAACGACGACTTTCTCAGACTACAAGCCCGAGTGATTTCTTCTTGAAGACTGTCCTGAACTACAAGCCCAGGTGATTTCTTGAAGAACGACGACTTTCTCAGACTACAAGCCCGAGTGATTTCTTCTTGAAGACTGTCCTGAACTACAAGCCCAGGTGATTTCTTGAAGAACGACGACTTTCTCAGACTACAAGCCCGAATGATTTCTTCTTGAAGACTGTCCTGAACTACAAGGCCAGGTGATTTCTTGAAGAACGACGACTTTCTCAGACTACAAGCCCGAGTGATTTCTTCTTGAAGAGTGTCCTGAATTACAAGCCCAGGTGATTTCTTGAAGAACGACGACTTTCTCAGACTACAAGCCCGAGTGATTTCTTCTTGAAGACTGTCCTGAACTACAAGCCCAGGTGATTTCTTGAAGAACGACGATTTTCTCAGACTACAAGCCCGAGTGATTTCTTCTTGAAGACTGTCCTGAACTACAAGCCCAGGGGATTTCTTGAAGAATGTCGACTTTCTCAGACTACAAGCCCAAGTGATTCCTTCTTGTTGACTGTCCTGAACTACAAGCCCAGGTGATTTCTCGAAGATGAAGACTGTCCTGAACTACAAGTCCAAGTAATCTCATGGATCTATGGAGTTATCCGGCTGTCTTGAACTACCAGTCCAAGTAATCCCATGGATCTATGGAGTCATCCGGCTGTCTTCAAGACCATTTTCAAGTACCCCTTGTGTATCCCAGTTTTCACCAGTTTGCAGACAACATGTCGTGCAACTGCCTGTATTTACTGGGATCTTCTATTCTTTTTGCCACAACTGTTAGGTCCTTCTAGTGCTATCCTTGGTCACTGGAACCGCTGCCTGATTTTGTTTTCTGCTTGCAAAGCCATGCCTGATATATCCTGCAGTCTTTCTTTCTGTGGCCATACTGTTTGCAGAAGAAGCACTTCATTGAGCGTTTCTTTCTTTCTGTACTAGACCCTTGTTTTCCTTCGTCTGATGAAGAATGCGAACTTACTTGCAGTTTGCTTGCCAAGTTTTCTAGAGCTGCTTGTATGATCTGTTCTATTCTAGTTTCAGATATAGCTTCTACAGCATTTATTGTAGCATCATTTCCTCTTTTTGGCTTTTTGCGATCAATAGCCTGGGAAATATACTGCTGATACTTGATAAGATTTAATGCCTCTTCTATGCTTTCTGGGTGTTTAAAACAAGCATGTTTGGCAGCATCCTTATCATTACAACCTTGGCAAAATCTGGCAATTGCTTCCTGTTTCATATGGTCTTCTGGCAAATCTACAAAAGCTGCTGTTGCCAATGTCATCACACGGTCTGCCCAATCTTCTAAGCTTTCTTCTGATCTCTGGTAAGATTGGTGAAATTTTGCTCTGGATGTTTCCACCAACTCTTTGACACCAAACCTACTTTCTAACTTCTTCATCAACCTACGAAAGGAATATTCCTCAATATCTGCAACAGCTATGACGAAGAAATCTAGCGCTTTGCCCTCAAGACTCCACAACAAATAGTCCTTACTCTCTGTCTCTGACCATTTCATAACTTTTCGATAGCTATCAAATTTATTTTTGAAAGACAGCCAGTTTGTTTTCCCATCAAAACGTAAAGTTTTTGGATGTTTCCGAGGGTCCCCATGCCTGTATGAATGTCGATGGACTGAGGCATCTGCATCAGAGTCTGAAGATGATGAATGATGTCTTCTCAGTCTTGATTTATGGGACTCTCTCTTTGTTCTGTATGATTTAGGTCTTGAAGGGGATTGTGAATTTGTCCTTGACCTATCACGTCTTTTCGATGTTGACCTTGATCTGTGATGCCTTCTTGTCTTCTGCGATTTTGACTTTTTGTCAGATCTACAAGACCTTGACCTTGAAGGAGATCCAGACCGTGACCTTGAACTTGACGAAGAGTGACGTCTAGATTTATGCCATTTTGAATCATCTTTCTTAGTGGAGTATTTCTTTTCACTGTGTTTTTTTTATCTTGATCTTGACCTTGATGATGACCTTGAGTATGACCTAGATTTTGGTTGTGAATGCCTATGTGATTTTATCTTCTGATCTTTACCACTAGACCTTTTGGAGTGGTGTCTGTGTGACCTTGACCTTGAAGCCGATCTTGAAGAACTTGGTGACCTACTATTCCTTGACCTGGATATAGACTCAACACTTTTTGGTACTTTTGCAGCACTTAATAGTGATTCAGCATCAGATTCACTTGTATGATTTTTCTTTCCAGAACTTGAAGTTATCTGGTCTACTGTATTTTTACTGGACTGAATATGTTCTTTTCTTGTCCTCTCACTAGCGGAGCGTTCTGTATCTGTCCTTTCATCCGGTGATGATGGCTGGAACCGGTTTTACAAAAACGCAGTTGATGTGGCCCCTGATCAAATGGCGCTAACATAGTGGGAAATCTTTGCTCCTTTGAATCTTCTATCCCTCTACTAAAAGCTTCTAACATAGCAGTCAACTTTTGATGCTGTAAATGATCATATTAAAACCCTTGAGTCGGTTTGAGTTTCTGTGGACTCTTTATAAAGCTGACAAGCCAAAGCTTCTGCTCCCTTAGCTGATTGTTCTTCATCTGAAGCCTCCAGTAGCCATCCCTCTGAAGCAGCTCTCGCTAACATAGCGAATGTTTCCGGGTGACTGGACCTTGAGCTAGGAACTTGCAATTTGGCTAACATAGCACAAATCCCTGCCTCTGGAAATTCTGTATTTTGGCCTGTAACTGTCGCAAGCATAGCGGTTGTGTCTGGCTCTGCTGGCTGTAACCTTGACCTTACATCTGAAGGTTTCACCAACCTGGCAAAAGTGTCTGGCTCTCAAGCTGCTGTGGCATCAAAGGTAACCAATTGCTCCCATCTGTCTGCACTCGGCGGTGATGGCAAACTCAGTGGTTCTACTGCAGCCTGTGCACTGGCAAAGGTTATCTGTGGCATCAAAATGTCTGTTTTTGGAACAGATGGTAGACCAAGGGAGTCCATATCAAAAGGATCTGGTGTATGTGGCTCTGAGAAGTCTAACATATCCAGGACTTCAGCAGACAGGTTTCTTCTGAGTGCAAGGTTGAGTGCCTCCTTTTTGACAACTTTGTAGGCCTGTCTGAATTTCACTAGCAGTTGGGCTAATCTGTCACCAACTCCTGGGATCATCTTCAGTTCATCCACAGATGCTGTGTTGACATTGATCCTCATGGTGTACAAGTGTGGCTTTTAAAGGTATTTCCGAGTGTAACAAGGTAAGCTACGCCTGTTCTGTTGCTAGCCTGTAATCACCTGTCAAACTGCTTTCTCCCTACACGATGCACCTGAATGTCTACAAGGCTAAACAGGTCTGATCAAAGGGGAGTGGGTGGGGGTAATGTTTTGAGCAGTTACTGTAACATTTAAACGGTCTGCAAGACTCATCTTGGATGTTTATATTGTAAATTCTCCTGTAATACTGGCCTCCGTTCACACAAGTGCAAACAATTCCACCTAAGTAAATTTTACTGTCTGACCAAATACTGGATAAATTTGGAATTAATGGGTCAGAAATGTCAAGAGCACTAAGTACCTCTTTGCAGTTTCCGAATCTAAACACTTATTTGAAATATCGACATCTTTTCCCCCTTTGTGTTTGAAAGACACAGACACTATGTCAATAGGAAAAGACGAAAAATAAATGTTTCTATTTAACTGCAAATACAGGTGTTTACCTCGTCGCCATTAAAGTGTTTTATAAAAAGCCCACATAAAATATAAAGATGCCCTTGTATTAGGAGGAAGGTTGGAGGGACAGGGACTTACAAATACCACTGCTCTTTCAGCCAGGCACTGTCATAAACTCATGAAAGTCCCGGGCGGAAGTTCTCACTTGATTGTCTCCCTTCCTTCTAACACTAATTCCCGGTAACTACCGGTCCTGGTACTTCTCCATGTACGGTACCGGGGAGATTTCACTACACCAGTAAACAATTCTGTTTCTGAGAGGACAATATGTAAATAAATTGCAGTTAAATTAATCCTTGAGTAATGATGTTCTTACTTCTGTAGCATTTTAGGCGAGGTACTTTAATTTTTATGGTCCAACTAATTCCTTGAGAAATTCTTTTAACACCAAAACACAGGGCTATGTTATATTAATTACCAAAAAAAAGTTCTCAAAAATATCCGTGCCAGTTCTGAGAAAATTAGGATTTAATCCACAGAAAAAGCATTAAATAAGTAATGGCCAGATAACAGCACCATACACTGTTTTACCGGCTGTCAGGCTCCTCACGCGCAAAAAAATGACGTCATCAAAAGCAAAACTTACGTCAGAAATTGATAAAGTGTAGTCTTTCTACATTCTATTTTTTTAATACATGCCATTTATATTTTCCTTGTATGCTATTGATAAACAAGATCTATGTTCAAGTTGTAAAAATAAACATTTTATTGGTCGGAAATTACATTTGTCAATGTCTCATGACAACATTTTAATGTATGGAAGCACACTTGTGCCATCAGAATCAAATGAATTAATATCGTACATATGTGCATACGGTGTATTCCGGTAACATGGCGCACGTAAGATTTTGATAGTTATGTGTGACTTTGTGGAAGCAACCACTCAAAAATCACAATCAGAACAATTGCATCACTGTCCTATCTACTTACTGCAATAGAAATTGGCCGCTGCCTTTTTAACAGGCAGGAAAAATAATAGGGGTGTACCCCCTTGAAATTGATTTACAAATTTTGTCTCCCAACATTGCGCACAATAACTGTTTTGAGCTGACTGAACACAAAGGTTGACTCAAACAACCTTAAAAGGGGCAAAATCCGGATGAGAAAAATATCTTTCAGCTAATTTGCCATGAGGAATCCATATATGAAATTTCAAAACCCTGGCATACAAGGTTCTAAAGTTTTGCCTTGCATCACAAAGCATAGGCCTACAATGTACCCAAAGTGACAAAGGGTCATTAGCCACAAAGTATTTTTCGGAATTTAGTCAAAAGTTTATCAGGACATCTACTCGTCACCAACTTACAAGGCTCTAGCTCCAATAGATTTTGAGATATTTTGCTGACAAGATTTTATAAAAAAATTCAAAGGGCAGCCGGCTATAACTTTTGAAAGGGGCATAATCCGGATAAGAAAAAAATATGCGTTAGCTAATTTTCCATGAAGAATCGATATATGAAATTTCAAAACCCTAGCATGCACTTTTCTTGCGTTATGCTATGCATCAAAGGCGTAACGGAAAGTCAAATGGACGAACCAGAAGCAATTTGCCCCTCCAACTTTTTTAAAGTTGAGGTCATAAAAAACATAACCAAAACACGCATATTCAAATCTATTGGAAGATTGGATCACCCCCAAACAATCCAGAGAAAAATTCTGAGGTTTTTCTTATTCATCACGAAAACGAGACATTGCTTCCAAGTTTGTGGGACTTTTACCTGACATTGAGATGAAATGACATCTCAATCCCTGCCGCCCAATGAATCCAAAAGGGTTTACATGCATGGACAGGCTGACTCGCAGCAACTTTTCTGGATATTCTCAGCAGTTTAGCAGCACTCATATGCGATCGGTATCAGTTCTGTCCGGAAGCATTAGCAGCCCAATCTATTTCTCCAAGCCCAGATGGGTGGGGTCATAAAACATGCCTATATAATTTTGACCCCTCGAACCCCACTTTTATGTAGTACAGGGATAAATTTTAAATTTCTTATATCGCTCAAAAACATAGATTGTGGGTACTCGGTAGAACCGCCAAGTTCAGGCGGTTCTGTCGAGCTCCGCAATCTATGTTTTGAGCAGAAATAAGAAAAACATCATTTATTTGTCTTAAAATTCCATTTTTGGGCTGAACAATTGACAATGTTTTTGTTTAGGCGTGTTTCGTAATGTCTGCTCAAAAGCATAGATTGTGGGTACTCTATAGAAACCCCCTCCTACTGGAGTTTTAGTTTATACTAATTTATTTTAGTTCGATTGCGATGAAAGCCTCAAGCTTAATTAATCACTCTCGAACACTCATTCCGGATGTTTTCACGCGCGCGAGGGAGAGGCAGTTGATTTTACACCACTGCTACCCATTTACACCTGGGTGGGTGGGGCAGTGGGGAGTTTTAGGGGGTGTACATGTACATTATTTTTCTTATTTCTGCTAAAAGAAGCCTCCATGGTGTAGTGGATAAGCTACTAGCCTCATAAACCAGGAGTTGTGGGTTCGATCCCAGGGCTTCGCCAGACTCTCAGATGAGTGTTTAAACCGAGGTTTGGTCTCCGTATGCAGGGGTTACATCAATAGACAGGTAGTGGGGATTTTCCAGTTTAGTTTAGACATTATTCCCCTGCTACGCTTAATAAATTTGTAAGGGCTTTATTCAGATAACATTGAAAATCACACTCCTATCTTTCCTTGAAATCTAGATGCCGAAATGTTTTTGAAACCACTGCATATGACATTTGCTGTTGACGGGATGTAAGCTTCAAACACACTCACTCACTTATTTCTGCTCAAAACATAGATGAGGCAGTTCTATTGAGTATCAACAATCTCAGAAGCTATGTTTTTGAGCAGAAAAAAATAAATAAAATATAACCCCTAAACCCCAAGTTTTTCAAGTATATAGATAAAAGTGGGTTAGTTGGGGGTCAAAATTATATAGGCATGATTTCGTGATGTGTTTGCTTTTGATTTTCCTTTTTTCCCCATCCCACCCACCCCCACACCCCCCCCAAAATCTTTTGGTGTACCAATAACTTATCATTTATTTTGGCGCACAGAAACTATAATTTTTTTAATGATTTCATGAAGTTTAGTACCGATCAGGGATCATCCTAGGCCTAGGAAGCAGGGAGAAGTGACTTCTCCCTCCAGCACTGACAGGGCGAAATGAGGGACAAGAGGGAGAAGTAGGGCTCGAGAAAAACGACTAAATTACGGAAATTGTCGAGCAGAATTTTCGTTAATTTCCGTAAATATCGTTGTTTATTTCCAATTTAGAAATACAGTGTGCGGGTGTGATATCGTTGGGAATTACATACCAATGTTGCTGTTGCACTTGCTGAATGATTATGTACATCGGTATCTCGATTATAGCAGCAATAATCAGACATCAGATACTTATCTACTTTCATTTTCTCAATGTCCCGCTCACTTAGTCAATGCAGGGCGATAAAGGGAAACAACCGATTTAATCTCACCTCCAGGTTATGAGTCATGTTGTGCAGTAGGGCGGGAGTTTCGATCTGTGCGACCGTGATATGCCGGCAAGTTGCTGCAGGTGCAATGGGGCAGTTTGTTTTTTATATGTTCTTTTCATCTATCATATCCTATATTCCCTTTTTTCTAGTTCCCATCTTAGCGCCTGATCGGGACTTGACATCACGGTTTTTATTTGTTTAGGTAATCCTGTTAACCCATTTAGTACCAGAAACCCCAACACGGGTACACTGGCAAACAGTGCAGGCCCAGATCAGAGGCCGCAGAACGCGGTGTCTGATCAGGGCCTCCACTATTTGCCAAAAGTTAAGTTATTAACTAATTTTCCAAATAAATTTTCATGAAAACATAACCTGACACCCATACATTTTGAATTGAACTCTTGCTATATATAAGGAGGAAGATTCCATTTGGTAAAAAAGGGTTAGAGTCGCACCTCTATCTATCTATCTTATATTGATATGTAAAATGAGACGCACGTTTTTCATGCGTCAATCATATTGCCAAGATCAAAAAGACCGATTGTCTCATGCTGCGCGGACAAGTCTGATTACTGTCTAAGTGGCCATGAAATAAGATCAAAGATGCCGATCTGGACTAACCCGATTCACCTATTTACATAATTAACTGATCTGACAACTTGTGCTCAACGCTTCAGGTGGTCAGTTTCTGACTCGAGCAATTAACACATGGAGTTGGATTATTAATTATCGGATTATCAATAGGTGTTTTTGTTATCAACTTTGTGCCTTTATCGATGGATATTACTTCACATTTGAAAAGCCGATCCTGGAGACAAAGAAAAAAAAGTCGGAAAAAACAGGGCGAAGTCAACTTCTCTTTTCCAGGCTGGTTAGGCGAAGTTCTTGAACTTCGGGCGAAGAAGTCGCCCGAATCGCCCCCTCGGCTGATCCCTGCCGATATGGATTTACTTTTAAGATATATGTCAGTGATATTAATTTTTTCTTGTTTTAAGCGACTTTCCTTTATTGTCTACGCCCACGGGTGTAGACACTCTTAATGATAGCTTTTGCTCCGGAAGCATTTAATGAAAAGTCATGACTGGTATTCTGTTGACTGGTTCTGGTTACCCCAGGGCATCCCAACTCTGGTCATACTGGTATGCTCACTTGCATATTGAAACCCAGCAATTACCTGAAAGCTGCCTAAAGTTTATCACATGGATATGCACATTTGCTCTCACACTTGCAAAATTAACATATATTTGCCCTTATCTAGTTCTTCCCACATCCAATTCTTAATGTTTTCAATTCTAGACGGCAATCTTGGCAGGTTGTTTTTTCATGGCGTTACCTAGAATGTAAAAAGAAAATTTAAACTAGAATGCGAAATGAAGAAACCCTAAATTTTTGCATGCAGTACAATTAGTTGTAATTGATAGTGAAAAAAAAAATCGGAAATTTTGTTTTATGTGACATTGGTGATAAGATTTGGAAATCCTCATTTGATATCTGTGACTTTTTTTACACTTTGTGGTAACTGGCACATTTTAGTTCTACACAAATTAATGTGTGCTTAGCATAGGCTCAAGCTTTTTATAAAAGCTAATACTTGTTTTTCGAAAATTTCGCACAAAAATTTAAAAAGAAGAAATTAAAAGAAAACTTTTATCTTCCGAATTTTTAGTATTTTTCCCTAGATAGAAATATTCATTTTGGATGATTTAATGAAGTCGAGTATTAATTGCTTAACATACGCCTGGTTTTTGTGATTTTTCTTCATTTTTCGTATTTTTTCACCCCCCAAAAATACCCTTTCCCCTCGGATTTTTTTGAGGACTTTTTTTCTTTAACTCAGGACACCTTCCTGATACTAAAACTGCTGAAAACATTTCTCAAGGAATTAGTTGTGGGTCAAGGGTCATTTCCGGCTAAATGTACTGGCCTATTTGCTTATCCTGAAATGCCAAAAGGACTCCTTTTCGGACTTCACTTAAAATGCGAAAAGGACTATTTTTCGGGTGAATGACTATGATAGTGAATCTATCTATCTATCTTCTTATACTGAGTCGGTCATATCTGGCCATTACCTCAGTTGATTGGGTGGCTAAATTTAGAATTTAGCTGAAAAAAAAAAAAAAAGAAGAGGCACTGGATGCATCCTTAAAACTATTTACAATCTGCATAACAGAGGTATCCTAAAACGCATACCTCTGAGTCCCAATCTTACACTGTGCGGGCTTTGAACTCTTCTGCGGACTTGGCATTCACCGCAGAGGAGGGAAGACTATTCCATTGGGGAATAGTTCTAGGAAAAAACATGTTCTTCAGGGCATCACTATAGGACTGGTATCTACTATATTGTGAGTCGTTTACTTTTGATGCCCTTGTTTGGGTCGACAGTGTTACAGGGGTCAAGTACCTATCTTTATCAATAGACACTGAATCGGAGTGTATCTTGTAGAAGAAGGTTAAAGAGGACTGCTCACGACGGGCCTCCAGGGACGGCCACTCTAGCTCTTTAAGCATGTCACCGACGCTACTTCTATTTCGCCATCCCCTACAGGTCCATCGAGCAGCTGTCCTCTGCACCTTCTCCACCTGCTGAGTCTGAGTTTAAACATAGGGATGCCAAATGGGTGATGCATATTCGAGTTGAGGGTGAACCAATGTTTTATATGCAACATCCTTTGTCTGCCTAGGTGCAAAAGCCAAGTTCCGTCTAAGGAATCCCAAAGTCCTAGTTGCTTTAGATGTAATCTCTGAGATATGTTGACCCCAGTCAAGATCGTCAGTGATGGTGATACCAAGATATTTGGCGGATTGAACATGCTCCAAAACTTGCTGGTGAAGAGTATAGTCAAACTGAATTTGCTTGTCAGGAGGGTGTCGTGACACTCTCATTGAGTGACATTTGGCCACATTGAACTTCATTTGCCAATTGGCCTCCCACTGTGCAAGTTGATCCAGGTCATCTTGTAAAATAAGACAGACAGAAGGAGAATATATGTTCCTATACAGGACACAATCATCAGCAAACAAATGGACCTGAATCGTTCCTGTTGACATGTCAAATGACATTCATTCACCAGGACCTTGTTTGGTTTGACGCTGTTGCAGGGGTCAAGTACCTATCTTTATTAATAGATACTGTATCAGAGTGTATCTTATAGAAGAAGGTAAAAGAGGACTGCTAACGACGGGCCTCTAGGGACGGCCACTCTAGCTTGTTAATTTTGTTTGTTTGCTTTGAGGTTTAATGTCCCCGACAACACTGTATAGGTCATTTTGGAGATATTGCTTCCAAGTTTGTAGGACTTTTACCCGACATTGAGATGAAATGACATCTCAAGCCCTATTGCCCAATGAAACCAATAGGGTTTATAAGCATGGACGGTCTGACTCGCAACCCTTTGCCTGGGCAGGCTTAGATCCTCTAAGCGGTTTACCAGTACTCATGTGTGGTCGGTTTCAGCTCTGCGTGGAAGCATCATGCAGCCCATCTATTTCTTCAAGTCCCGATGGGAGGGGGGCAGACTGGCTCATTAAGCATGTGGTGGACGCTACTTCTATTTCGCCATTGACAGCAGGTCCATCTTCTCCACCGCTGAAACTGAGTTTTAAAGTGGATGCCAAACAGGTGATGCATGTTCAAGTTGAGGGCAAACCAATGTTTTATATGCAACATCCTTTGTCTGACTACTTGTGACTAGCTGCAAAGGCCAAATTATGTCTAATTTGTTTGATTAGATGTTATCTCAGAGATATGTTGACCCCAATCAAGATCCTCAGTGATGGTGATAGATGCCTCCGTGGTGTAGTGGTTATGCTACTCGCCTTGTAGACTAGGGATTGCAGGATCGACCCCGGGCTTCTCCAGACTTTCAGATGAGTCTTTAAACCGAGGTCCCGTCTCTGTATGACCTTAGCTGTTGGTGGGAGGTAAAACTCTTAACACTCAGTGATGGTGATACCAAGATATTTGGCAGATTGAACATGCACCAAAATTTGCTGTTGAAGTATATAGTCAAACTTACCGTATTAGACCTATTTACCGCACCGTGCGCTTAGTTTTTAGCTCACCTGGGCCGAAGGCTCCAGGGGAGCTTATAGTATAGTGGGTCCTCCGTCGTCCGTCCGTCTTCCGTCCACACTTTTGAGCAGCTATATCTCTGTATCCTGCAGGCTGATCTCAATCATTTCTCATCTGTAGCATGCCTCTGGTGGGGCATTGATGACATAAACTTTTTTTTGAAATCGCTCTAAAACTTTGGTTCCTATGGCAACCACAAGGTCCCATAGACTTACTATGGGAAAATGCTTGTCATCACCGTAGGGCCTTCAGTTTTGTTCGGATGTTTCTGAAACTTATATGTAAGGTGACTGGGGATAAAAACTCGGATGAGTTCGAAAACCGGCCAAGTCGGCCCATTTATCATAGAGTTACGTCCCTTTGATTGCTGAAAATGCCCATTTTTGACCTTGTCATCACCGTAGCCCCTTCAGTTTTGATAGGATCTTTCTAAAACTTATATGTAATGTGGCTGGGGATAAAATCTCGGATGAGTTCGAAAACCGGCCAAGTCCGCCAATTTATCATAGAGTTACGTCCCTTTGATTGCTGAAAATGCCCATTTTCGACCTTGTCATCACCGTAGCCCCTTCAGTTTTGATCGGATCTTTCTGAAACTTATATGTAAGGTGGCTGTGGATAAAATCTCGGATGAGTTCGAAAACCGACCAAGTCGGCCCTTTTATCGTAGAGTAACATCCCTTTGATTGCTGAAAATGCTAATTTTTGACCTTGTCATCACTGTAGCCCTTTCATTTGATCGAATCTTTCTGAAACTTATATGTAAAGTGGCTGGGGATAAAATCTCGGATGAGTTCGAAAACCAGCCAAGTTGGTCCATTTATCACAGAGTAACGTCCCTTTGATTGCTGAAAAGCCGATTTTTGACCTTGTCATCACCGTAGCCCTTTCAGTTTTGATCGGATCTTTCTGAAACTTATATGCAAGGTGGCTGGAGATAAAGCCTTGGATGAGTTTGCATACCGGCAAAGGTGGCCTATTTATCATAGAGTTAGGTCCCTTTGCTGAAAATGTTGATTTTTGACCTTGTCAACACTGTAGCCCCTTCAGTTTTGATCGGATCTTTCTAAAACTTAATATGTAATGTGGCTGGGGATAAAACCTGGGATGAGTTCGAAAACCGGCCAAGTCCGCCAATTTATCATAGAGTTACGTCCCCCTGATTGCTGAAAATGCCCATTTTCGACCTTGTCATCACCATAGCCCCTTCTATTTTGATCAAATTTTTCTGAAACCTATATGTAAGGTGACTGGAGATAAAACCTAAGATGAGTTTGAATACCGGCCAAGTTGGCCCATTTATCATTGATGTACGTCCCTTTGATTGCTGAAAATGCCAATTTTTGACCTTGTCATCACCATAGCCCCTTCAGTTTTGATCGGATCTTTCTGAAACTTATATGTAAGGTGGCTGGGGATAAAATCTTGGATGAGTTCGAAAACAGGCCAAGTCAGCCCATTTATCGTAGTGTTATGTCCCTTTGATGGCTGAAAATGTTGATTTTTGACCCTGTCATTACCGTAGACCCTAAAGTTTTGATCGGATTTTTCTGAAACTTATATGTACGGTGGCTGGGGATGAAACCTCGGATGAGTTGGAAAACTGGCCAAGTCAGGTCATTTATTATAGAGTAACATCCCTTTGATTGCTAAAAATGCCAATTTTGACCTTGTCATCACCGTAGTCACTTCAGTTTTGATCGGATCTTTCTTAAACTTATATGTGAGGTGGCTGGGAATAAAATCTTGGATGAGTTTGAATACTGGCCAAGTCTGATCGGATCTTTCTGAAACTTACATGTAAGGTTTGGGAATAAAACCTCAGGTGAGTTCGAATACCGGCCAAGTCGGCACATTTATCATAGAGTGAGGTGCGTTTGATTGCTGAAAATGCCTATTTTCGACATTGTCATCACTGCTGCCCCTTTAGTTTTGAACAAATCTTCATGAAAATTACAAACAAGGAAGTCAGGCAGAAAGCTTGGAGGAGTTTGAAAACTCTTGTTTTTGAACTTGTCATCACCATAGCCACTTCAGTTTAGATCGGATCTTCTTAGCAAGTCAGGAATAAAAGCTTGAATGAGTTTGAAAACAGGTGAGGTCAGCCTGTTTATCATTGAGTTACATTCTACTTGATTTTCAGAAAATGCTTACCCTGTCATCACCATGTCCTCCCATAAAGCCTTCAGTAAAGGTTGGCACTTCCTTAAACTTTGAATCTGTTAGCTCAGGTGAGCGATACAGGACCTTGGTCCTCTTGTTTAAAAAATGTATGAAAATATTGTGGTGAAAAATCTACCTAATAAGCGCACACTCAATACGAAAAAAATACGAAAAAAGCTTCCGATATGATTATTTTATAGAGTTGAATTTCAGCATGGGGGTTCATCACATATACATATGATTGTGCGGGTCAAAGATGCAGCAAAACTCAAATTGAATTTATTTGGAGGTTACTGTAAAGTGTGCGCTTGTGTATTTTTTTTTTTTTTTCAGAAAAAGCTTGGGTGTGCGCTTATAGGAGCATGTGCGGTAAATAGGTCGAATACGGTAGTTTGCTTGTCTGGAGGGTGTCTTGACACCCTCAATGAATGACATTTGGCCACATTGAACTTCAGTGATGGTGATACCAAGATACATGTATTTGGCAGATTGGACATGCTCCAAAATTTGCTGTTGAAGTGTATAGTCAAACTTAATTTCCTTGTCTGGAGGGTGTCTTGACACCCTCAATGAATGATATTTGGCCACATTGAACTTCATCTGCCAATCGGCCTCCCGTTGTGCAAGTCAATCCAGGTCATCCTGTAAAATAAGACAGTCAAAAGGAGAATATATGTTCCTATACATGACACAATCATCAGCGAACAAACGGACAGATGACCGTATATTATCAGGTAGATCATTGATGAAAACCAAGAAGAGGACCTGTCCAAGGACCGAACCTTGGGGGGCTCCAGATAAAAAAGGGACTGGATCAGACCCTTGGTCATCAAGTTCAACTTGTTGTGGGCGCCCAGAGATCCATGAGCTATTCCACCCATGTGTGGATCCTCTAATCCCATAGTAGTCCAGTTTACACAATAGCCTTCTGTGAGGTACCTTGTCAAAGGTCTTGGCGAAGTCCATGATGATCAAGTCAATCTAAGCTTGTCATGCTTTCTTCCAATACGTCTTAACCCAAGGGGGACTTATGACAGATTAGGTTCTTCAGCATAGCTGTAACACTTGAAGTGTAGCTATAGTCACATGTTGCCTACCTGGCAGCCCTTCTTTAGACTGCTTCCACTTTGTATATATGTCTGTGGCAGTGTGGGGATACTATACAGTGGATGCATACTCTAGCTGCCGCCTGACAAGTGTCTTACATGCAACTAATTTCAGGTCCTTACAGGGCCTGACAAATCCAAATATTTTTCCACTTCTATCAAGTTTCAAGCACAACAACTTCCCATTAGGGTCTAGTTATTTCATGATTGTGTTCCTTACTCTTTGGTGGTCTGATAGGAGCTGTGGGTTAATTGCATCGATTCCTGATCATTGCCTTCACTTCTATTTATTTCCCTCCGTGTGGTAATACGTTAGAAAATACTGTAGTTGTCTTAGTCAATAACAGTACTTTTTCAAGTCGATTGGCATAAGACAGGCCATATTGTCAGAATGCCTGAGGAATGTCTGCCAAAGAAAATTCTCTATGAAGAACTAGAAATGAGCAAACACGCCCATGGCAGTCAGAAGAAGCACTACAAGGACACCCTAAAAGAAAGCCTCCCTCAGGGACTTCAACATTCCAACAGAGTCATCGGAACAAATTGCACAGGACAGAGCAAAGTGGCGAGGTCTCATCAAAAGGGGTGCCAATGAATATGAGGCAAAAAGAATCAGCGAAGCTGAGCAGAAACGTGCATAGCGCAAAGCCAGGTCTAAGGCATCACTAACAGAGCTGTCTTCCTCTAACCTCTGTTGTTCTATTTGCAACAGACAGTTCAGAGCTAGAATCGGTCTCATCAGCCATCTTAGAACACACAAATAGTAACATTTCTCAAATATGATTAAGATTGGTCTTTGTCAGTACAAGAATAGAATAGAATAAATTTTATTTCCAATCATGGGTCACCATGTGGCAGCATATTATCACAATTATAATAATAATAATACAACAACTCCAAAATAAACTGTGAAATACTGTTAAACCACTAAAGCTTGATTCTGATTAGCCAAAAACAATTAAATAAAGCACAAGTTAAGTACAGCATCCCATGGCCCCTGCCCATCGGGGCTTGAAGAAATATATGGGCTGCATGATGTTTCCACGCAGAGCTGAATCTGAACCACACACAAGAACTGCTAAACCACTTAGAGGATCTAAGCCTGCCCAGGCAAAGCGGTGTGAGTGTCCATGCTTATAAACCCTATTGGTTTCCACAGGGCTTGAGATGTTGTTTCATCTCAATGTCTGGAAAAGTCCCACAAAATTGGAAGCAACGTCTCCAAAATGACCTTTACAGTGTTGACGGGGACATTAAACCTCAATTCAAACAAACAAAAATACAGCATCCCACCAGGCAAACAATGTTAACATTGTCAGTAATGACAGATAAACCTCCCTCCAAGAAACATATAATGTAGACATTGTTAGAATTGCCTTGCCAAGGTGATGCTATATAATATTCTTGAATATCTCCATCCATTAACCACTCCCATCTTGAGCAGTCTAATAAGCTAAGGATTCATTCTTTTGAGATTGTCATTGAAGTGAGTTTTGTTTTTATATACATGTATAATGTTGGTATAAAGAGGTTTATATGTATTAACCCCTAAAAAGCCAATCACGACAATTGTCGTCTGCTTTGCCGTCTGCCCGTTACCTTAACAGTATTTTTTTTTTGCAAACTGTGGACCCAGATCAGACTGCTCCTGGTCCTGTAGGAGCAGTCTGATCTTGGCCCACACAGTTTGCCTGTATGCAAAAATATTTTAAAATGTTTGCAAAAACATTCAGCAGACGACATAAGCAGATGACATTTTCAGATGTAGTTTTTCTCGGCATCTTGAGGGTTAAAAAGAAAATATGTTATTGTGTCAATTTGTGCTGACAGTAATCAAGGATAAAAACCTAACCTGTAGTTAGTAAAATTCCTACATATAATAAGACCACCTTTGGGACTGTTCAAAAGTGGTCTTTAAGACCACTTTTGAACAGTCCCAAAGGTGGTCCCTGAGCAGAGGACAGTCATTTGCAGACACACGAAGAAAGAATAACTGCACCCTTCTGAACCCATTTTGTACCGAAAACCCCAAACGGGTGCCCTGACAAACAGTGCAGGCCCAGATCAGACGCTGCAGAACGCGGAGTCTGATCAGGGCCTACATAGTTTGCAAAAAGTTAAGCCATTTCCAAAAAAGTTTTGAAGAAAACACAACCTGGTACCCTTAATTTTGAAATGGACTCCTGGTTTATATAAGGAGGATTTCATTTGGTACAAAAAGGGTTAACCCTTGTCCTGCTGGGCCCGGATATGCCTTATTTTCCAAACAATGAAGATCCAGATCAGATGGCTTCTGACGAAGCCATCTGATCAGGATCTACATTGTTTGCTATTCAGGTTGTGAATTTGTTGCAATAATTTGCATCAAGTAATCTGATTGGTTGATAATCAGTAGTGGGTGTGGCATGTATGAATATTCAGCAGGACAAGGGTTAATATAATAAAGCTTTTAGGTGGTCTGAATAGACGATGTAAGTACCTGTGCTCTTTATGTTGCAGAGGCATCCAAAGATGGATCTCAGCCGTAATGATCTGCTACAGCTGCTCAGTTGTCTTGAAGGAGAGCTTCAGGCGAGAGATGTTACCATAGCTGCGCTCAAGGTAAGCTCTAATCAGGACCCCTTTAAATGTGCCTAATGTGTCCGTTTCATTTTGCTTGTTTGGATGGCCCACTCAACAGTATTTTGGCTCATATTTAGCAGATTGCCCTTTCCCACGGCGGGCTTGTATGTTTGTGATTAACCAGTACAGGGAACATCCATTCACCAGAAACTGATCTGGGCCTGCACTGTTTGTCAAGGTGCCCCTTTAGGGATTTCCCGCATGCAATGGGTTAAAGGGAGATAGTGGGGGATGAAAGTTCTGGGTGAACAAGAAATGCAGTGGGCTCAAACGCCTGATAGAGGACCCTGATTAAAGGAGTACATGGTGCCAAGGAACTGCACACCCCTTAGATGGCAGACCACAGAGGGAAGTTCAAGTCGGATCTCACAAGCTGGAAGTTGTAGCTTTCTTTTGCTACCTAGGTGATATGCTCTCTGCAGCGGGTGGTTGAGACCTTTCAGCTACATCACGTGAAAACAGCCTGGAAGAAATTCAAGGAGTTACTACCAGTTCTCTCTTCCCGCCACCTCTCGTTCAAAACACATGGCGGTGTGTATAGCTCTTGTGTGCGGAGCGCAATGCTCCATGCCAGTGAGACATGGCCATTGACAAAGCCAAACCTCCAACGTCTACAGCGGAATGACAGGGCAATGATCCGACAGATCTGCAATGTCAAGCCACAGGACACTGTCACCATCAGGTCCAGTGAGTTACTTGAGCGTCTTGGCATTGAGGACCTGGACCCCATCCTGAAAGAGAGAAGGTATGGACATGTGGAACACTCCAACGGTGCAGTCAAGACTGCCTGTGACATACAGGTAGATGGAAAGCGGGGGCCTGGAACCTCTCGTTCAAAACACGTGGCGGTGTGTATAGCTCTTGTGTGCGGAGCGCAATGCTCCATGCCAGTGAGACATGGCCATTGACAAAGCCAAACCTCCAACGTCTACAGCGGAATGACAGGGCAATGATCCGACAGATCTGCAATGTCAAGCCACAGGACACTGTCACCATCAGGTCCAGTGAGTTACTTGAGCGTCTTGACATTGAGGACCTGGACCCCATCCTGAAAGAGAGAAGGTATGGACATGTGGAACACTCCAACGGTGCAGTCAAGACTGCCTGTGACATACAGGTAGATGGAAAGCGGGGGCCTGGAATGCCCAAGATGACCAGGAAGCAGCTAACAGAAAGAGATTGCAGAGAATGGAAGCTCTCTGCTATCAATCCTCATTATAGACAAACCTGGAGATCTGGTGTAAAATCTGCCATGCGTGCAGCAAGCCAGCTACCTGGGAAGGGGCCCACTTATGAGGACGTTGCCCCTGTACCTGCACGTTTATCAGAAATCCATTGATGGTGATGATGAACACAGATGAAAGAGAGATTGTTAGGGATTACGAGCTGTCCAAATGATTGGCTTACAGTTGGGCAAGGCTTTCTATCCTTGCAGCAGGTATGCCTAGAGGGGGATGATTTTATTCTGTTCCTTCACTTTCATTCCTTTCCTCTACCTTGCCTCTTCCCTCTGTTTTCTTCCTTTCTCTGGGAGATGAGACAAAATGACCCACAAAATTGGAAGCAACGTCTCCAAAATGACCTTTACAGTGTTGACGGGGACGTTAAACCTCAAATCAACCAACCAACCAACCCACAAGGGTTGATGTTTAGTCATACAAACCATAGAAAATGTGTTAAAACAAATGCTCATGAAAGCTCCTCTATATATGATGAACAGCATAATGATTGTGATTGATGGGTGAAGCTGCACCACACAGCTCATTACTGTAATTAACCCCAACTTGGTTGGGTGGTGATGTGTTTGAAGGGAAATGGGAACACCTGGCAGATTTTTCTGCCATTTTTCAAAGGGAGACAATATTCGGGATGTTTCTTTTCTATAAACTCTGTTCAACAGAGAAAGTGTCTACTCTGAAAGGAAGGAATTTGGTCCTGAGGAGCAAATTCTTTCCTTTAAGAGTTGACCCCTATTGACATGGGAGACAAAAAAACTTTTTCAGGAGTTGCCTCCCCTGAAAGTGTGGCCATTCCCCTTAAAATTCATTGTATATTGAGTTGATTGATTGTGTTGGTGTTTAACGACATGTCAGCAAAAATACCTACAATTTATTGATTGTTTTGGGTTTAACTTTTGGGTCATTTTGTGTTGTCTCCCAGAGAAAGTGATAGAAGAGCTAGTAGAGGAAATGAGTGAAAGAGCAAAATAAATAGGAGTGTAGAAGCTGAAGAGTGAGTGAGTGTTTGAGTTTTACGTCCCACCAACAGCTAAGGTCATTCGGAGACGGGACCTCAGTTTAAAGACTCATCCGAAAGTCTGGAGAAGCTTGGGATCGATCCTGTGACCCCTGGTTTACAAGGCGAGTAGGGTAACCACTACACCACGGAAGCTTCTAATGAATCTGAAGAGATAACATTTCCCCTCTATCTTTGCCTGCTGCAAGGCAGTATCAGTTGGAGTCCACAGTGACACCTTTCGCCCAACAACCCCATATTGTGTTATGCATGTCGCAGAAGTCCATTTTGAAATTCAGGGTTTTCAGATTGGGTTATTTTTAGAAATTTATTTAGTATATTGCTGAACTTTAAGCATACAGTGAAGGCCCTGATCAGATGCTGCATTCTCTGCGGTGTCTGATCTGGGTCTGCCCTGTTTGGGGAAGTCCTGTTTTGGGATTTTCCATCTTAACCCTTTTTGTACCAAATGGTATCTTCCTCCTTATATATAGCAGGAGTCCATTCCGAAATTTAGAGGTTTCAGTTGTGTTTTCTTCAAAATTTATTCGAGAAATGGCTAAACTTTTTGCAAACTGTAGGCCCTGATCAGACACCGCGTTTAGTGGCGTCTGATCTGGGTCTGCACTGTTTGCCAAGGTGCCCCTTATGGGGTTTCTGGTACTGAATGGGTTAGATGGGCTTAATTCATTAAAACTCTGTTCAATTCTGTCATGTCTTTGTTTACATGTGCAGTATGAATTTCAGATGAGGCGGCATCTGATCAGGGTCTGCACTGTTTGCCACTCATCAAGCTGTTTTTAGACACAACAGATTGTAAATTGTACTTATTATAATTTTAGAATGAGTATGGTAAGGAGTTGAGACGTCCGAATATTTAGGGTGAATATGGTACAATGTGCAGGGGAAATACAAAAAAAATGGACTTGGTCCAAGCACTTGACATGTTATCATCATTGTACAAATTCTCCACAAATCCAGCATGTCATAAAAACAAATTATCATTAACCCATTTAGTACCGGAAACCCCAAAACCGGTATAGGGCAAACAGTGCTGGCCCAGATCAGACCCCGCAGAATGCGGCGTCTGATCAGGGCCTACACTGTTTGCGAAAAGTAAAGCCATTTTCCAGATGAATTTGAAGAAAATGCAACCTGTCACCCCTAAATTTTGAAATAGACTCCTGTTATATATAACGAGGAAGATTCCATTTGGTACAAAAAGGGTTGATATTATAGGTGTATCTAGGATCTGCCAGCAGTTGTTAGGGCTTGTTTAATTATGAGCTTGTATGAAAAAATGAAAGCAATTAGCCTTAATATATTGCAATTTCTCTGTATAACACATAACTGGGTTGCTGAGCTAGTCATTAACCATTTTTTGTACCAAATCTTCCACCTTTTATAAAGTCGGAGTCAATTTCAAAATTAAGGGGTGTCATGTTGTGTTTTCTTCAAAGACTGCTGTTGAAAATTTTGCAAACAGTGCACGCCCTGATCAGATGCTGCATTCTGCAGCATCTGATCTGGGCCTGCCCTGTTAGCCAGGGTACCCATTTTGGGGTTTCTGGTACGAAATGGGTTAAAAGTGTTGTATCCAAAAACAAATACATATTATACAATAAAATGCTGAAGTAGCCTTTAAACCATTTTTGATCAGTCCTAGAGGTGGTCTACCGTGTATGCTAGAGGACACTGGTTGTAGAAAACACCAAGATGGGAATAAAAACAGTGTATTTATCGGAAGCTATTGCAGCCTGCTGCAAGTAGCTAAATGAGTAAAGAGAACTTGTTTGTTTGTTTGATTTGCCCAGTCAAAACTTTTGGAGAAATTGCTTCCAATTTTGTGGGACTTTTACCCGACATTGAGATGAAATGACATCTCAAGGCCAGTTGCCCAATGAAACCAATAGGGTTTGTAAGCATGGACAGACCGACTCGCACTGCTTTGCCTGGGCAGGTTTAGATCCTCTAAGTGGTTTACCAGGACTCATGTGCAGTCGTCCTCCATCCTTCCATCCAACAGAAATTCTTGTCTCTGCAACTCCTACAGTTTTCAAGGGATTTTGATAAAACTTTCCAGTTTTTGTTTGATTTTGTGGACGGACCGACTCGCACTGCTTTACCTGGGCAGGCTTAGATCCTCTTAGCGGTTTACCAGTACTTGTGTGCAGTAGGTTTCAGCTCTGCGTGGAAGCATCATGCAGTCCATCGACTTCTTCAAGCCCCGATAGACGGGGGCTGAAAACTGTCCAGTTATTGTTCCCATGATCTGAAGATAATCATATTTCATTAAGGTCATGCTTGACTATTTCTAACAAGAGTTATGACCCTTTGTCAGTTTTAGCCATTTTATCAACAGAAGTTCTAGTCTCCGCAACTCCTACAGTTTTCAAGGGATTTTGATGAAACTTTCCAGTTATTGTTCACATGACTTGGTGGGGTGGGGATGTTCACCACCATTGGTTTATACTTTAAATGTTACAACAACAACACAAAACTACTTAAAGCAAAGTGTAGATGCAGATCGGGTGCCATGTTCTTTGGTGGCAGCTGATCTGGGTCTATACTGTTTGCTAATGTCCCTTTTATAGGACACCATCTCTTTTAAACAGTCTCAAAGGTGGTCTCTTAATGGGAGACACTAAGCATGCTAAGTGTAGAAAATAGAAAGCAAGACTGACTGAAACCTTATCAAAAAGCTTTTAAAAGCAGATTTATTTTTGTTATGGTTTGTCTTTAGGTGTTTGTGTCGCTTGTGTTATTTTATTTTGGATAGCCTATTGGCCATTTTGTGGGAAAGTAACTGTCCTTTTGGCTTTCCGCTGTTGGTGTTTCCTTTAGGTCTGTTGTTGCATGTTTGTGTTTCTTTCCCTTTGGTGTCTCTGATGGGAGCTATGGGTTGATTGTATCGATTCCTGATCATTGCCTCTACTTCTATTTATTAGTCTTAGTTTTAGATGGTCTTAATAGCAGAATTTTACTGTACATACATACATACTTCCACTGCACTCTGAGATGCTGCAAAGCTCAACCCTGTCTACTGAGACTCCTTGTTATTATCTCCCCACCCCCTTTTCTTTCATCTTCCACGCCTTCTTGTTCCAATAACAGTTTACTGTTCCCAAGAGTTTTGTCTTGGTTAGGTCTGATGAGTGGGAGTCATATCCTTACGGACTCAGCTTGAACGGCTTCCCTTTCTTTCTTTCTTTCTTTCTTTCTTTCTTTCTTTCTTTCTTTCTTTCTTTCTTTCTTTCTTTCTTTCTTTCTTTCTTTCTTTCTTTCTTTCTTTCTACTTATACTGTGATCGGTCACATTTGGCCATTACTTGCAGGTGTACATTACATACACTACAGGTTGCAGGGTTGAAAGACTACACAGTAATCATGTAATTACGGTAGGGGTCTTTAACCTGCGCAGGAGATAACTCTTCCTGCACAAGGGGCCTCCAGTTAACGTCCAGATCCGAAGGATTGTGCACATTTTGGCATATATTCCTGCAAATGATGCCAATGGAGCGTGTTTGGACACCGAAATAATCACCGCCTCCGGGGATCGAACCGGGGGCCTCTAGCATCAGCAGCAAGTGCACTAACCACTGAGCTATCATGCTCCACGCCCTTAATGGTAGTGATGAGCTTTTCGTGGGGGCCAGTCTGTGCCCAAACTTGGCGGTTGACTTTTTATTTGTGACATGGTTCTTATAAGAGATGTAAACTTATTTTGTGCCAGAAACACCAAAACAGGTACCTTGGCGAACAGTGCAGGTCCAGATCAGACATGGCGTCTGATCAGGGCCTCCACTGTTTGCTACCCGACACCCCTAAATTTTGAAATGGACTCTGCTATATATAAGGAGGAAGATTCCATATGGTACAGAAAGGGTTAAGGATCCTTCTGTAGCAGCTCATCTTTAGGGATTAGATTCTTGTGTCCAGTTTGCTGTTAGTGTCACTAACAGCAGTAGTTACTTCACAAATAGTTGACAGCAGTAGTTACTTCACAAATAGTTGACAGCAGTAGTTACTTCACAAATTGTTGACAGCATAATTACTTCACAAATAGTTGACAGCAGTAGCTACTTCACAAATAGTTCAATTTGATCACTAAAATGGCATATACACAAACATTTTTGCTGAAAAAATGTGAGTATCTTTTCAGCAAGAATTACACTGTGAAACATGTGGATACTTGACCCCCGCTGGTAGTAAACATTTTGGCCACTTAACCCTTAACCTGCTGAATATTTAAATATGCCACACCCACTACCGATTATCACCCAATCAGATTACTTGATGCAAAGTATTGCAACAAATTCACAATCTGAATGGCAAACAATGTAGATCCTGATCAGATGGCTTCGTCAGATGACAAAGCCATCTGATCTGGATCTTCATTGTTTGGAAAATAAGGCATCAGCAGGACAAGGGTTAAAATGCTCCAGAAGTATGTCCATGTAAAGACAGGATTTCTGTCTGATCTCGCCCAAGCCCAATGGGGCTTGGAGAAATAGATTGGGCTGCATGATGCTTCCACGCAGAGCTGGAACTGACCACCCAGGAGCACTGGTAAACCGCTTGGAGAATCTAAGCCTGCCCAGGCAAAGGGGTGCGAGGCGGACTGGCCATGCTTATAAACCCTATTGGTATCATTGGGTGACAGGCAGAGTGGTGTGATTCAGTCTGTTCATTGTAATAAGCCTTTTGGTTTCATTGGATGGCAGGGCTTGAGATGTCATTTCATCTTAATTTTGGGTAAAAGACCCACAAAATTGGAAATAGCATCTCCAAAATGACCTAAATAGTATTGACGGGGACATTAACCTTATCCTGCTGTTCACAACAACCCCTACTTTTGCGAACAGTGTAGATCCAGATCAGATGGCTTTTGAAGAAGCCATCTGATGATCAACACTATTTGTTATTCAGTTTGTAAATTTCAAATATATCATGTTATCTGATTGGCTAACAGTCAGAAATGGGTGTGGCTAATTTAAATATTCAGCAGGATAAGGGTCAAACCTCAGTTGAAACCAATAATCAGCCACACCTCTGTTCTAAGTATTTGGAACAAAGCAGAATCAGCTAATCTAAGTTACAGGAAGTTCACCATAGTAGAATCTTGGCAAACATATTCTTCCCCAGCCAACATAAGTTGTGATTAATTAGTGGCTGACATTTTACAAAGATGGGAATATAATTGTGCTGTTTGCAAAACAGTGCAACAGCATTCCCTAGTGTAGTTGAGATGGTATAATGAAAATGCTCAGGATGTTTACAAAACATTACAACAGCATTAATGTGTGATGATAATTAACCACCTTGATTATGGATTATAAATGAGCCTCGTCATGCTAGAACATGTTTATGCCATTTTGAACAACAAAGGTTCAGATCAGCCTGTGCATCCACTAAGGCTGATACAATTAATCGGATAATCGATTAATAGATCAATAAATTCAAGAAAAAATGATTAGCATTACCTTACTGATTTGCTTGTAATCAATTATTTGAATTTACCGCCCAAAGTTGTGCCTATAACAGCTTCTTGTTTTTGTTTGATTTAAGGTTTAACGTCCCAGTCAACACAGTATTGGTCATTTTGGAGATGTTGCTTCCAATTTTGTGGGACTTTTATCCGACATTGAGATGAAATGACATCCCAAGCCCCGTCGCCCATTGAAACCAATAGGGCTATAAGCATGGATGGTCCGACTCGCATCCCGTTTCCTGGACAGGCTAAGATCCGTTAACCAATACTGTGGTAGTTCTCCTAACATTTCGAACACCCTCAAAATTCGAACACCCTAAAAATTCGAACACCAAAAATTATTGTCAAAAATAATTTCCAAAATACCACTAAAATCTCGAACAGTGGCATTTTTGTAAGACAGTAATTTGGAACACTGAATTTTCTTAAGGAACTAACACTTCTGCACATAAAAAAAAACAGAAATATGTTAAAAAGTAATTTCGAACACTGAATTTTCTTAAGGAACTAACACTTCTGCACATAAAAAAACACAGAAATATGTTAAAATCCTGTTAAAATCTCAATAATAATTAAATTCCTGTTAAAGTCATCCATTATTTTTCATTTACAAAATTTAATGGTTTTCCAGCTAAAGCCATTAATGGCCAGTAATTTAGTGGAAATGGTCATTAAAAAGCAAGTCCGGGCATTAAATTGCAATTTTATTGCCCTGTAAAATTTAATGACCATTAAAAAGTAATGACCCATTATTTTTAATCCCCCGCCGCGAAGCGGAGTGGGGATTATAGGGATGGCCTTCGTCTGTCCGTCCATCCGTCCGTCTGTCCGCACCAACAAATGGATAGTTAGGTGGACAGAACCAATGTAAGTCAATGGGATTTATTCCATTAGACACCAAAAATACTTCTTTTCTGTGGCTAAAAGTAGCCACTTAAGTATCGATCCTGCCAAAAATAGCCACATAACTATCCATTTGTGAGAACGTCCGTCTGTCCGTCCGTTCGTCTGTCTGTTTGTTTGTCTGTCTGTCCGTAACACTTTCTTGTCCGCTCCATATCTCCTGTACCCTTTGATAGATTTTCATTAAACTTTGGTCAAATATTCTTCTCAGTGAGCTGATGTGCAGAACCCATGTCCGTCCGTCTTTCCATCTGTCTCTCCGTAACACTTTCTTGTCCGCTCCATATCTCCTGAACCCTTTGATAGATTTTCATTAAACTTCGGTCAATTATTCGTCTCAGTGAGCTGGTGTGCAGAACCCATAAATGAACCATGCCAACTTAAGGTCAAGGTCACGGTTGAAGGTCACGAGTTTGAAACTTTGAATTTTGGGTCCGTTCCATATTTCCTTTACCCCTGGAATGATTTTCATTAAACTTTTGTGAAATATACTTCACAGTGAGCTGATGTGCAGAACCATAAATAAACCATGCCAACATAAGGTAAAGGTCACAGGTGAAGGTCACAAGGTTGAGCCTTGATACAAAGTGGGGCAGGGGATTTGGCTGTCCTTCAGACTGCTCTCTTGTTGTTTTGTGATGTTTTAATGCCCATGTTTTCACAGCTTTAATGGCTATTACAGAAAAATGATGGCTATTAAAAATTTCTGTGTCTATCATTGGCCATCAGCTATATTTTCATGGCAATAAAAAGACAATGAATTAGATTTTCCATTTTTAATGGTCATTAAATATATTAGCTTCAAATTATTCACATTAAAAACGGTTATTTCAGAGATTTTCGCATTTTCATGGCCATTTGTGTCCAGGTTGTGTTGCATGCGAAAATTACGACACACTGTCCAGATACATGTAGGTCGAATCTCTAAAATTTCGAACAGTGAAACTATTCACCCGTTGGAATTTCTAAAAATTCGAACAGCTGAAAAAATAATTATATAATTTTGTTCAAAATTTTAGGAGAATTACCACAGTGTGCGGTCAGTTTCAGCTCTGCGTGGAAGCATCATGCAGCCCATTTATTTCTTCAAGCCCCAATGGGCAGGGGCTTACCAATAATAGCTGGATGAGTGGCAAACAGTGCAGACCCTAGAGGAGCAGTCTGATTTGGGTCCACACTGTTTGCAAAAAAAAAGTAACTAGCAGATGTCAAAGCAGATGAGAATTGTCGTGATTGGCATGTTATGGGTTAAGAAAAGAAACAACTATGGGATAAGTACCAATGTACATACATAAAAGTTTAACCCATTGTATGCAGGGAAACCCTTAAAGGGGTACCTTGGCAAACAGTGCAGGCCCAGATCAGACACCGCAGAATGGTCCCAAGCATGGCTTCTTGAAGCCATTGAAGTTCAATTGTATGTTTAACTCATTGTATGCGGGAAACCCTTTAAGGAGTACCTTGGCAAACAGTGCAGGCCCAGATCAGACACCGCAGAATGCGGTGTCTGACAGGGCCTGCACTATTTGCTAACAGAATTTTCCGTCAAAAATAGAATAAAAACAAAAAAAAAATAGGCCTGACACCCCTTACATGACAAATGGACTGGTCCAACATATAGCAATGAAGAGCCCACTAGTATACAATGGGTTAAAGAATACTAGTATTCAACCATTCAAGCACTTATCAGAAGGATCAGGCCCGCACACTAGTACTGGTAAACCGCTTGGAGGATCTAAGCCTGTGCAGGAACTGCGGTGCGAGGCGGACCGTCCATGCTAATAAACCCTATTGGTTTCATTGGGCGACAGGGCTTGAGATGTCATTTCATCTCAATGTCGGGTAAAGTCCCACAAAATTGGAAGCAACGTCTCCAAAATGACCTTTACAGTGTTGACGGGGACGTTAAACCTCAAATCAAACAAACAAATCAGAAGGAGCAGACAACATTTTCAGAGTACTGTTTTCTTATTTTTCAGAGAATATAAGGCTTGACATTACATGTGAAATAATCTGCTGCGAAAAAAAAAAAAAAAAAAAAAAAAATCCAGATTGTCTTCTGCTCTAGTATTTTCAATAGACCTTGAAGGGTTTACCTGGATATGAAGAGCAATCAGGTGTTATTGCTCGGCATGGTTATTGCTATCAACATGATGGTAATAGCTTCTTGAAGAGTGTAGCTGTCTATCAGTAATCCTTGAACATGGAAGAGTTGAACATTGAAGAGTTCTTGTAGAGGTTATTGCAAATACCAAAAAAAAAATTGAGAAAGAAAATGCCATATTGCACGCAGTTATGAATATTAGGTTTAATGTTTAATGCTGAATGAGTGAGTGAGTGTTTTAGTTTAACGTCTCACCAACAGCTGAGGTCATACGGAGACGGGACCTCGGTTTAAAGACTCATCCGAAAGTCTGGAGAAGCCCGGGATCGTTCCTGCGATCCCTGGTTTACCAGGCGAGTAGTACAACCACTGCACCACAGAGGCTTCTTATTGATGCTGAATGAAGTTATTTGTATTAATGTACAGTAGAACTTCAGTGGCTCGAACACCTTTGGGATCATGAAAATCTGTCGAGACAGGTTTAGTTCCAGCTACTGAGGTTACTGCCAGGAGGCATAATGGGGCTAATTTTGGGACATCTTTTCAGTGTTCTATAAATAAAAATGCATGCTGTGTGTACTCATAGAGGCGATTCTAATGAGTACATACATCATACATTTACAAGAGAATAGGAAAAAAATTCCCGTAATTGCCTTCACTTTTTCTTATGTGGAGACATTCTCTCGGGACTCAAGAATGGGTTCGACTCAGCCATGGTAAACGAGCCATCGGTGTTCGAGCCATCAAAGTTTTACTGTATTTTATATTTGGGATACATTCAGTAAGTGGGTGTCCAGTTTGTTGCAAATGTAAGTTTCACAGAAATCACTATTTTTTAAGCCAACAGAGTAGATACATTATGTGGCATCTGGTATGAGTCTGCAGGCTGCACTGTTACACAGTATATATGCTTCATATGGGACACTAGACACTAGTGGGTTGGCCTAATTATTGGGACAATAGCAAGGCAAACCTCAGAACCCTCATCCCATTATAACACTTTTTATGCTCAATTCAGTTCAAAAATGGATGTATCTTACCCCATTTGCATTATGTAGATATAAGTCAAAAAGTCTATTAGGGCATACTCCTTCAGGCCACATAGACACTTTTCCAGGTGAGTTTGTTTGTTTGATTTGATGTTTAAGGTCCCCGTCAACACTTTAAAGGTCATTTTGGAGACTTTGCTTCCAATTTTGTGGGAATATCACCCGACGTTGAGATGAAATTACATATCAAGCCCTGTTGCCCAATGAAACCAATAGGGTTTATAGGCATGGATGATCTGACTCGCACCTCTTTGCTTGGGCAGGCTTAGATCCTCTTAGCGGTTTCCAGTATTCATGTGCGGTCTGATTCAGCTCTGCGTTGAAGCATCATGCAGCCCATTTATATTTCTTTAAGCCCCAATGGGCAGGGGCTGTTTCCAGGTGAGCTTTGCTGTCTGCTGACAGCTCTTGTTACTCTGATTCCTACTGAAAGAGCTGAAAGAGATTGTTCTTGTTTCTGGCACTTTGTTCCATTGCATTCATTTATACTGATGTTTTGGCTGTTGTATTTATAGAAATTTTGACAATGTTTTTCCAGTCTGATGTCAAACATTTCAACCAGGTTTATTGTGGAATTAATTTAGCACTTGAAGGTTGCCAGGTTTTTTGTGTATAAGGGGAGGCAGAGGCAGCTACAGTGAAATTCCGCTATTAAGACCACCTAAAATTAAGACTAATTCTGCTTTTAAAAAAATATTTAGAAGGCTGATGTTATTTTTTCTTCACGTTTTCTGTATACAATGTCCTCTGGTCAGGGACCACCTTTGGGACTTTTCAAAAGTGGTCTTAAAGACCACTTTTGAACAGTCCCAAAGGTGGTCTTAATATAGGAGTTTTACTGTATTTAAAAAAAAAATTGTCTTCCTTGGGGTGGTGGGTGTGGCTGAGGTATCATATATCTTTCTGCGAGTGTGGGTAAAGCCTAAACTACAATGTTTGTGTGTGTATGTGAGTGTGGGGGGGGGGGTGCGGGGAGGCCTTACACAACCACATATCAATTAAGGGTCTAATCTAAAAGGAAAGAATTTACTCCTGATGGTGATCAGGTATAAAGTATTTCCATTGGCATTTCTCTCCCTTCCTGGTTCAGTCAGTGACTAGTTTGTTCAGTATACTGGTTAACCACTGCTTAAGCACATTCTTTCGTGGAGATTGATCATGAAATCTTTTCTACGGTCATTCTCTCCCTTCCGCTGATTCAAGAAGGGCATTTGTCAGTTTCTGGTGAAAGAATGTGCACTGTAATGGTTAACCGCTTTCGTATAAGCTTGCCCAGGAAAAGTGTGGACAAGTAAACCGACCGGCTCAAAAATGACCTAAATAGTGTTGACTGGGCCATAAAACCCCAATACAAACAAATAATACAAACAAATAAAGGGGCTGTGTTATATTTTGTATGCCATTTTCAAAATACTGTAGATCAGTTCCTTTGTCTGTTATCTTAACTCTTATCCTGCTGTTCATGACAACCCCTATCTTTGCAAACAGTGTAGATCCAGATCAGATGGCTTCTGAAGAAGAAGCCATCTGATCAGGATCTACACTGTTTGACAGGATCTACACTGTTTGACATTCAGTTTATGAATTTGTAAGAATTAATTACATCAAGTTATCTGATTGGTTCAAAGTCAGAGATGGGTGTGGCTAAAATGAATATTCAGCAAGATAAGGGTTAATTCTTATGCCTTTTTCATGTTACTACTGTATATCTTGAGATAGGTACAGCATAATCAGGATAATTAAGAAATTGCATCTGAGGAAACATAGATGTTATTACTATACGTAATTTGCAATTTTCTCAAGCTAGCAGAGTCTCTGTTACATTTAAGTCGATTTTTACACTGTGTTAATGAGAAAAACAGGTTCTAGTATACATAATCTGTCTCATCAGAAAAAAGGAAGAGGTAAATTAAAAATGATAGCTATCTTCAAATCCTATAGCTTTGGTTAAGGCAGAAATAATTATAAGGAAAATTTACTTCTTATTTGAATTTTATGTTGTGGGTACTTGTGAGAATCGCCTCACTGAGGTGAATATATCAAGTACAGTAAAATCCCTCTATTAAGACCACTTTTGGGACTGTTCAAAAGTGGTCTTAAAGACCACTTTCGAACAGTCCCAAAGGTGGTCCCTCACCAGAGCACTCTGTGACCAGATAAGCTAAAGAAATATTAAGTGCACCCTTCAAAATAAGCTTCAAAAAGCAGATTTAGTCTTAATTTTAGGTGGTCTTAATAGCTGAATTTTACTGTACTCACAACATACGTTTTAATTGAGAACCAAGGAAAAGTTATTCCCAGAATCTCAGGATTCCTCACTTGGAGCTATGCATCCATACATGAATACATGTAGGTACAGTAAAAATCCTACAAATTCGGACAACTTGACGACTCCTAAAATTTTAACAAATTTGTTTAACATTCCAGCCAGGAGTGCAAAAAGTGCAGACAGAGTGGCAAACAGTATAGACCCTGATCAGACTGCTTCAGGACCAGTCTGATCTGGGGCATGCACTGTTTACCTAGAGGCCTGTCTGTCCCAATACTTAGAATCATAACGGTACATTTGACTGATTGCTCTTTGTGACTTTGAGAGAATAAAAGTAGAAAAATAGGATAGTTTCTCACAGGTTCTATGCTTCCAGGGCAAGTTATCATGCAGCTACTTTTCTCCCTTTTCTGAAAGGGGTTTAAGGTTTTTTGTCCACCTCGACACTCTTTAGGTCATTTTGGAAACATTGTTTCCAATTTTTTGGGACTTATACCCGACATTTAGATGAAATGACATCTTAAGCCCAAACAAACCAAAAGGGTTTATAATTTATGTAGGGACTGTCCGACTTGCACCACTTTGCCTGGGCAGGCTTAGACCCCCTAAGCGGTTTTCCAGTACTCATGAACGGTTCCATTGATATAAGGGAGAGAATCATCTCAGAAACAGTTGCCTTTTCTGAAGGTGTGCCAATTTCCCCTTTATTGCCGCATATTGAGAGGTTTCCTCTACTAGACAGAGCTGTCTCTAGTCTACATATCTGGAATGAATTGCTACAACTGCCACAGAAGAAACCCTTGAAAAGAGAACTGATCTGGTTAATCCATTTTGTACTGAATAGAATCTGCCTTAAGGGGAATGGTTACACTTTTGAAGGGAGGCAACTCCTGCAAAAGTATTTTTGCCTCCCAAGTCAATAGGGGTAACTCTTAAAGGAAAGAATTTGCTCCTAAGGAGCAAATTCTTTCCTTTAAGAGTTGACCCTTTTTTCCTTGGCACAGAGCTTATAGAAAAGCAAACATGCATGATGGAAAGTTGTCTCCTTTTATGGCCGAAAAATCTGCCAGCTGGACCCATTCCGCTAAAGTAATTTCGGAGTGTATTTCAAAATTCAGGGATTTGAGGTTGTTAAAAATTTTATTTATTTATTTTTTGGGGTGGGGGTGGGGTGGGGGGTTACGCCCTTTCAAGATTATTTCACTCATCGAGCCGATCGTTAATGAGAGGTGGGCGAAAACCGGAGTACCCGGAGAAAAACCACCTGACCTTCCGTTGCATATCTTGGCGTCTCACATGAGACCCAAGCGAGGCTTCAACCTACAGTGGGGAGAGACCTTGTGATTAAGAGTCAGTGCTCTTACCCACTAGGCCGCAGAGACCCGTTAAGTTAAAAATTTGAAAAAATCATTCAGGATATTGGCTGAACCAGTAGCACAATCAAACAAGATGTCCAATCTGCTCTTGTCTGAACTTAAAGGCACTGATCGCAATGTCTGATCTGGGTCTTCATTGCTTACCATTGTCCTTTCTTTGGGTTTTCATGTCTAAGATGGATTTATTTCAGTCTAGACAGAACCTCAAAGAAATCTCTCTTTTTTTTTTCCGAATTTAGCTTTTAAAGAACTTGATTCCATTTAGAATTGATTATGTCTTTGGATGTCAAAGCTCCTGATAGGTGGAAGTTAAGAAGATCTTTCTTGCTTGTTTCTTCATAAAAACCTATGTTGTAGGTACATTAATTTTGTACTTGTCAGAATCACCTCTGTGAAGCGATTCTAACAAGTGCCCACAACACAGGTTTTCGAATTAACCCATTGTATGCGGGAAACCCCTAAAGTGGTACCTTGGCAAACAGTGCAGGCCCAGATCAGACGCTGCATAATGCGGCGTCTGATCAGGGCCTGCACTATTTGCTAACAGAATTGAATAAAAACCAAAAAATAGGCCTGACACACAGTATATGACAAATGGACTTTGCTAACATAACAGCAGTGGAAGAATCCACTAGTAGACAATGGGTTAAGCAGATATAAGGAAAGTTGTGACAGTCTTATCCCTGTTAACCCTCGTCCTGCTGAATATTCATATATGCCACACCCACTACCGATTATCAACCAATCAGATTACCTGTAGCAAATTATTACAACAAATTCACAATCTGAATGACAAACAATGTAGATCCTGATCAGATGGCTTCTTCAGAAGCCATCTGATCTGGATCTTCATTGTTTGAAAGATAAGACATATCCAGGATCAGCAAACGGGCCTCCGTGGCCTAGTGGATAAGAGCGCTGACTCTTAGTCATTAGGTCTCTCACCGCCGTAGGTTCGAGCCTTGCTCGGGCCACATGTGAGACGCCAAGTTCTGCAACGGAAGGTCAGGTGGTTTTTCCCCGGGTACTCCGGTTTTCGCCCACCTCTGATTAACGATCGGCTGGATATGAGTGAAATAATCTTGAAAGGGCCGTAAAACCCAAACAAAAAAAAAAAAAAAAATCCGGGATCAGCAGGACAAGGGTTAAGGTATGTACCCCCAGATATTGAGACACCTTAGCTCCTTATTCCCGCACTTGTTGATTGCTCTAAAACTTGAACCAGTGCAGTATACTAACCAGTTTTGTGTCTAAAAATAGTTGGATGAGTGGCAGACAGTGTATACCCTGATGAGATGCCGCAGTCTGTGACGTCTCATCTGGGTTTTCACTTTTGCTCAGGCCTGACTGTCCGAATACATATGGTATATGCGGTAAATGTATCATAAAGTGGTTGTGATGTATCGTTTTAGGCTGACAAAGCGAAACAGCTCCTGTACCAGGCTAAATATGGACGATTTGGTCTTGGGGATCCCTTCACAGCGATGCAGAGAGACTCGGACAACATGAAGGATAATGCCTTTGACGAGTCAGCCATCAAATCAATGTACGATAACCAGCTTAACCAGCTGGAGAATCTCATAGCTACCCAGAGGAAAGCCCAGATGAAAATGAGAGACCACATCGTGGCTGCCGAGAAACGGTATCAGAAAGTAGGTTGAGCTAACAGTATATATTTGTTTTTATCACTTAACCCTTTTTGTACCGGAAACCCCAAAATGGTTAGTTGGCAAACAGTGCAGGCCCAGATCAGACCCCGTAGAATGCGGTGTCTGATCAGGGCCTACACTGTTTGCAAAAAGTTCAGCCATTTTCCAAATAAATTTTGAAGATAACGAAACCTGACACCCCTACATTTTGAAATGGACTCCTGCTATATATAAGGAGGAAGATTCCATTTGGTACAAAAAAGGTTAAGAAATGAATGTACCGTAAAATCATTTAGAAGCTCATGCTCTAATAACCTCCCCCCCCCCCCCCCAACCCACCCCCGATTTGGATGTTAAAAATGGCAATTTTTTGGGCAATTCTCAGAAAAATACCAGCCTCCAATAAACGCCCACTTTAATCTGATGTTGATTGATAGGAACCTTTTTTGTGACATTATGACAGGGTCGTAAATGAAACAAGTCAAACAATACGTATTTTGCCATGTTTGAAACAAATGAGAAAAACCTTAATGATATTTGCTTTAGTGAAGAAACGGGAGGTAACTACTATTCTATTGTAAGACAAGGCTATTGTATCACCAGTCATTTTCTGAGAAACAAGATGGCAGCCATAAGAAAGAAAGAGAGTGTTTTGGATTGTTATATGCTAATTGCAGGTTTCTATAGCCTCTAATAAACGCCCACCCCCATCTTCAGGAATGGTAATGATTCTAATAAATGCCCGGGTATCTATTAGAGATTTTACGGTGACTTATTTAATCTTCTTCAAAGAATGAACAACATAGGGTTATTAGCAAAGTCGATGAACGTTAAATAAGTTACCATTATTACTTATTTTATCGCTCATATGACGAAAAAAATCTTGTTTACCCATTGTACTTAAGCAGGAAACCCCTAAAGGGGTACCTTGACAAATAGTGCAGGTCCAGATCAGACGCCGCAGAACAAGGTATCTGATCAGGGCCTGCAATGGACGAAATAGCAAACAGTGTAGACTCCTGAAGGAGCAGTCTGATCTGTTTGCTTAGGCCTACCTGTCACAAAACTTAGGATCATAACGGTAGGTTTACTGTAAGTCTAACCCTTAACTTGCTGTTCACGACAACCTCTATCTTTGCAAACAGTGTAGATCCAGATCAGATGGCTTCTGAAGAAGCCATCTGATCTGGATCTACACTGTTTGGCATTCATTTCATGAATTTGTAGCAATAAATTACATCAAGTATTTTGATCGGTTGATAGGCAGAAATGGGTGTGGCTTAAATGAATATTCAGCAAGATAAGGGCTAAGCCTGCCCAGTAAAAGTGTGGGTAGGTGTACTTACTGGCTTGATATGTTTGTTTGTTTGTATCTGAGTTTAACGGCCCGGTCAACACTATTTAGGTCATTTTTTGAGCTGGTCAGTTTACCTATCCACACTTATACTGGGCAGGCTTATACATAAGCGGTTAATCAGTACAGTGCACATTCTTTCACCAGATACTGACAACTGCCCTTCTTGAATCAGCGGAAGGGAGAGAATGACCGTAGAAAGGATTTCATGATCAATCTCCACGAAAGAATGTTGACGACCCCGGCAGGTATCGAACCTGCGACCTCCTGATCACCAGTCAGACGTGCATCTAACTGAGCTACTGAGGCCAGCACTGGCTTGATATGACCTAAAATTGTGTTGAAAGGGCTGTTAAACTAAAAAAAATATCAATCATTCCACAGGTCTGTAATGAGTTGGATGATGAGAAACATAAACATGCTCAAGATACCGCTCAGGGTGACGACGTTACCTACATGTTGGAGAAGGAGAGAGAGAGATTGAAACAGGAAGTGAGTATCAGCCATTGGCTCGCAGTCTTGAACAACATATTTACCCTAAATACAGTCAAACTTCAAAGGCTCGAACACCTTTGGCACCAAGAAAATCTGTTTGAGATGGGGGGTAGTTCGAGCCACAGAGGGCTACTGCCAGGAGGAATAACGGGGTTAATCCTTTTCAATGTTTTATAATAAAAAATGTATGTTGTGTGTACTCATTAGAATTTTCTAATTGAGGCGATTCTTATGAGTACACACAGCATATATTGGCAAGAAAAAAGTCGAAAATCTTGCACATTTTCTTATGAAGAGGAATTCCCTAGGGACTCAAGAATGGACTTGAGTCAGCCATGGTATACAAGCCATCGATGATCGAGCCATCAAAGTTCTACTGTAGTTGGACACTATTTAATGAGTTTTACATTATCGTTAATCCATTATATACCAGGCAAAAAAAGTTCTGCACAACTGGGTTTTTTTCGACCTGTTTGCCTAAAACATAAATATACAGAAAAAATAATTACACCACAAGAAAATTTAATTCAATCCTGATAACAAACAGAAAATAAAACAAGAATATCATCACTGAGTCATGAATAATGCTTCTCCGAAGGCACATGGGGTAAGTTGTCAAAAATGACAAAATCACAGTTCCTGAACTGTAATTCAGTATAGCAACCAAGATTCACGCGACACTCGTCAGGTCTCCTGCTCATGGAATTCACCAGTCTCTGTATATGATGCTGAGGAATCGCAGCCCATTCTTGAAGAAGAAGTCTCTGCAAGTCTGGAAGTCTTGTGTGTTGATTGACCCGTTTGTTTACAGCCCGACCAAGAATATCCCACAAATGTTCAATGCACGCCAAGTCAGGGGACATAGGTGGCCACTCAAGCCTATTTTTAAAGATAAAATCATTATTGGTCATAACTTTTGCACTGTTTTAGTTCAAACCTTTATAATGAGAATGTAGGTTCCTTGTGGCAATGTCTTCCTACTCAAACAAAAAACAGCTCGCACATGTATATTGTGTACAAAATAAAAGTAGTGCGGACGTAGTTCCTACAGTTGAATAGAATTGAAGCGCATTTATGTTAGTTGCCTGGGTTGGAACATCAGGGTCAGAACATAAATTTCTATCCCAGGGTAAAATCACGGATTTCCTTGTCTGGTGTGCAAGAAACCAAGTTCTGCAATGGAAGGTTAGGTGATTTTTCTCCAGATACTCTGCTTTTTGCCCACCTTTGATTAAAAATTGGTTCAAAACAGTGAAATAATCTTGAAAGAGCCCTAAACCCAAAATACCAAATATTATTTTTTAACACACACAGACACACTCAGGTGTGTTTATTGCATCTGAATTCTGAAGACAGCAATGCATAACCTGCCAGCTCTTGCAGTGAGAACCCATCATATAAGATAAAAACATTGCTAGGGTCTCAAAAATCGCCTTCCATTGAGTAGTTGCACCCTCTTAACCCTTGTCCTGCTGATCCCGGATATGTCTCATCTTTCAAACAATGAAGATCCAGATCAGATGGCTTCTGAAGAAGCCATCTGATCAGGATCTACATTGTTTGTCATTCAGTTTATGAATTTGTTGCAATAATTTGCATCAAGTAATCTGATTGGTTGATAATCGGTAGTGGGTGTGGCATATATGAATATTCAGCAGGACAAGGGTTAAAAACACGCACAATTAGTAGAAGCATACCATAAATGGTTGATTTCTGTATTTGTTTGTTTGAATTAAGGTTTGATGTCCCCTTCAACACTATTTAGGTCATTTTTGAAACATTGATTCGAATTTAGTCGGACTTTACCCGACATTGAGATAAAATGACTCAAGCCCTGCCGCTTAATGGAAATAAAAGGCTTATATTCATTGGACGGTCGGACTCACACCACTGCCTGGGCAAGCTTAGGCCTTCTAAGCGGGTTACCAGTACTCATGTGTGGTCACTTTCAGCTCTGCATGGAAGCACCATGCAGCCTATCTATTTCTACAAGCCCTGCTTCGCGTTGGCGATGGTCGATTTCTGTAGAATGTACACATTTTTTGTACTGACAGAACTTTTTTAGCTATCATGAATTGAGGTTTCCTTTGCTTCTCTAATAAAGAGAAGTTGTGTTGCAATAATGTGTACCCTTGTAAAGTCACAAGGCAGTACAAGCATGCTGCGGAAAACACGCCCATATAATTTTGACTCCCTTGAACCCACTTTTATTAGCTCACCTGTCACGTAGTGACAAGGTGAGCTTTTGGGATCACTTTTTAACCGTCGTCCGTCGTGCGTCCGTGCGTCCGTGCGTGCGTCCGTGCGTGCGTCCGTAAACTTTTCTTCAAACGACATCTCCTCCTAAACCACTGATCGGATTTTGACCAAACTTCACAGGAATGATCCTTAGGTGGTCCCCTTTCAAAGTTGTTCAAATGGTTCCGGTCCATTGCACATATAGGTCACAGTAGCCAAAAATAGATTTTTTTCACCGAAAACTTAAAAAATCTTCTTCTCTGAAACCGCAAGGCCCAGGTCTTTGATATTTGGTATGAAGCTTCATCTAGTGGACCCCTACCAAGATTGTTCAAATTATAGTGCTGAGGCCAAAAATGCCCCCGCACGGGGGCCCTTTGGTTTTACATGGGCTTATATAGGGAAAATCTTTAAAAATCTTCTTCTCTGAAACCGCAAGGCCCAGATCTTTGATATTTGGTATGAAGCTTCATCTAGTGGACCCCTACCAAGATTGTTCAAATTATAGTGCTGGAGCTAAAAATGCCCCCGCACGGGGGCCCTTTGGTTTTACATGGGCTTATATAGGGAAAATCTTGAAAAATCTTCTTCTCTGGAACCGCAAGGCCCAGGTCTTTGATATTTGGTATGAAGCTTCATCTAGTGGACCCCTACCAAGATTGTTCAAATTATAGTGCTGGGGCCAAAAATGCCCCCGCAGGGGGCCCTTTGGTTTTACAAGGGCTTATATAGGGAAAATCTTTAAAATTCTTCTTCTCTGAAACCGCAAGGCCCAGGTCTTTGATATTAGGTATGAAGCTTTATCTAGTGGACCCCTACCAAGATTGTTCAAATTATAGTGCTGAAGCTAAAAATGCCCCCGCACGGGGGCCCTTTGGTTTTACATGGGCTTATATAGGGAAAATCTTGAAAAATCTTCTTCTCTGAAACCGCTAGGCCCAGGTCTTTGATATTTGGTATGAAGCTTCATCTAGTGGACCCCTACCAAGATTGTTCAAATTATAGTGCTGGGGCCAAAAATGCCCCCGCACCAGGGCCCTTTTGTTTTACATAGGCTTATATAGGGAAAATTTTTAAAAATCTTCTTCTCTGAAACTGCAAGGCTCAGGTCTTTGATATTTGGTATGAAGCTTCATCTAGTGGACCCCTACCAACATTGTTCAAATTATAGTGCTGGAGCTAAAAATTCCCCCTGCACGGGGGCCCTTTGGTTTTACATGGGCTTATATAGGGAAAATCTTTAAAAATCTTCTTCTCTGAAACCGCAAGGCCCAGGTCTTTGATATTTGGTATGAAGCTTCATCTAGTAGACCCCTACCAAGATTGTTCAAATTATAGTGCTGGGGCCAAAAATGCCCCCGCACCAGGGCCCTTTTGTTTTACATAGGCTTATATTGGGAAAATCTTGAAAAATCTTCTTCTCTGAAACTGCAAGGCCCAGGTCTTTGATATTTGGTATGAAGCTTCATCTTGTGGACCTCTACCAAGATTGTTCAAATTATAGCCCTGGGGCCAAAAATGCCCCAGCTCCGGGGCCCTTTGGTTTTACATAGACTTAAATAGGGAAAATCTTGAAAAATCTTCTTCTCTGAAACCACAAGGCTTAGGTCTTCGATATTTGTTATGACGCTTCAGCTAGTGGACCTCTATAAAGATTGTTCAAATTATAGCCCTGAGACAAAAATGCCCCCGCCATGTGGCCCTTTGGTTTTACATAGACTTATATAGGGAAAATCTTTAAAAATCATCTTCTCTGAAACACAAGGCTTAGGTCTTTGATATTTGTTATGAAGCTTCAGCTAGTGGACCTCTACCAAGATTGTTCAAATTATAGCCCTGGGGCCAAAAATGCCCCCGCTCCGGTGCCCTTTGGTTTCACATAGACTTATATAGGGAAAATCTTGTTTTACATAGACTTCTATATGCAGGGTAAACCTTTAAAATCTTCTTCTCTGAAACCAGAAAGCCCAGGTCTTTCATATTAGATATGAAGCTTCATCTTGTGGACCTCTACCAAGATTGTTCAAATTTTAGCCCTGGGGCCAAAATTGACCCTGCCCGGGGCCCACTTGTTATGCTTTGGATCAGGTGAGCGAACCAGGGCCCTCTGGGCCCTCTTGTATAGTAAAACTGGGGTTTACAATGGTAAAAACTATTTTTCTAGCACCTGCTTTAGCAGGAAGACATAGGCGTGCAAGTTTTCATCCGTCCATCTGTCCAGTTGTCTGTCCCACTGGTTGTCTTTCTGTCCATCCGTCCGTCTGTCCGCCTTTCTGTCAACATTGTACACAAGATGTCTTGTCATGGCAACTCCTCCTGACAGTTTCATACTGATTGTTTTGAAACTGGGTGTCTTGTCATCGCAACTCCTCCTACATTTTCATACTGATTATTTTGAAACTTTGTGTGTGTGTTTTTGCCATGGTATGAGAATGTGCATGTGGTTTAGACTTTACCTTCGGATCATTGTGAACATAGTCATTTTTAACCTTCAATTGATATATGATATTTATAGGTACCTCTTGTCATCGCAACTCTTCTTGCAGTTTTATACCGATCATTTTGAAACTTTGTGTGTGCATGGTATGAGGATGTGCATGTGGTTTCGACACAATTCTCAGAGTATTTTTTTTTTTCACTTTTTGCACATTGTGAACTTAGCCATTGTTAAGTTTCAGTTGATATATGATAGGTATCTCTTGTCATCACAACTCCTCTTACAGTTTTATTTCTATCATATTTATAGCCCCGCTTTGAAAAAGTGGGGCTATATTGGATTTGCCATGTCCTTCTGTCATTCCGTGATTCCGTTAATTTGTGTTGGCTCCATAACTTTGTATCTGCTTAACATATTTTCATGAAACTTCACACAAATGTTAAACACCATAAGACAATGTGCAGAGCGAAGGAATTATAACTGTGGATTGCCTACTTTTGGAGTTATTGCCCTTTGAACATTTTCCGTAATTCCGTGATTCCGCTAATTTGTGTTGGCTCCATAACTTTGTATCTGCTTAACATATTTTCATGAAACTTCACACAAATGTTAAACACCATAAGACAATGTGCAGAGCGAAGGAATTATAACTGTGGATTGCCTACTTTTGGAGTTATTGCCCTTTGAACATTGAAAAATGGCAATTTTAATTGTGTCCGCTTCATAACTCGAAAACCGTTTGAGATATTTTTAGGAAACTTCACACAAATGTTAAGCACTATGAGACGATGTGCAGAGCGCAGGAACCATAACTCTGCATTGCTTATTTTTGGAGTTATTGCCCTTTGAACATTGAAAAATGGCAATTTTAACAGTGTCCGCTTCATAACTCGAAAACCGTTTGAGATAATTTCATGAAACTTCACACAAATGTTAAGCACTATGAGACAATGTGCAGAGCGCAAGAACCATAATTCTGGTTTTCGTATTTTCTGTGTGTCTGTCTGTGTGTCTGTCTGTGTCTGTTAACAATTTTCGTGTCCGCTCCATAACTTTAAAACCCATTCACATATTTTCATGAAACTTCACACAAACATTAAACACCATGAGATGGTGTGCAGAGTGCAGGAACCATAACTCTGGATTGCCTAATTTTTTAGTTATTTCCCTTTGAATATTGAAAAATATCAATTTTAGCCGTCTTTGCTCGATAACTCAAAAACCGTTTGAGATAATTTTATGAAACTTCACACAAATGTAAAGCACCATATTACGTGTGCAGAGCGCAGGAACCCAAACTCTGGATTGTCTACTTTTTCAGTTATAGGCTTTTGAATATTAAAAAATGGCAATTTTAACTATGTCCGCTCCATAACCGTTTCTGATATTGTCATGAAACTTCAAATAAATGAAAAGCACCTTGAGATGATGTGCAGAGTGCAGGAACCATAACTCTGGTTTGCCTACTTTAGGAGTTATTGCCCTTTGAACATTTAAAAAGGCAATTTTAACTGTGTAGGCTCCATAACTCACAAACCATTTGAGATATTTTCATGACACTTCACACAAGTGTAAAGCACCATGAGACAATGTGCAGAGTGCAGGAACCCTGACTCTGATTTGCCTACTTTAGGAGTTATTACCCTTTGAACATTGAAAAATGGAAGATGAAATTTAGTATAAACATGGACATTCTGGTAATGTATCATGCTCATTGAAATGAGGGACAAGGGCTCACAACTCTTAGAGTTTTTCCAGATAATGTAAAATTTTCAACAGTTATTTCTTGTTCATAACTGTTTTCTCTGCAGCTTAAATAACTTTCTTCTCTGACAGCGCTGAAGCGGGGCTATAGTCAGATCCTCTGACAGCTCTAGTTAAACTTTGTGTGTGTTTTTACTATGGTATGAGGATGTGCATGTGGTTTGGGCTTTAACTTCGGATCAATTTTTATCACTTTTTCCACATTGTGAATTTAGTCATTTTTAACCTTCAATTGATATATGATAGGTACCTCTTGTCATTGCAACTCCTCTTACAGTTTTATACTGATCATTTTGAAACTTTGCATGTGCTTTTGCCGTGGTATGAGGATGTGCTTGTGGTTTCGACATAATTCTCAGAATATTTTTTTTTCACTTTTTGCACATTGTGAACTTTAATAGTCATTTTTAAGCTTCAATTGATATACGATAGGTACCTCTTGTCATCGCAACTCCTCTTGCAGTTTTATACTGATCATTTTGAAACTTAGCATGTGTTTTCTCCATGATAGGATGTTCATGTGCTTTGGATATAATTCTTGGATCATTTTAGTTCATTTTATCACATTGTGAACTTTGTCAGTTTTTTACCTCACATATATAGGCCATGGATTCTTCTCAGAGCCCTATATTTATTTCTTCTGCCTTAAATAAACTTTTATTTTTTTGTTAGGGGCAGGTGGGGAGCAGGTGCGACATAAACTTCACGGAAGTTGAATCTCTGGTTCTTATTTCTGCTCTGAAATATAGATTGTGGGTACTGGTTAGAACCGCCTCGATGAGGCGGTTCTAAGGAGTACCCCCAATCCAAATATAGATTGTGGGTACTCGTTAAAAGCACCTTGATGAGGCGGTTCTAAGGAGTACCCCCAATCCATATTTTGAGCAGAAATAAGAAAACAAAAACACATTTTTCATCTTGAATTTTTTGTTTTTCCGGCGTTGAAGTTTACAATGTATTTGTATGGGCGTTTTCGTAATGCCTTGTGACACCTGTTTCTGGCTCCCGCCCATCGGGGCTTGAAGAAATAGATTGGCTGCATGATGCTTCCACGCAGAGCTGAAACCGACCGCACACGAGTACTGGTAAACAGCTTAGAGGATCTAAGCCTGCCCAGGCAAAGCAGTGCGAGTCGGACCATCCATGCTTATAAACCCTATTGGTTTCATTGGGTGACAGGGCTTGAGATGTCATTTCATCTCATTGTCGGGTAAAAATCCCACAAAATTGGAAGCAACATCCCCAAAATGACCTATACAGTGTTGACAGGGATGTTAAACCTCAAATCAAACAAACAAAGACACCTGTTTCAGGTTGACTTTGAGAAAAACAACACCAAGAAGATGGAGAAGGATCTGAAGAAAACCTTGGCAAGCCTCGAGGAGGAAAGAGCTAGTTCTGCAAAGCACAAACAAGTAGCTCTTATGTTAATCACAGAGAGAAAGAAACTAGTTGAGAAATTAGTGGTAGAGAAACACAGAGCTGTAGAAGCTCAGAAACAGTTAAATGAAGAAAAAGCAAGGTCTATGAATATGGCTGAGGGATTAGTGCAAGAAAGTAAGAAATCTTTGCAGATGGAAGCTACAATGGAAAAACAGCTAAGTGAGTTTGATTTGGAACGAGAACAGTTGAAAAATAAATTGTTACGAGAAGAGAATCGGACAAGAGAGTTACAAGCACAGGTAGATTTGCTTAAGTCACAAGTTGAAGGTTTGCAAAAAACATCTGCAGGAAAGTCTCCTCGAGATAATTTTCAGACTATAGAAATCAAGTCTTCAGTGTCACCACAGAGTAAGGTGGTAGCTGACCGAGGTCAGAGTAGAATGCCATCTAGTGGTAGCCCAATTAGTGTTCAGTCATCAAACGTTCTTTCAGCAAAGTCAAAATTTATTAAGTCTCCCTTAGATGTTGAGCATGAAGCAGGTCTTTCACCCAGAAATAGTCCTTCCGAACATGGAGTTCGGAAACGTGATAATACAAGATATGGTAGTCCTCAGCCAGCCTCTGATAGAGGTGTTGTGCATTACATTGGCGGTGAACATAAACTTGAAACTCGAGTAGCTCCAGTTGGAGCATCATCAGACAAGTCATTAAATGAACCATACACTAGTCAAAAACCTGTTTCTCTCAGTCCAGGATCAACTGTTATAGCTTCTGGAGGACGAATAACTGTTCAAACTAGTAATCCAAATGTAGTGTCGGGACCTACATCCCCTAGGAAAGTCATAAGTGTTGGTAGAGGTGTGCCTCCTCCTATACCTCCAAATAAGCCTGTGTTATCGACTAGCCCTACACCTATTCAAGTTTCAAAACCCATCCCACCTTCTAAAGTTGGAGTAAATGTGTCAAAGGACAACAGGGTGACAGTGTCTGGAGACAGTGTGAAATTTGCTTCTCCTCATTCTACCGGCAAGTCTGTGCAGATACCCGTGAGTGTTGTACATACCACTACAACAGGAACTGGATCTGGGAGCCGAACACCGAAACGTGAAGGCTCTCCTGCTACCATGAGAAAACCAACACAGGTTTGTGTCAATGCAAAATGAAGGGAGAGATGAAAATGTCAGTTTTAAATAACAATTTGTCAGCTTTAAAATGAAATCTAATAGAATGTTCATGATAATCAAAGTCCAGTTTAAGAGCCTTCAGTAATAAACACGGCTTCAGATGATGTAACTTGCACAATGGGGTGGGGATGGGGGTGGGGGGGGGGGGGGTACTTTAATTATATGCTATGAGTACTTATAAGAATAGGTTTGCTGAGAAGATAACTTAGTGATACCATTCTGGACCCTGTTATTTAACCCTTTTTATACCAAATATAATCTTCCTTCTTATATATGGTAGGAGTCCATTGCAAAATTTAGGGGTGTCAGGTTGTGTTTTCTTCAAAATTGATTTGGAAAATTGCTGAACTTTTTGCAAAAAGTTTAGGCCCTGATCAGATTTCGCGTTCTGCCTCATCTGATCTGGGCCTGCATTGTTTGACAGGGTACCCGTTTTGGGGTTTCCGGCATCATAACTTAACGTGCAATATGTTAGTGGCCAAAATTTTACCTATTGTAGAAAGTGCAATATCTTATTCAGATTCGTGTATGACTTTATCATCAGGAGGCGGCCCCCATCCGTTAGGGTTTGAAGAAATAGATGGGCTGCATGATGCTTCTGCGCAGAGCTGAATCCTACCGCGCACGAGTACTGGTAAACCGCATAGAGGATCTAAGCCTGTCCAGGCAAAGCGAAGCTCTAAACCCTATTGGTTTCATTGGCCAACAGGGCTTGAGATGTCATTTCATTTCAATGTTGGGTAAAAGTCCTACAAAATTGGAAGCAACGTTTAACCTCGAATCAAACAAACAATCCAATCATCAGGAGGTGGCAGCCTCGCGGGTTTAATCCCTGCCGGGTCCAGCAAGATTCTTACATGTCATTCTCTCCTTTCTGCTGATTCAAGAAGGGCAGTTGTCAGTTTTGGCACAAAAGAATGTTTACTGCACCGATTAATCGCTTATGTGTAATCCTGCCCAGGAAAAGTGTGGTTAGGTAAACTGACCTGTTTTGACATGACCTCAATACTGTTGACTGGGCCAGTAAACTCCAAACCAAACCATATTGCATTGGCTTATAGTGTAGGTTCACAGTCCTAAGCCATCAACCTTGACCATCATTGTTTTCTTCTTCAGGTATGTCAGGTTATTTTATACGACTCAGAATAATAGTGCTGTAGGTCTCTCACAAAAACTGGACTCTTGATTATGTAAAAGATGAACATTGTATCATCATTGTTACCATGAAGATAGGATTATCAAAAACAATTACTGTAATTATCCTAAAGTTTTACTTGGTGATCATCGAAGCATGTCAATACTGTAAATTCAGTAGGGAGGAAAGAAATATTTTATCTAAATTGACGGTATTTGTCACAAAACTCCAGATATGGAGTAGTGGATAATTTTGGGATAACTCGTCTTATTTTTCTATCAAGCCATATGTTGTGGGTACTTGTTAGAATCGCCTCGTTGAGGCGATTCTAACAAGTACCCACAAATATGTTTCAAATAGGAAATAAAGAAAATTATTCTTTGATTTTTCATGTTGTTCTACCTTAACTGGAGCTGTGATTTGCTTCAAAGACATTTACTGTTCCAGAATTCAGGATAATTGCAGCAGAGCTTTTAACCTATAGGCATCACTACAAAAAATATCTTCCTTTTCGAAAGAGAAAAACATTCTAACTCCAGACTGCACAAAAAGAGTAAAACTTAATTCCTTCTATTTTTATGCCAAAGGAAGTCAATGTGTTCAGCTTCTTCGCATGTTCAGTATTTCATTTATAAACTACTTAACTATGAATACATATTAATCTTTGACACATGCCAGATTTTGGTACAGGCAACCAAAATACATGCAATCGATGTTGTACATTTTATAGTTAAAACCAATAAACTAAGAAAGTAGAATTAACGGTGTTTATTAACTGGGATCCACATAACAAAGCTGTCCTCCCTTCATTCAGTTCAGTTTTATCATAGCTGAAGAAATGCAGGAGTACTGAGGTAAATTTGCGATAATATTTCTTACTGTAAAAATCCTGAAAATTTCGGACACCTTGAGGGGCTTGATGTAATTCTCCTAAAATTTTAACTAATTCGTTTCATGACCTTGCAAGAAGTCCAAAAGGTGCAAATGGAATGGCAAACAGTATAGACCCTGATCAGACTGCTGATCTGGGTCTGCACTCTTTGCTCAGGCCTATCTGTTGCAATGCTTAGAATCATTACGGTATTTCTTAATTATCATATATGTTGTGGGTACTTGTTAGAATTGCTGTGTTTAACGGCAACAAGTACCCCACAATATGTTTCTTACAAGAAATAAGGAAAATTATCGCTTAATTATCTTCGATGTTCCACATTGTCAGAGGCTATGGACTTAATTCTGTTTTTGTTTGATTTATTTCTGTTTGGTTTATTTCTAACTTTTTCTCTAGTTTTGTTTCGTTAACTTAATAAGTTAATGCATCTGCATTGAGAATACCGTTCTTACCATATGTATTTGGACAGATAGACCTGAGAAAACAGTGTGAACCCAGATGAGGTGCCGCTGACTCAGCCTGACCGCGGCAGCTCATCAGGGTTTACAATTTTTGCCATTCATCAAGCTCTGTTTAGACACAACTTGGGTAGTAAATTGTACTTTTTCGAATTTAAGAACAAGTGTTGTAAAGAGTTGAGGTGTCTAAATATATATGGTAACTACGGTGAGTGCTGTACACTGTCAGGAATAAGTTAACAATATTTTATAAAAGCTGCTGCATTTAAAGGGTCCTTAAAGGGAATGGGAACAGCTGGCAGATTTTTCCCCCTTTTTTTCAAAGGGAGACAACTTTCGGGACTTCCCAAGCCCTGTCCCACGGAAAAAGGGGTCTTTTGACATGGCAGACAAAATTACTTTTGCAGGAGTTGCCTCCCCCGAAGGTGTATCCATTCGCCTTAAAATAAATACAGATTGTGAGGGTGTACCCATATCATTATGGTTTAATGGAGAAATTGAAAAAAAAAATACACCAAAACTTTCCTCTTAACCTATTTTAGACAGGAAACTGCAAAATGAGACAGTGGCAAACTGTGCAGGCCTTGATCATTTCTACAAAAATTCTACAAATACCCGTTAACTCAACCTGAGTACCCAAAATATTGAAATGGACTCCTGCTATTTATTTTGTGCCGAAGATTCTTTGGTTAACTTGTAGGTTATGTTTGAAGCAGAGGAAATATGACCCTTTGTTACTGATTGCAGTCTCTCAGAAATAGTTCCATGATATTAATAGACCTGTACTGATGGTGCACATCACAGCTTTATTTTATGTTTTAACTCTCTCCTGTCTTTCAGTTGTTGCTTTATTTTCTTTTAAATCTTAATAATCTCCATTATTAATGACCATGTCCATTCTCATCAGCATTTATTATACAGACGGAACAGAAAGAATGGTGATGGATTTGTTTCAGTTTGTGTTGCCAGGGATCGATCCAGGATGTTGGATATAGGGGCAGGGATCTCAAGGGGAAGAGCCCAATCTGTCTGAGCAGTTTTGGAGAAACTTAACCGATAAGATGCCAATCACAACAACCGTTGTTGTCTGCTTTGTCATCTTTTGGGTTGGGGGTGGGGTGGGGTTTTATGGTTCTTTCAAGATTATTTCACTTATATTGAGCTGGTTGTTTAGCTGAGGTGGGCTAAAATGGGAGTACCCGGAGAAAAACAACATGAGCTTCCGTTTCAGAACTTGGCATCTCACGTGACCGGAGCAAGGCTCGAGCCACGGCATTGAGAGACCTAACGGTTTATGAATCAGCGCTCTTACACACTTGGCCATGGAAGCCCATTGCTTTGTCGTCTGCTGGGAACTTTTAAAGTCATTTTTGCAAACAGTCTGATATGGGTCTACACTGTATGCCTGTATGCAAAAAATATGTTTGAAAAGTTTGCAAGAAAAAACAGGAGACGTTATGTTATTAACAGACATTTTCAGATGCAGTTTCTCATGGCATCTGAAGGGGAATGGGAACACCTGCCAGATTTTCAAAGGTGGACAACTAGAACTTCCTGTTTGCTTTTGTATAAGCCCTGTCCCATTGAAAAAGGGGTCAACTCTTAAAGGAAAGAATTTGCTCCTGAGGAGCAAATTCTTTCCTTTAAGAGTTGACCCCTATTGGCAGTGGAGACAAAAATAATTTTGCAGGAGTTGCCTCCCCTGAATTTGTCCCCATTCCCCGTACGGGTTGATATCATAGCTCCAGATAAAGGGGAGTAAACAAAGGATACTTTTCCTTCACATACCATAAAAATCCTAAAAATTTGGACATTTTGAGCACTTGCTGTAATGCTCCTAAAATGTGAATTAGTTTGTTCACGATTCTGCAAGGAGTCCCGAAGGTACGAACGGAATGGCAAAAAGTGTAGACCCTGATCAGACTGCTCCTTCAGGAGCAGTCTGAACTGGTTCTGCACTGTTTGCTTAGGCCTACCTGTGGCAATACTTACGATCATTACGGTAAACTGTTTCATTTAATCCTTAAATTCCAATATAATAAGCAAACAGTGTAGACACTGATCGAATGTCACGTTAGGCGATGTCTGTTCTGAGTCTACACTGTTTGCACATGACCTAATACACGAGTCCAGTCCAGATTTTACTCCATAGGGAGAAGAGTAGCGCTGCTATAAATAACCGGTACCTTGATTTTTTTTACATGGTAGACAGTAGCAGGCAGGAAGCTTCTGTAGTTAGTAATATTGGGTCAATTGAAAAATAGTCAACACAAAATGGTGATCTGATCTACTCTTTGGATGAGATCATTTGCTCCACAGTTCTGGGGCCAGTTATTCAAAACTAATTATGTTATTAGTTAACAAATCGTTAAGACTTTGATATTTTAATATGGCAGATTTACTAATGTTCATACTGAAAAATATGAGTAGCTCTTACATTTGCAAAAGCTACTCATATTTTTTTGCAGCAAAAATTCCAAAATATTGTACTTGCTAGAACAGTTAGCATTTTGACCACCAATGAGCTCATTAAGCTAAGGCTTAGAACAACTGGGCCCCAAGGAGTTTCTTTCTTTAAAGGGTATACCCCTGTTGTCAAGGGAGACAAAATTATTTTTGAAAGAGTTGTCTCCCCTGAAGGTGTAGTCATTTCTCTTGAAAGAAATAACTTCTTAGTGTCTGCAGTGTCACACTGATCTCGTGTTTCTGCTGATTCAAGAAGGGCAGTTGTCAGTCACTGGCAAAAGAATGTGCACTTTTACGTGATTTGCAATGACAATATAAAAGTGTCACTGCAGAGTTCTCGTTGAACTCCATATTTGGAGTAATTTATTCCAACTTTTCATTTCTGACTCCAGCTTTTTGGAAAGTCTCAATAGACTAGTATGTTAAAACTCCCAACTATTTCTGGAGGACAGCATTTTACTCCAATTTTCAAAATCCTAGTGAGATCCCTGTACCAGGATAGACAAAAGATGGAATCTCTAGTGAAAAGAACTTGAACTGTGAAAACTTTTAACCGAATTATCTGTGGATGATTCTGATGGATCTAACTCAGTAGTAAATGTAAAAACTGAGAAGAATTTTACTCTAACCTAATGTGGATTATGTTGCAATCATCTGTAAAAAGTTGCCACTTGTCTTGCATTTATGTTTAATTTCAATTTTCCATTATTTCAGGGTTGATTTTCCATATTCATATGCTACAGAAATAAGATTAACTAGATCTGCAGTCGATGGTAAACCATCGTAAATACCCGCTTTTTCTATTAATAACACTAATGACTATGTATTAGCTAGCCAAAACTACATGTATGTTAAAAAAAGTTGCAAAGAACATTCTAACTGATCAGCAAAGTTTCAGAAGTGTAACTCTTATAGTTTAGAAGATATGGCAAAGTCATACTTTTTGACCTTTGACCTTGGGGTTATGTTGAGGTCCACCTAAAATATCCCAATTTATTCTATATTCCAACAGCCATCCAATAAGCAAACTTTCAGAAGTGTAACTCCAATAGTTTAGAAGATATGGCAAAGTCATACTTTTTGACCTTTGACCTTGGGGCCGAGGTCACACCAAAAGTAGCCCAACATATTCTATATTCCAAGGACCATCCAATAAGCAAAGTTTCAGAAGTGTAATTCCAATAGATAGGAAATATGGCAAATCATAATTTTTGACCTTTAAGCTTGGTGTCATGTTGAGGTCAAGGTCACACCAAAAGTATCCAAATTTATTCTATATTCCAAGGGCCATTCAATAACCAAAGTTTCAGAAGTGTAACTCTAATAGTTAAGAATATATGGCAAAATCATACTTTTTGACCTTTGCCTTGGGGTCAAGGTCACACCAAAAGTAACCTGACATATTCTATATTCCAAGGACCATCCAATAAGCAAAGTTTCAGAAGTGTAACTCCAATAGTTTAGGAGATATGGCAAATCATAATTTTTGACCTTGGACCTTGGGGGTCATGTTGAGGTCAAGGTCACACCAAAAGTATCCAAATTTATTCTATATTCCAAGGGCCATCCAATAACCAAAGTTTCAGGAGTGTAACTCTTGTAGTTTAGAAGATATGGCAAAATCATACTTTTTGACCTTTGACCTTGGGGTCAAGGTCGCACCAAAAGTAACCTGACATATTCTATATTCCAAGGACCATCCAATAAGCAAAGTTTCAGAAGTGTAACTCCAATAGTTTAGGAGATATGGCAAATCATAATTTTTGACCTTGGACCTTGGGGGTCATGTTGAGGTCAAGGTCACAAAAAATTTGCCCACTGCCATCTACATTCCATGTACTATCCACATGCAAAGTTTCAAAAGTGTAACTTCAGTGGTTGCAGAGGAGATCCATTTACAAGAAACGTGATGGACGGACAGACGGCAGACAGACGGACTGACGCCGGAGTGAACTGTGGTACGAAAACAATATACACAATTTTTCTTCGAAAAAGCGGGTACCGTATTCGGGTGTGTACTACCCGCAGTTTTTTCCCTCAAATTATAGGCCCAAGTTCAGGGTGCGGGTAATCCGTCCGAATTATTTTTGGACCGTTTTTTTTTTCTTTTGTCAGCTGAAAATACGATGCATCTCAATGTTATGCTCTATCCCTTTACGATTCCCGACATAAATAACGTTAATGGTCAACTCAATTTTACTTACTCATGAGTAATAAAACAATATTCATTACTAGCAAGCCCGATTTTGTGCTTATTATTCTTAAAACTCTGATTTTAAACGAAATAAACAAGCATGTTCAATGCTAACATCAAAGTTTTCCGGCATCCAAAACGCCGCCCACAAACTACCGCTACAATTTCTCTGCACGCGATCCGTGAATGACGTCATCGGACCCCAGCAACGACACACGTGTCTATTGTTTTATTTTAATGCGGTGTATCTCTTTCATTAAAAAATGTTTGGAAACGGTAAAAAAAAATCGATAGCTCGGAAGCTCCGTGTCAATAACCAACAACAGCATACAGATGTGTTTACATAAATTAAAGCGTTCGACTTTTTGGCGCCAAAACATAACCATTCACGAGATATTAGAATATACATATATCTACCGTAAGATTAAGCAACTCGTCTTAGGAGCAATAAAATCATTTTCACATTGATTGTGGATTAAATTATTGATTGGGGAATAAACATAACTTGACCATATTTTCACACCTTATTGACACGCACCGCAGGGTGGCAATTATACGACCGGGATTAACAATAGTGTCATAATTGAACCGTTATAAATCATCAAACAGTGTAAACCAAATCGGACGTCTGCGGTTTCTTTCTGCGGTGTCTGATCTGGGACTGCACTGATTGCCGATGTCCCCCCCCCCCACAAAATGGCCGCTGGGTATATATTGGTTAATAAATAAATAACAAGGGTGAACAGGTAAAGTTTTTTCAACGTTTTAATATAAAGTACATGCATTCTGGTGGTACTCGCACGCACGTGCATTTTCCCGCCTTTTGAAGACAATCGCGCGTTCCGTTGTGTGTTACAAAAACTGGCTAAATTCTTACTTTTTCTCACTGACGCACCCACCAAAATTTCAGCAAATATTTCATGCGGGTAATACTACAGAATAACAGTTTTTCCCCACATTTTGGCTAAAAAAGGGGGGTGCGGGTAGTACGCAAATGCGGGTAGTACACACCCGAATACGGTATAACAAAATGTAAAACTGGGTTCCAGATGTCTTCCACTAACAAGATTCTGATTCATGATCATTTTGACAAGAATGGGAAATTTAGCCATCCATAGCAACAGATATGGTTGGTATTTTTTGATAATTGAAGGATAGTTTTTGTCAATTCTCCATAAAAACCTATGTTGTGGGTATTCATTAGAACCACCTTACCGAGGCGGTTCTAATGAATACCCACTATAAACCTATGTTGTGGGTATTCATTAGAACCACCTGAGTGAGGCGGTTTTAATGAATACCCACAACATAGGTTTAGATGGAGGGATAAGGAAAACTATCCTTCAATTATCATAGATAACGAACCTTACCTGTTACTATGGCACTTGATGAAATAAAGAAGAACAGAGCTGAATAAGTTTGGATAAATTTTTCTGAACCCATTTTATACTGAATGGAGCGAGTGAGTGTTTGAGTTTTACATCCCACCAACAGCTAAGGTCATATGGAGACGGGACCTCGGTTTAAAGACTCATCCAAAAGTCTGGAGAAGCCCAGGATCGATCCTGCGATCCCTGGTTTACAAGGCGAGTATCGTAACCACTACACCACGGAGGCTTCTTTGTACAGAATGGAATCTTCCCAGTTACATACAGCCATTTTGAAATTAGTAGTGTCAGTTTCACTTATTTCTATGTCCCTTCACAAAAAGTGGCGGGGTATAGAGTGTTTATGTATTATTGAATTTATTAAACGAGTTGAGCAAAAGGGACAAAAAGCAAGGCAATGCCGAGCATTTTATCTTTTTTCCTTTAACTTGTTAAATAAATTCAATAATACATAAGCACGAATGCAAGGTCCTGTTTATCATGCATTTAAAATGCTTTTTATTCATGATTTTTTTTTTTATAAAAATGTCAGACTCCGCTATTAGTAAACACGACGTCCATAAGGACATCGTACATAACGTTATGGGACGTACCTTACTAATTTCCATATTTAATCCACTAGTGGATTATTAAATTCATTACATGACATTATTTCATTCTCAGACCCGACTTCATATGATAAATTATGTTATACCCTTTGAAATTATCTGACAAAATCATGCTCCTCCTTGCCTGGATCTTAGGAAGAGCTACGAGATTGATTGTAGTGGAAGACAAGCAGGCATTTAACCCTTTTTGTACCAAATGGAACCTTCCTCCTTATATATAGCAGGAGTTCATTTCAAAATTTAGGGGTGACAGGTTGTGTTTTCTTCAAAATTGAATTGGAAAATGACTGAACATTTAGCAAACAGTGGAGGCCCTGATCAGACGCCACATTCTGCGGCCTCTGATCTGGGCCTGCACTGTTGCCCCGGGTACCCGTTTTGGGGTTTCGGTACAAAATGGGTTAACTACATATATTCTTGTGTCATGTCCTTTCATATGCTGTCAGAATCGGGTAACTTATCTGAAATTGACTTCTTAACTTCTACTCTTGTGCATGGGTGAATCAAAAAATGTTACCAGAGCCGAGTTGTTCCGAGGTAACAAAGTCATTAAATGTTCATGAACATTATGTAGAAATTTCAGTCATGTTTTAAGATTTTGATCCCCAAAGGGTCCAGCAACATTCTTTCATAGTGATGGTCATGAAATATTTTCTATACTCATTCTCTCCTGATTAAAGAAGTGCAGAGAATGTTGATTGTACTGGTTAACCTCTTATGTATAAGTATGCCCAGAAAAGCGTGCGTAGGTAAATTTACATATTATTTTGGGGGGTCAAAACCAGGAACCATTAGACAAAAATGTATAGCTTTTATACAGAAAAATGACCATTTATGATTAGTTTTCTATACGGTCTGTAGATACATTTTTGGGAAAAGGGCATATGCTACGAAATACTTCCTACATTGAAAACTGTTTAAGAGTCTGTATATGTTCAGTATCATATACTGGCTCACCACATATGAAATAAAAACCACATGTAACCGTGCTGAATCTTAAGTAATCTGAACAAGAAGGAAACCACCCTAAACTGTTTTCCCAGAAATATCAGAAAACTACAATGTTAGTTAATAGCAAGTCAAAAATGACTTTTGCATAGCTTTTAAATATTTATTTCAGTCAGAATGATATATTAAAAGACACTGCTGCCTAAATTTAGCCAATTTTTCAAGTTCAGAAAATTTATTTGCAAAACAAATTTTGTCATCATCCAAAATATCTTTGAAAATTATTCATTGTCTGCATTATTTTGGACAATACAGAAAAATGCTACATTGAAATTTTCATAAAACAAGGTTTCTTCTCTAGGGGATGTTATCAGAGAATAGAAAATTAAAAGAAAAGTAGGGGTCGCCGTGCTAATTTCTGTTTTATTAAACAAACCGTTCCCCTACCCCCAGACGAAATACATGGTAAAAACCAGTGCTTCAGCTGAAGTGCACGACCCGCCGCATGCTTTTAGCTTTATGAGTGTTACCATATATGGGTATGGCGGCCATTTTGGTCATGTGACCTGGACATAAAACGATTCCCCCAATAAATGCGCCTTATCGTAAGGAGCAAAAATATATCTTATACTTTAGTACTGTATTCTGAATCGTTTGCAGGATAAAATCCAACACAAAAGCATATGTGTCAAAGTTTGACCTAGGCACAAAGAAGGTCAAGGTCAACCCAGGGTCACCATTTTAGCAATTTATGATGGACCTACGTTCCAGATGCTATTTATTAAGTTTCGTGGAAATCTGCACAGTGGTTCTGGAGAAGACTATTTTTGAAGGGTTTTTACCAAATATTGCTTGGCGGCCATTTTGGTCATGTGACCTGGACCCCATGAGGAAAGTTTGGTTTCCCCCATCCCGTAGAGGCTCCATATGAAATTTGACTTCAATCGGCCCAACGATTTCCGCGGAGAAGCAGTTCGAAAATTTTCACATTTTTCGCCTCGGCGAGGCTGTACTAAATGGAATGTAATATTCCGCAAGTTCATTGATAAGATCTCATTGATATTTATCAGTATGCCAAAAATTGTTTAAATATTACAAGCGGTTAAGTCACTATCACCAATTTTCACAAACGGGTTATGGACGGACAGATAGACAGACCATATATGGCTTGGCGGCCATTTTGGTCATGTGTCCTGGACCCCATGAGCAATTTTTGGTTTCCCCCATCCCATAGAGGCTCCATATGAAAATTGATTACAATCGGCCCAACGGTTTCCTAGGAGAAGCAGTTCGAAAATTTTCACATTTTTCGCCTCAGCGAAGCTATACTAAATGGAATGTAATATTTCGCAAGTTCATTGGTTAGATCTCATTGATATCTATTAGTATGCCAAAAATTGTTTAAATATTCCAAGCGGTTAAGTCACTATCACCAATTTTCACAAACGGGTTACGGACGGACAGACAGACAAACCATATATGGATTGGCGGCCATTTTGGTCATGTGACCTTGACCCCATGAGCAAATTTTGGTTTCCCCCATCCCATAGAGGCTCCATATGAAATTTGACTTCAATCGGCCCAACGGTTTCCGAGGAGAAGCAGTTCAAAAATGTTCGAAAATTTTCACATTTTTCGCCTCGGCGAGGCTATACTAAATGGAATGTAATATTTCGTAAGTTCATTGGTTAGATCTCATTGATATCTATCAGTATGCCAAAAATTGTTTAAATATTCCAAGCGGTTAAGTCACTATCACCAATTTTCACTAACGGGTTACGGACGGACCCAAAGAAGGTCAAGGTCAACCCAGGGTCACCATTTTAGCAATTTATGATAGGCCTACATCCCAGATGCTATTTATCAAGTTTCGTGGAAATCTGCCTAGTGGTTCTGGAGAAGACTATTTTTGAAGGGTTTTTACCATATATGGCTTGGCGGCCATTTTGGACATGTGACCCCATGAGCAAATTTTGGTTTCCCTATCCCATAGAGGCTCCATATGAAATTTGACTTCAATCGGCCCAACGGTTTCCTAGGAGAAGAATTTCGAAAATTTTCACATTTTTCGCCTCGGCGAGGCTATACTAAATGGAATGTAATATTTCTCAAGTTCATTGGTTAGATCTCATTGATATCTATCAGTATGCCAAAAATTGTTTAAATATTCCAAGCGGTTAAGTCACTATCGCCAATTTTCACTTACGGGTTACGGACGGACAGACAGACAAACCATATATGGCTTGGCGGCCATTTTGGTCATGTGACCTTGACCCCATGAGCAAATTTTGGTTTCCCCCATCCCATAGAGGCTCCATATGAAATTTGACTTCAATCGGCCCAACGGTTTCCGAGGAGAAGCAGTACAAAAATGTTCGAAATTTTTCACATTTTTCACCTCGGCGAGGCTATACTAAATGGAATGTAATATTTCGTAAGTTCATTGGTTAGATCTCATTGATATCTATCAGTATGCCAAAAATTGTTTAAATATTCCAAGCGGTTTAGTCAGTATCACCAATTTTCACAAACGGGTTATGGACGGACAGACAGAATGACAGACTGACAGACTGACAGATTGACAGAATGACAGAATGACACGGTGATTTTAGGGCACTCTTAGAAAAAACCGACTTCAGTCGGTTGCTTTTTCTGCGGGTCGTGCAATACATATAAATTCCATGAAAAGATGGTGAATCACTGACAGATAACTTGGATTTTACTTGTAAATAGTAGCTTTCCATAGTATGCATTACAGCAAATCGTTTAAGTAAGTCTGTAACCATTTAGGTTGATCTGATCTTGGGTAAATGCCGAAAAATTAAAATTTCCAAAGTTGCAATGTTACTGTTTTCGTGAAGTTTATAGCAAACCTGAACACGTTAAATAATGAAATGAACTCAAAACAATATCTGTATCACAAATTTCAACCATTTCCTTACCCAAGAACGGTAAAATGTTGGCTCTGGCATAACTTTCATTTTTGATGATCATACAAAAATTGGGAATTCGTAGCATTTGTCTTTAAACTGTGGTATGTCCAAAATCTTTTGAAATTACCAGTGTTATAAACAGATTTGGCTGTTGGTTTTCTTTTGCTCCAGCATTTCGGTGGTTTCTTGCTGTAGAGTCCTCACTGTTGTTTCATCTCTGTGATTGTTTTGATTTTTGTGTTCACGGAGATGTTGCGCTGGTGGGTTGGGGTGGGGGGGGGGCTTCATGCGGGCTGGGCAGATTATTTGTCTTAATCGCGATGGAGGTGGGGGCGAGAATTGTGGCCACGTAAAATCGATTTAAGCCCCCCAGTGGAATTTGTTTCCGCTGACCATTCCAGGGCGGTTCTTCTGTCGCGGTTTATTATGCTCCCCGAAGAATTTCGGGGGAGCATATAGTCGCCGCTTCATCCGTGCATCCGTCCCGCTCTTGTCCACGCGAATTCTCAGAAACTACTGGTCAGATTTCATTGAAACTTAATGGGAATATTAAGTATCGAAGGTGGATGCGCATATCACCTGCGTGTTTTGGTTCAATGATTTTCCAACAGTTATGGCCCTTTGATGAATTCTGCATGAATATATAGGGTACTGTTCGTGTCCACGGGAATTGTCAGCAACTACTTGCCGAAATTCAACAAAACTTCAATGGAATCTTAAGCAGCAATAGTGGATGCGCATATTATCTGTGCTTTCTGATTAGATGATTTGTCACGCGTTATGGTACTTTGTGTAAAGCTGCAGTGTAAGGTCACTGTGGCTATTTTTAGAAAAACTTTGTCATCACTCTGGTGCCTAGATTTATTGATGGATTTTAATATAACTTCACACAAATGTTAGGTATGATAATATCTCAAGCAAGTTTGACTTTCAGTATCCTGGGCTCAAAGTAAAGGTCACTGTGGTTATTTTTAGAAAAAACTTTGTCATCGCTCGAGTGCCTACATTTATTGATGGATTTTAATATAATTTCACACAAATGTGGGGTATGATAATATCTCGAGCAAGTTTGACTTTCAGGGTTCTGGGCTCAAGGTCAAGGTCACTGCGGCTATTTTTAGAAAAAACTTTGTCATCGCTCTAGCGTCCTCATTTGCTGATGGATTTTAATATAACTTCACACAAATGTTGGGTATGATAATATCTCAAGCAAGTTTGACTTTCAGGGTCCTGGGCTCAAGGTCAAGGTCACTGCGGCTATTTTTAGAAAAAACTTTCTGGAGGCAGAAATCTTTCCAACTGTTCCATTGCACACAGCCTTTCATTATCAAGCTCTCCGCATTCTGATATGATTTATTCCGACTATGTGTTGCTGATGTTTGTATGACAGTGCCATCAGGCAAGCAAATCTGTCCACCGACAGGTTTTGTTATACTCCATTTTGAAGTACAGTGAGTATACACAGTATGCCGCTGTTTAACAAGGATAATGTTTCCTGTTCCGACTATTGCACCTTCGGGGAGCATCCATCGGTTTCACCGATATTCTTGTTTTTGTTATGGTTCGTCTTTGGGTGTTTGTGTCGCTAATGTTGTTTTGTTTTTGATAGCCTGTTGGCCATTTTGTGGGAAAGTGACTGTCCTTTAGGCTTTCTGCTGTTGATGTTTCCATTGGGGTCTGTTGTTTCCTGCTTGTGTTTCTTTCCCTTTGGTGTCTCTGATGGGAGCTGTATTGTATCGATTCCTGATCATTGCCGCCACTTCTATTTTGTCTGTATCTAGGATGATACTAAGTCAAAGACATCTGCTTTGTGCATCCCATATATCATTGCAAGTATATCTGAACTGGGAGCTAATGGCCACCTGGAAGAGCCAGATGTGGCTCTCCTTGTAAACTGTTCAGAGCAGCATTCAGGCATCTGTGCAAGTCTTTGAGCATTTTCAGGAGTATGCTGGTTCATGAAGCTTGAATATTTTGGTCAGTGAAACAAACTATTGGTGAGTCACTCATAGCTCTAGGTAAGGAGGAATAACAAGAATAATTGAGATGTTTTTTTTCTTATATCTTGTTAGAATGAGCCCAGTTAATATAAGCCCTGACTCTTAAACATCAGACCTCCCATCACTGCCAAAGCCCACTTGTGTCACATATGAAATGCCAAATACTGCGATGGATTTGTCAGTTGTGTTTCTCCTGGTACTCTGGCCCCAGCCCTTCGGGGCTTGTGGAAATAGCTGGGCTGCATGATGCTTCCATGTAGAGCTGAAACCAACCGCACACGAGTACTGGTAAACCGCCTACAGGATCTAAGCCTGCCCAGGCAAAGCGGTGCGAGTCGGTCCGTCCATGCTTATAAACCCTATTGGTTTCATTGGGCAACAGGGCTTGAGATGTCATTTCATCTCAATGTCGGGTAAAAGGCCTACGAAATTGGAAGCAATGTCTCCAAACTGACCTATACAGTGTTGATGGGGATGTTAAACCTCAAATCAAACAAAACCATTCTCCTTAATGATTGGCTCAATATAAGTGAAATCTTGAAAGGGCTATAAAACCCAAGTCAGTGGAAAAGGCAGATCAATTTCTTGTTGAAAACATATGCTAATGGTACTTGTAAGAATTGCCTCATCAATATGATTCTAACAAGTGCTCGGGAGGTGGTTAAGTTAGGCGAAGGTTTTGTGTATCTTGCATCACTTGGGCTTCCTGCTGATGCTAGCTTATACAGTTGGGCAAGGCCTGCTACAATATTTCTGCACTTCCATTTCTTTTCAACTTTCTCCCCTGCCCTTCAATAACACTTTCATCTCATCTTTCTCTTTTTTTCTTCCCTTTCTCTGGGAGACAACACAAAATGGCACACAAGGGGTGACCCACCAGTACTCACGATACATTTCTAATAAGAACTAACTCTTTTATTATTCTTGTTACACTTCCTTATCCAGAGCTATGATCACATTTAACTCTTGTCCTGCTGAATAAATTAAGTCTGATTTTCAACCAATCAGTTTTCTTGATATAATTTATTCTTCCCAGTTCCAGAACTGAATGTCAAATAGTGCAGATACAGACCAGATGGCTTCTTCAGAAGCCATCTGATCTGTGTCTACACTGTTTGAAAAAGGTAGTGTGTATTCTAATATAGCAGGACTAGGGGTAAATATCTGCATGAATTTGATGTTGTAGAAAGGGTAGAGATGCAGAATTCTTTGCATTTTGTCCAAATGAGAGTTCAGGGAAGTGGGTGGGGTTAAACTGAAAGGCAGGGCTGTGCTATGTTGTAAAAGTTAAAGATCCAGATTGATATGCATGAAAAATCAGTTCAAGAACATCTTAACTCTTATCATGCTGTTCACGACAATCCCTATCTTTGGAAACAGTGTAGATCCAGATCAGATGGCTTCTTCAGAAGCCATCTGATCAAGATCTGCACTGTTTGGCATACAGTTTATGAATTTGTAGCAATAAATTAGATCAAGTAATTTTATTGGTTGATAGACAGAAATGGGTGTGGCTTAAATTAATATTCAGCAAGATAAGGGTTAATCAGCTTGATTCACACATCATGAAACATTGGCTGCTCACAAGACTGAATGTTTTATGTCTGGCTTTTAGAAGTGTTGTCATGTCATTGTGCTTTGATGCATGTTTGTACCGTATTTACCGAAGTTTTTCAACAGAAAGGGCTGAGGAAACAGAGTATAACCAGATGAGATGCCACACAGTATGGCATCTCATCAGGGTCAACACTGTTTGCCGTTCATCCAGCTATTTTTAGACACAACATCGGGTAGTAAAATGTACTTGTTCAAAGTTTAGAAGTTGTAAGAAGTTTGTGTCTGAATATTTTGGGTAGATATGGTACGTCCAGTGCTTTGACTTCATTTTGTCTTCGAAACTTTGAAGAGATTCCTGTCCATCTGTTCTTTGTTTTCTTGTCATTGTACTTTCATGCATGTGTGTATGTCCAGATTTGACTTCATTTTGTCCTTGAGCCTTCAATAGGATTACTCTCCATCTGTGCTTTTAATCTGAAACTGCTTTTGAAGTATCTTATGACAAGTGCTAATGTCATTTAATTGTTCAATTCAGTAGGCTGATTCAGGAAGAGCAGTTGTGATTGTCTGGTGATAGAATGTGCACTGTACTGGTAAACCACTTTCGTATAAGCCTGCCGTGGAAGAGTGTGGCTGGGTAAACTGACTGGCTCAACATCATTTAAGTGTTGACTGGGCCATTAAACTCCAAACAAACAAACAGAAATTGTGTTATTAACCCTTCTCTTGCTGAATATTCATTTAAGCCACACCCATATCTGTCTTTCAACCAATCAAATTACTTGATGTAATTTATTGCTACAAATTCATAAACTGAATGCCAAACAGTGTAGATCCTGATCAGATGGCTTCTTCAGAAGCCATATGATCTGGATCTACACTGTTTCCAAAGATAGGGGTTGTCGTAAACAGCAAGATAAGGGTTAACCCTTTCAACCTTATTTGTGGTACCTATGCAAACAGTATAGATCGAGATACGATAGCTGATAATGAGCTGTCTCATGAGGATTACACAGTTTGTCAGTCTGTAAGTAGGTATTCTGGCTTGTCTCTTTGGTGCTGGCTCCCAGTCGTCTGAATTGACATGCCTGAGAGAGAGTTTATGTGCAAGGGAATCTGGAAACATATTAAGTTTTGTCTTGCAGAAGCAGGCCATGCTCTACCTTAGCCGGCTCTACCTTTGCAAACAGTATTGATACAGATCAGATGGTATTAGGGCTTCCCCAGAGGGCTTCGGCTCTAGGGCCCTACTCAATGTCATCTGAATTGATATTCCTGGGAGAGATTTTATCTTGGACTGCTGAGCCAGAACATGCTGTAACTTTGCAAGATTATCTACACTGACATTCACTCTTGAATTTGCCTTGAATGGCATCAAATGATCTGATTGGTTGAAAGGAAAAATGATTGTGGCTAAATTGATTTATTCAGTAAGATAAGGGTAATCACCCATAACAATTACATGTGTATCATTTGAGCCAGGACATGCAAGACTTTACTTAGTATCCAGTCTCAGATCAGCCTGCACATCCACAGTCTGCAAGGTTACCGTAAAATCCTAAAATAATGGACACATTGAGGGCTTGCTGTAATTCTCCTTAAATTTTAATATATCTGTTTCATGATCCTGGAAGGAGTCTAAAAGGTGCAGATAGATGACAAACAGTGTAGACCCTGATCAGACTGCTCCTTCAGGAGCAGTCTGATCTTGGTCTGCAGTTTGCTTAGGCATGTCCATCTGAATACTAAGGATCATTACGGTTATCAGTGACCCAAAGCTTGTTAGATGGGAAGAGCAAGGAGACAAACTGCAGGCTGATAGAGACACTGCTGTGCGCACAGTCATTTTCACAAGGCATTGCTGATTTCATCATCTTTATCATTTCATAGAGTCATACATTACTTTAGAGATGCAGCTCATTCAGTTTTCATGAAATAAAAGCAATGACAGCACTGGTGGGTCCATTGTCTCTGAGTGGATCCAGGAACTTAGACTGTTTTGTTTTACTATTAAATTCATGTACTCAAAGCAAACAGTGTAGACCCTGATCATATGGTGTCTGATCTGGGTCTACACTTTTTGACAATGACCCAGTACACCAGACCAGTTCAGAGTCACTGAGGGAGAAGAAAATAGCTGCTATAAATCAAAATAAATGTTACCTGGATTTTGTACATGGTCAGTGATAGTCACATGGACATCAGTGTTGCAGAGTTTCTGTGCTTAGTAATTATGGGTCAATTGATAAACAGTTGACTCAAAAATCCCTGAGTCTGGTTCTCAGAGACAGAATCAGAGACAGAATGAGAGTGATTAATTCTGTGACATCAATATCCAATATTATGATATTAATTCTAATAGATTATTCAGCTTTTGTCCTCATCCATTCATTGATATTGTGTCAGACTCCAAAAAAATCAATTGATCCTATCAAATACCAGTTATTTTCTGTCATCAAAATGTTAAAGCCTGAATAGAAGACTGTTAACCCACTTTTAACTAAATGGTATCTTCCTCTCTGTATATAACAGGGGTTCATTTAGAAATTTAAGCCATTGTATGCAGGAAAACCCCTAAAGGGTACTTTGGCAAACAGTGCAGGTCCAGATCAGACGCGGCGCAGATCAGACGCGGCGTCTGATCAGGGCCTTCACTATTTGCTAACAGAATTTTCTGTCAAAAATAGAAATAAAATGGAAAAAATAGGCCTGACACCCCTTATCTGACAAATGGACTTGTCCAACATATAGCAATGGAAGAGTCCACTTGCATACAATGGGTTAAGGGTATCAGGTCGAGTTATTTTTAGAATTGAAGGTCACTGATCAGATGTCATATTCTGCAACACCAAATGTCTTAGCTTTCAAACAATGTAGATCCGGATCAGAAGAAGCCATCTGATCAGGATCTTCATTGTTTGTCATTCAGCTTATGAATTTGTTGCAATAATTTGCGTCAATCTGATTGGTTGATAATCAGTAGTGGGTGTGGCATATATAAATATTCAGCAGGTCAAGTGTTAATCTGGGACATCATTGTTTGTCATTGTCCCATTTTGTAGGTGCTTGTCTGAAATGAGTTGATGCTTTCCGAGTAATTTGTTAATTGGTAATTATGAGTAATGATGGCTTAGTCTTTCTTTCACATTTATATATATTGTGCATATACAGAGAAAAAAATGCATTATTTTGTATATATAAAGGGTTGATCGCATTTTGATAGCTTAGTTCTTTTATCATGTTATGAACAAATTTCAAAGCATGTTGTACATGCTTTGTGTGTGTGTGGGGGGGGGGGGGGGAGGGGATGGGTAACTGGCTTAGATCCAGATTCGGAAGAGTAACTAGAATAGTATAATGATAATTTTCCTCATTCCTGGTAAGAAACATGTGTTGTGTGTACTTGTTGGAATTGCAATTCTAACAAGTACACATTTAGATGGGCTGCGCAGAGCTGAAACGGACACACACACGAGTACTGGTAAACTGCTTAGCCAAGGCAAAGCAGTGCGATTTGGACTGTCCATGCTTATAAACCCTATTGGTTTCATCGGGCGGCAGGGCTTGAGATGTCATTTCATCTGAATGTCGGGTAAAAGTCCCACATAATTGGAAGCAATGTCTCTAAAATGACCTTTACAGTGTTGACGGGGACGTTGAAGCTTAAATCAAACCAAAATCTAACAAGTACCCACAACATATGTTTAATTGGAGAAAATAGAAAAATTATCCCAACTTATCATTGTTGCTTCTCCATATCTTGAGCTATTATTGGTTTAGATGTCTTGATATTTTGAAACATTACGGTAAATGCTGGTATACCCTTTCACCCCTTAGTTTCTGAAATGGACACTTCCATCTAAGATTTTGGACTCATCCGTTCTTGTAAATTTGGAGTTTCATCGAAATTACATAAAAATTGTTAATGAAAATGAAGATGGCAAACTGAAGATCCTGATGAGACTGGTTATTGTGAGCAATTTCATCTGAACCTTAACCCTTCTCTTGCTGAATATTCATTTAAGCCACACCCATTTCTGTCTATCAACCAATCAAATTACATGATGTAATTTATTGCTACAAATTCATAAACTAAATGCCAAACAGTGTAGATCCTGATCAGATGGCTTCTTCAGAAGCCATCTGATCTGGATCTTCACTGTTTGCAAAGATAGGGGTTGTCGTGAACAGCAACATAAGGGTTAACAGTTCACATAAATACCTGTCGACATGCATCTCAAGCTCTGCCGCCCATTGCAACCAATAGCCCACATTGCCTTAGAAATGCTTAGCCTGCCCAGGCAAAGTGGTGTCATTCAGACTGTCCATGATTTGTTTCACTGGGTGGATGTCATTTTACCACAATGTCTGGTAAAAGTCCCACGAAATTGGGCGCAACATCTCCAAAAGCATCTAAATAGTGTTGACGGTGACGTTACACCTCAAACAAAACCTGTCTTCATTTAAATTATTCTTGTTAACCCCTATCTTGCTGAATATTCATTTAAGCCACACCTTTTTCTGTCTATCAACCAATCAAATTACTTGATGTAATTTATTGCTACAAATTCATAAACTGAATGCCAAACAGTGTAGATCCTGATCAGATGGCTTCTTCAGAAGCCATCTGATCTGGATCTACACTGTTTGCATAGATAGGGGTTGTCGTGAACAGCAAGATAAGGGTTAACTGTTCACATAAATACCTGTCGACATGCATCTCAAGCTCTGCCGCCCATTGCAACCAATAGCCGACATTGCCTTAGAAATGCTTAGCCTGCCCAGGCAAAGTGGTGTAAGTCAGACTGTCCATGATTTGTTTCACTGGGTGGATGTCATTTTCCACAATGTCTGGTAAAAGTCCCACGAAATTGGGAGCAACATCTCCAAAAGCATCTAAATAGTGTTGATGGTGACGTCAGACCTCAGTTCAAACAAAACCTGTCTTCATTTAAATTGTTCTTGTTAAGTTAACACCACTGTTAACTTCGACGAACAAGTCATGGTGTACAATTCTTCTTCAGAAGCCTCCGTAGTGTAGTGGATACGCTACTCGCCTTGTAAACCAGGGGTCGCATGATCAATCCCGGGCTTCTCCAGACTTTCGGATGAGTCTTTAAACCGAGGTCCCGTCTCCGTATGACCTTAGCTGTTGGTGGGACGTAAAACTCAAAACACACTCTCGCAATTCTTCTTCAGATAAGAATGGATAAGAGGAACATTTACTCAGAATACTGTGGGGTAATTATGGCCCCGCACTGAAAGTGTAGGTGCCCTATTGTAATCACTCTGTCCGTCCGTCTGTCCGTCCACAAATTTCTGATAGCGCTGCCGGGGCCCTAGTCAGTTTCACTGACAGCTCTAGTTTCCTTCATTTTTTGAGAACTCATTAGAATGATTATGCTGAGTAGATTCTAGTGAGTACAGGTGAAAAGAATTACCCCACACTTACTATGAGAATAAGCCCTTATATTGTTTACCATTTGTTTGTTTGTTTGATTTGAGGTTTAACGTCCCCGTCAACACTGTAAAGGTCATTTTGGATACGTTGCTTCCAATTTTGTGGGACTTTTACCTGACATTGAGATGGAATGACATCTCAAGCCCTATCACCCAATGAAACCAATAGGGTTTATTAGCATGGACGGTCCGCCTCGCACCGCGGTTCCTGGACAGGCTTAGATCCTCTAAGCGGTTTACCAGTACTAGTGTGCGGGCCAGATTCAGCTCTGCGTGGAAGCATCATGCAGCCCATATATTTCTACAAGCCCCTATGGGCGGGGGCGGGTTTGTTTACCATTTCATTTCTGTGGAGTAGTACAGAAACATGGTATGCAATTAGTGTAGATCCAGATTAGATGGCTCATAATGATCAATTATGTTTGCCATCTTGTTTTTGGTTTCAACAAACCCTCAAATTTTTTTGAGAACGGACACATCCACATTTAAAAGATGGAAGGGTCAATCTCAGAAATGTAGGGGTGAATGGGTTAAATGAGATCACCATAGAATAGCAGTCATTTAATGGTAAAAGCATTATTTGAACCTTGAAAATTTATTGAACATTGAACATTGAAGTTTGGACACCTTGAGAACTTGCTGTAATTCTCCAGAAATTTTAACATTTTTTTTCAGGAGGAGTCCAATGAGATGGGATGGCAAACAGTGTAGACCCTGATCAGACTGCTCCTGAAGGAGCAGTCTGATCTGGGTCTACACTGTTTGCTTAGGCCTATCTGCTCCAAAACATAGGATCATTACAGTATCTGGAAGACTTCATTGAAGGGAAGCATATAATAATAGTTTTGAGAGTAGTTTGAGACACTTTTGAGAGTTGTATACTTCTAAATATAGCTTCACCAAAGTGATTCGAAAGGGTACCCCTAACATGTGCTCTTATGAAAAATAAACAAAAAATTTAAGAGATTATATTCATTTAGTACTCTCATATGCTTCAGGTTTTTAAGGAATGGATGTTAAGAAGCAGGAAGTGTCTGGTCTATCATCAGTTTGATTTTGTTTGATTTGAGGTTTAATGTCCCCGTCAACACTATATAGGTCATTTTGGAGACATTGCTTCCAATTTTGTGGGACTTTTATCCGACATTGAGACGAAATGACATCTCGGGCCCTGTCCCCAATGAAACCAATAGGGTTTATAAGCATGGGCGGTCCGACTCGCACTGCTTAGCCTGGGCAGGCTTAGATCCTCTAAACAGTTTACCAGTACTCGTGTGCAGTCGGTTTCAGCTCTGCGTGGAAGCACCATGCAGCCCATAATTTTGAGGGCAACGTTCTCAATTTGGGGGTTGGTTTTTGCTTTTCCCATTAAGATGGCATTTCATGCACATTTTCACTGTTTAGTTTTACTAATTTCTGCAATGTTAGAAGTTCTGTTTTGGCATGATTTGTACACCTGCATGCTTGTTCCTTTCAGTTTTCACCTAACCCCGAGCCTTCCGAGAACCCTACTGCTTTCTCTGTCCCTGATTCTTTTGATTTTCTGGGCCCGGAGATGGCTGACCTGCAGCAGCTGCTTGTTTCTATGGTAACAGGTAAACAATTTATGTATGTTTTATTGCTTCTTTAACCCTTATCCTGCTGAATATTCAAATTAGCCACTCCCATTCATGACCCACAGCAAATCAGATTACATGATGTAATATTTTCCTTCGAATTTACAAACTGAATGACAAACAGTGTAGATCCAGATCAGACGGCTTCTGAAGAAGCCATCTGATTAGGATCTACACGGTTTGCAAAGATAGGGGTTGTTGGGAACAGCAAGATGAGGGTTAAATGTGCACAGGCAAAATTAAATTGAGTTCAAAACTGAACAGTAGGCAATGTAAACCTTTACAACAGGCAAACAGCCTTTACTGTAGGTAATGTGAAAAGATGTGTAAATGCCATGGACAAATTTGGCATCATTACAGAAATTTCTGATTTTTTTTAATTTTCATACTTTTCCTTTCAAATTATTCAACTGACATTTCAAAATAACACCTGTTTCTTATGATCTGCAGATTTTGTTAAATTCTGTTCAAGAGAAATGATAAAATATTGAATAAACAAAACAAAAAACGAACCAAAAAAAAAAAAAAAATCACAAAGGAAAACAGAAGTGTCTGTTGTCAACTGACATCTGATTACTTAGTTTGGAGTATTTCTTTTTTTTTTCAGGCCACTGAACAGCTTTTAAGGAAACAAACAGTTGTTCTATTTTTGAAAAAATATCTTTTTTATTGTCAAATGTTTAGATCCAGAAAAAATGATCACCATTGATCTTTGTTCACAGGGTGCATTATTGGTAATTATCACATTGTGTTGTAGGAAAATATTAACCCAAATAAAAGCACCAAAGACCTTTTAAGTACATATGACAATTATATTTTGAGACAATAAGGCTTGACATTTCATGTGAATTGTTTGCTGAACAGATAATTCACATGAAATGACAAACTATACTCGGTCAAAAAGGTAAATTCCAATAGCTATCCGGTAGCTATTCAGCTAAAGATAAACAAGCTAACAAGCGAATTGGATGTTGAGCTAAAAAATGCATAAATTTGCATTTACCCATACTATTCTGCTCATGAGTTGTCATGCAATATGTGCCTGGAAAGGTTTTGCAAGGAATTTGGCATTGCGCTTGCACAGATGACATTTTATGTCCGAGTTGAAAGATCATGTCCATTGAACATCGAAACTCATTTTACCTTTACAATATCTCATGATCTTGCACTAAAATCAAGGCTTTTATTTGTGAAGTTCTCAGATTATCTCCCTTTGAATCAGAAATATAGCAATTTTCAAACGGTTGTTATTTCTATTTTTGCAATATCTTTTAAAAGTGCTTTGTTGCCAGCATTGCTGTTAACCATGATGGAATATAATGTACAAAATTCACATAGCATGTAGCACTACTAATTGCAATTTTCTATGGAGTTTCAATTGAAAGCAGCATTTTGCATGCACCTTCATAGAATTGGAGGCCTATACATGAGCATCCATAAATCTTTTATGAATAGACACACAGGGTATCTAATGAAAGGTTACATGAATCAAATTTTAGAAATCTTGTCTTAAGTGTAATTTTTTATGGTGTTAAATCTTGGCTTTTGTAATGATTTGTTCCGCGAAATTGTCACAGTGACCCCTTGGGTGTTTAAAACAATAGCCCAGGATGGCGAGTTTACATAAAACTTTTGCATGGACAAATGAGTCCTAACCAAAAAAAAACAAAAAAAAAACAGTTCTGTGTATTTTTCATTTGTAAAACTTATGGTAACAGAAGCAATTTTATGTATAGGAACCTTTTTTGACCGAGTAAATATTGTCTGTGGATAAATATGAAAAAAAATACAGTAAAATTCCTATATTAAGACCACCTTCGCGACTGTTCAAAAGTGGTCTTTAAGACCACTTTTTAACTGTCCAAAAGGTGGTCTCTTATTAGGAGACACTTGGTGTAGAAAACACAAGGAAAGAATAACTGAAACCTGTCCAATAAGCTTTTAAAAGCAGATTTAGTATCGAATTTAGGTGGTCTAAATAGCAGAATTTTGCTGTATTTGAAAATGATGTCTACAAATGTTATGATTGACAGTTTATAGGGTAAAACTTCATATCAGAATAGGAGTTATTAAGCTGAAATAATCACACATACTTATTACTTCTCTTTACATCATCAAGTGCAACAGAATGGGTAAACAGGTAATTATAAGTGTTGTTATTGTTAATATTTGAAGCACCAAGGAAACTGCATGGTGGATGACATTCAGTTTTTAGCTCACCTGAGCACGAAGTGCTCAAGGTGAGCTATTGTGATCGGTCTTTGTCCGTCGTTCGTGCATCCGTTGTCAACTTTTGCTTTATACAACTTCTCCTCCAAAACTGCTGCACAGATTTTAAAATAATTTCACAGGAATCTTCCTTGGGTGACCCTCTACCAAATTTGCTCAAATCTTTCCGATCAGGTGAACAAGATGGCCGCCAGAGCTAAAAATAGAAAAACATTTAAATGACTTCTCCTCCTTAACCAGTGAATGCATTTCAAAATAATTTCACAGGAATGTTCCTTGGGTGACCCTCTACCAAAATTGCTCAAACCGCTCTGCTCGGATGAACAAGATGGCCACCAGAGCTAAAAATAGAAAAAAAAAACATTAAACGACTAATAATTTCACAGGAATGTTCCTTGTGTGACTCTCTACCAAAATTGCTCAATCCGCTCTGCTCGGATGAACAAGATGGCCACCAGAGCTAAAAATAGAAAAACCTTAAAATGACTTCTGTTCCTTAACCATTGGATGGATTTTGAAATAACTGCACAAGAATGTCCCTTGGGTGACCCTCTACCAAAATTGCTCAAACACCCTCGGATGAACAAGATGGCCGCCAGGGCTAAAAAAAATCAACAAACTTTAAACGACTTCTGCTCCTTAATCAGTGGATGGATTTTGATATAATTTCACAGGAATGTTCCTTGAGTGACCCTCTACCAAAATTGCTCAAACCATTCCGCTTGGATAAACAAGATGGCCACCACAGCTAAAAAAAGAAAAACCTTTAGAAGACTTCCCTTAACCAGTGGATGGATTTCGAAATAACTTCACAGGAATGTTCCTTGGGTGACCATCTACCAAAATTGCTCAAACTATTCCGCTCTGATGAACAAGATGGCCACCAGAGCTAACAATACTAAAACCTTTAAAAGACATCTGCTCCTTAACCAGTGGATGTATTTTGAAATAATTTCACAGGAATGTTTCTAAGGTAACCTCATACTAAAATTGCTCAAAGCGTTCTGCTCGGATGACCAAGATGGCCTCCAGAGCTAAAAAAAAGAAAAACCTTTAAACGACTTCTTCTCCTTAACCAGTGGATGGATTTCAAAATAGTTTCACAGGAATGTTTCTTGGGTGACCCTCTATTAAAATTGTTCAAACAATTCTGCTTGGATGAAAAAGGTAGCCAGAGCTAATAATAGTAAATCTTTTAAATAACTTCTCCTGCTTAACCAGTGGATGAATTTCAAATTAATTTCACAGGAATGTTCCTACGGTGACCCCCTTCCAAAATTGCTCAACCGTTGTGCTTGAATGAACAAGATAGCCACCAGAGCTAAAATTATAAAAACCTCCTTGGGTCAACCAAAATTGCTCAAACCCTCTACCCTACCATATATTACCTACAATTTCATTTGTTCACTATGGATCAGATGAGTGATCCAGGGCCATCATGGCCCTCTGGTCTTTCTTACCTTTTAGAGCAAATTAGGCTTGGCATTTCATGTGTATCATCTGCCAGCAGATGTTTCACACAAAATGTCAAATCTGATTTGCTTTGAAAAAATAGCCTGCTGTCTGCTGCATTATTTTTCTTGGTGCTATATGGGTTAATATTCTGTATTCCAGATTTTATTTTGTCGGATGCTGATGTTTTAACATACAACAAGCAACTATTAGTAAAGCATCCATTTTCAAGTTTTGTTGAAAGGAGCAAAAACTACTACACCCTGTGAATTAGGACAGTTTGCATGCTGCAGCTCATTTGTACTGAAATAAGGAAGGACAAATGGTTGTGTTTTATAAATAAACTTGAATGATATTGGAGTTCCATAAAGTAAAAATCGAAAACAAAAACAAAGTACAGACATTAACCCTTGTCCTGCTGAGCCCGGATATGCCTTATTTTTTCCAAACAATGAAGATCCAGATCAGATGGCTTCTGAAGAAGCCATCTGATCAGGATCTACATTGTTTGCCATTCAGTCTGTGAATTTGTTGCAATAATTTGCATCAAGTAATCTGATTGGTTGATAATCGGTAGTGGGTGTGGCATACATGAATAGTCAACAGGACAAGAGTTAAGAAACTTGGCAAAAACTGTCAGTCATTAGCATAATATGTATATATATTAAAACTGTTGACATACGTTAAGTGTTTTGAATAAACCCTTCTTGTTTTAACAAGTACGGTAACTCTTATAATTATGCGTCTAATCAGAAATTAACATAAGAAAGATAAAGCATGCAGTGTTATATTCAAAACAAGCTGCATATTTGAATGGTTTTATTTGTTAGACTTAAGGTTTAACATCCCCGTCAACACTGTATAGGTCATTTTGGAGACGTTGCTTCCAACCACACACATTTGAATGGAGCCAGCTGAAACAAAAAACAAAGCTGAGTTTATATAGACTCCTTGTTTGACCAGGGCCCAAGGTTGTTAACCCTTGTCCTTGTGAATATTTAAATTTGCCACACCCACTACTGATAATCAACCAATCAGATTACTTGATGCAAATTATTGTGACAAATTCATATAATGAATGACAAACAATGAAGATCCTAATCAGATGTCTTCTTCAGAAGCCATCTGATCTGGATCTTCATTGTTGGAAAGATAAGACATATCCGGGCTCAGCAACACAAGGGTTAATCTTTTTCTATGGTAAGACAATTGAACATGAAAATTTGTTCTTCTCATAAATATCAAACTGGGAGCAGTTGTGGCATTTTAATATTTATGAGAAATAAAAATACCATTTTCTGCTGATTTAAGTCAGAAAAGGGTATTATTTGTAGATGTTTTATCCTGCTAATCAGGACAACCCTACTTTTGGAAACAGTGTAGATCCAGATCAGATGGCTTCTTAAGAAGCCATCTGATCAGGATCTACACTGTTTGACATTCAGTTTGTGAATTTGTAGTAATAAATCACATCAAGTAATCTGATTGGTTCAAAGTCAAAAAATGGGGGTGGCTAAATTGATTATTCAGCATGATGAGGGTTAATGCAGTTGAACTTAAACAACCCATAAAAAGTGTTTGGGATAGGGGTAGTTAGGGCAGGGCCCAGTTGTTCAAAGTATCCTTAGCTTAATTAGTTCGTTATTTGGTCAAATTGTTAACTGCTTCAGAAAGAACAATATCTAATACAGTGATATTTTTGCTGAAAAAACATGAGCAGCTTTTGCAGATGCAAAAGCTGCTCACATTTTTTTTTTTTCAGCAAAAATATCAGCATATTTGCCATATAAAATGATCAAAGATTTAAACGATATGTTAACTAATGATGTTAGTTTTGAACATGGGCCCTGGTCTTGAGGCAAACTATGGATGACTAGGATATATTTTCCTTGATCTTCAGTGGAATGAAGAAATGTTGTTGTGTAGTCATTAGAATTGCCTCATTGTGGCTATTCTAGTGTGTACACACAGCATAACTTTTCCAGACAAAATCGGATAAAATGTTCCTAAACTATCAGCTACTGGAAGATTTCTTTAGGGACTGAAAAACGAGTTCGAATTAGTGATTGTAAACAAGCTATCTTCAAATTTCAATGTACTTACAAGCTTAGAAATTTCCATGCCCAGTTGGATGCAAGTACATGTAGTTTCTACAACCTTGGTCCAGACCCTTGGCTGTTTGTTGCTTTTATCTAGACCAATATTACGTATTATGTGAACTGTGAGGGTTTTGGTCTCACTGCATAGTGCGGGCTTACCTTAACCTTGGCAGTTTGCAAAGGCAGGCGGCACCAGCAAACTAGTAAATGCTTCCTAATATGGCTTGTCTTGAAAAAAGCAGCTTCTTTTCCAGCAGTACCTTTAATATTGTACCAAAATTGTTTTTTAAACCAAACAGGTGATCATCATCAATAAATGATTGGCTGCAATAAGCATGATAAATGGAGTATTTTTATAGAGACTGTTATATCAATTGAAAAATGCTATTTAAGACTTTAAAATTATACCAAATTACATTTAAAGTTATGTTTTAGTCAGACATAACCCATGTAAACAGTGCAGATTTGATCAGACAGCTCTTAGAAATTCAATTATATTCTAAAACAAAGTGTGTTTATTGTTAAAAGTATAGTTGACTCACAAAAGGCCCAGAATAACAATAGTTTCAGATTAAAGGAGGTAAAATATAACATGCTTCAAACCAGCAATTTGATTTAAGCATTGATTTGAGATATATGTGTTTTGAGATAACTATGGTGACCTGTATCATAAGCTACGAGAAAAACGCTCACTGACAGATGAGTTTATAATATGAGCCAGCGCATGACAAAATCAGCAAGAAGTCTTGAGCTACCAGCAAAGACTCGGTTCAGCCTGCGCATTCATGCAGTCTGATCAGAGTCTTCACTGATCGCATGTCCCTATTATAGGCTAATAGCTATGCATGAACAAAAGGTCTTGTCATAGTGGATGGGTTAGCAGGTTGATTTGGGTCTCTGCTGGTCGCACCAGTCTTATTGTAGGTTTTGTCATGCGTCCGCTCATATCAAAGTCAGTGGTGACCTCTGAAGTTTTGCTATGTTGTGATTTGTTGTTTCAAGAATTTTTGTCAAGTTTTCATGTCTTGCTTCTTTGTGAAGTTTCTTTTCAGTTTAGTTCTGCTTTTCTGAATTACTTCAGGTATTTTTGAGAGTTTTATTAGTTGAGAGGTAATGGCAATTGCAATCATTACACCCTTGTCATACTAAACTTATTCTCACTTCGTTCTGAAAATTGTTGCCAAATGATCTCTTAGGCCCCCGCCCATAGGGGCTTGAAGAAATATATGGGCTGCATGCTGCTTCCACGCAGAGCTGAATCCGGCCCGCACACTAGTACTGGTAAACTGCTTAGAGGATCAAAGCCTGTCCAGGAAACGCGGTGCGAGGTGGACCGTCCAAGCTAATAAACCCTAGTGGTTTCAATTGGCGACAGGGCTTGAGATGTCATTTCATCTCAATGTCGGGTAAAAGTCCCACAAAATTGGAAGCAACGTCTCCAAAATGACCTTTACAGTGTTGACGGGGACATTAAACCTCAAATCAAACAAACAAAAGCCAAATGATCTCACTGTTTTCAAACGGAGTGAGCATAGTAGCAGCCATTTTGCAATTGTTTTACAAACTTCATGGACAGACTTAGAAGGGCTTAACCCATTTTGTACTGGAAACCCCTAAAAGGGTACCCTGACAAACAGTACAGGCCCAAATCAGATGCTGCAGAACGCGGCGTATGATCAGGGCCGACACTGTTTGCAAAAAGTTCAGCCATTTTCCAAATGAATTTTGAAGATATATTTTAATATATAAGGAGGAAGATTCCATTTGGTACAAAAAGTGTTAAAACAAAGTGAACATGCTTAAAACATGATGGATATACTACATGTGGAACTGCAATACTCCAGTCCTGTTAGGAAGATGTCATCATATGGTGCAGCGGACATCTACTAGTAGCTCTTGTGAAAAGTGACTGGTTTATTTTAAGCTTCAGAGAAGCTGCAGCTTGGAGGTCTGGAAATAATGGTGGCCATCTTGAATGACATCAAATGACATCTCCTCCCGAACCAAAGGTCCGATTGAGCTAAAACTTGATGAGAGGCATAGGGGGGACATGGAGATTAAGATTAGATAAATTGTTCCTATCGGATATCCAAGAAAGCGGCCATCTTGAAATTCTTTGAATGATATCTCCAGAACCAAAGGATGGATTGAGCTGAAACTTGATGAGAGGCATAGGGGCGACATGGAGATTAAGAGTTGCTAAAACTTTCTGTTCTGATATTCAAGTTGGCTGCCAGGGCGGCCATCTTATCTTGAAATTCTTCAAACATCTCTCGAACCAAAGGTCAGATCGAGCAGGTATTGAGGTGACATGGAGATTCAGATTTGCTCTAATATCTAAGATGTCTGCCATGACAGCATTTCAAGGTCTGTTAAGTACAGTGTATTGACATCAAGAATGAATCACAAATAGTATATAAACTACATCCTGATCTAGCTCTGTAATGTTTGCATTTCTGCCAGCAATATTTCAACACGTCTTATAGCAAATTTTTCTGCTTGTGATCATGGAGCATCATCTGTCTAAGAACAGCTATGTAGTATACATATTTCTGAGATTATAAATTTGTTTTCTTTAAAGTCCTTAATTTTGCTTATTAGGTGGAATATTCCATTGTCATGTATGGGTTAATTTGATCTTATGACTTTTGGTCTAAAGTAGAAAAAGTGTTAGTTAACTTTACCAGTCTCTGGGCTAATTCCGCAGATGACAGATTTATGATATTTTTCTTACTTTGCCTTGAAAACTGGGTTTGGACATACATGAAAAATTATTTCCAATGGAGACAATTTGTATGAAATGTCAAAATCTGTTCTGAGAAAAATAATAGAAATATTTTAGAAAGTCGTCTGCTCAAACTTTTATGCAGATGGCTAAGTATTAAGCAACCAAGTTGCATTGAAACAAAAATGTATAGCTTGTACAGAAGAATGACCATTTTCTATATACAGTGAAATTCTGCTATTAAGACCACCTAAAACTATGACTACTGTATTCGCCCTAATTACCGCACATGCTCCTATAAGCGCACACCAAATCTATTTTTGAAAAGGAAATGCATAAGCGCACACTTTACAGTAATCTCCCCTTGAAGCTCTCATAGTAAATCTATAAAAACCTACCATTATTTCTTCCAACAGTGGAGGCAATGCTTAAGTATCTTTTTCCGTCCAATTAAATATCAGTATGCATCATCTTGGAAGCTTTTGTTTTGGTATCAAGTGTGCGCTAATTAGGTAGATTTTTCACCATTATTTTGTGACACGATTTTGAAAAAACTAAGCGCATGGTGCGGTAATTAGGGCGAATACGGTAATTCTGTTTTAAAAAGCTTATTTAGAAGGTGCAGTTATGCTTTCTTCATGTTTCTCTGGTCATGGACCACCTTTGGGACTGTTCAAAAGTGGTCTTAAAGACCACTTTTGAACAGTCCCAAAGGCGGTCTTCATGTAGGAGTTATACTGTATTTTTGGATCCTAAACTGTCATATCCAAAACTGTGTTATAATGAACAGTATTATTAACAGGTTTACATGTATTCTTATTTCAGCTGAAGATTCAGCTGGTAGACTAGATGTTGAGTCTAGATCATCTTCCACTTCAATCTCTTCTTCATCTACTTCACCATTGGCTTTCTCAGCATCATCTAGAACAGACCCAGCTTCTGCAGTATCAGATAAATCTTCACCAAGAACATCATCAACCTCAGCTTCTGATATACAGTCATTTAGAAGCTTATCAACATCGACAGTGCCTCACACTTCATCATCTAGAACTTCGTCAGTTGCTGATTCCCACTCATCTACCAGTCTCTCAACCACTATAGTGTTAAGTTCACCTTCAGTGAAAGCAGCATCCTCTTCTGCTTCTAATTTTCAGTCAAATAGAATGTTTTCATCTTCCGCAGTAGCAAGTAATTCATCAACCAAATCTACATCACTTTTTGTGAAATCACCTGATAAAACTGCTGTCAAGCCTGCATCATTGTCCTCTACTGATTTTCCCAGTTCTCCAATACACAAGTTTGCCTCCTCAGGAAACGTTGATTCTCTACGCAAGTTGATTATTGACCTGGATGCAGATGTGAACCTGCCTATGAAGGATGGGACCACACCAACACATTGTGCTGCTGAGTTTGGGAGAGAAGGTTTGTCATAGGACTTGATAACATTTTGAGAAAATGAAAAAAATACAAAAAAGCACTGGTTGTGAAGATAAGAGTAGAAATCGAAGGGGTGTTGAGAAGCCCAAAGAAATTACATGTTATGATTAAATAGTACTCATTTTTATCATATGACGTCGCGTCTGAGAGTGTAATAACGCCATGTAATATTTTCGATAATCCACTAGTGAATTAAATATGCAAATTAGCTAGATACAGTCCGTAACGTTACATGTACGACGTCCTTAACGATGTCCCGTTTACTAACGGCGGTATATTGACATTTTTGTAAACAATGGTGAATAAAATGCGCATTAAATGTCATATGATAAATACAATCTTGCATTCATGCTCATGTATTATTGAATTTATTAAACTTGTTGAGGAAAAGCCTCGGCACAGCCTCGCATTTTATCCCTTTTCCTCAACTCTTTTAATAAATTCAATAATACATGAGCACTCATGTAAGATCTTCTATCTAAAACAAACTTGTAAACTTTGAGCATAGGTGCAGATAAGGAGGAGGATAATTATGGGATACTACATGTACTTCTTCTTGATATAGAGGATCTTACATGAGTGCTCATGTATTATTGAATTTATTAAACTAGTTGAGTAAAAGGGATAAAATGGGAGGCTTTGCCGAGCATTTTATCCCTTTTCCTCAACGAGTTTAATAAATTATTAAAATAAATAATAATAATAATAATAATAATAATGAGCACGAATGCAAGATTCTATTTTTCATATGACATTTTAAACGCATTTTATTCAAGATTGTTTACAAAACTGTCAATATTCCGCCGTTAGTATACGCGATGTCGTTAAGGATGTCGTACATGTAACGTTACGGGACGTATCTAGCTAATTTGCATATTTAATCCACTGGTGGATTATCGAAAATAATACGTGACATCAGGGCTCGAGAAAATGCCGGTTTCTCAGTCCTGGACCGATTTTGGGCTTACTGAACCGATTTTAACTGAAAAAGAAGACTAAAAAATCGGTCCATAATTTATTAAAATTTTCAAAAAAATCGGTTCGAAAATTTTCGCCAAGCCGTTATTTTGCAAAAAACAATCTGACCTTTTTCCATTGACAATCCAAGCAAGTACACAAAAATGCCTGAAGCGCAAGGTGTTAGACTGGTTCATTATCTAACTAGGTGAAAATCGGACAAGTCCACGTCGGGGTCTTTGATCTTATCACAGCGAAATTTGATCCGCGTGTCAAAATCATGTAATCTGATCTGTCCACTTGGGTGAGCGCAATTTGACCTGTGTGTCAAAATTATTAATCCGTGAAAACTGGCCTGAGGCGTTATCGGTAAGCTGGCAAGGTGAGAAAATAAGGTCAATAAATGCAGGACATACGCTAGTTTGTTTAGACAAGTCATTAATTTATGGCTTACTATAGAACCGGTATTTGAATATATATATTTTTTTTTCACTGGGCGCAATTTTCAATCCACACCTGTCATGTCTGAACATTGCGTGTTATGCCTTCAAAGGAAAATACTTTATTTCACCCATTCTAAACGATATTTTTATTTACGAATACGCTCCATTGAAACCAATAACATAAACCACGTCATTTGTAGACAAAGCGATTTGTTTCAGGTCTGTGTAATCGTGAAATATGTTTTTATACTTTTTTAAACACGGTTCGGCCATGTAAGATTTTCAATGACTCTCGTTCGGCCATGTTTTGTTTCGAGAGTAAAGAAATGTTTTTCGATTTTTTTAACCCGTTCAAAACGATTTTTTTAGAAATACGCTCTATTAAAATCAATCACTTAAAACAGGTGTGTGGGTTACGTCCTTGACTGCATTAATGTGTATTGTGTAAACGGAAACCGTATGACGTCATTTTCCGACCACGTTGCTGCACGTTGTCGCCATTTGTAAACAAAGCAATTTGGGCAAAATAAAATGCGTGAAATAAGAGAAATATTTTAAAGGTTTTAAAAAGGGGGAAAAAAATATAGTGACCATCGAACTGGTCTTTTACTGCCCCAAGTCGGTTGTTTCCCTTTAGCGGTCTTCAGGTTCTGAGTGACCCATATATTGGGAAAATGAAGGTTGATGAAATCTGGCGTAGAAAATGAAAGTAGATGAAATCTGAACAATGTGAGCAATAATTGCTGTTTATAATCGAGATACTGGTGCTCATATCCGTTGACAAGTGTAAGAGCAACATCGGTATGTCATTCGTTACGCTATTAACACATTTTGAAATTGAAAATCGCCAACTGAGTTTACGGAAATTACCGAAACCGATCGGCAATTTCCGTAATTTTTTTGGCGAAATCTGGCTGGACCGATTTGGATTCTTCAGTTTCTCGAGCCCTGCGTGACATTATTACACTCTCAGACGCGACGTCATATGATAAAACATGTTAGAATTGTTTCATTGAGCCGATTCTTACAAATGTCCACGTGGAGCGCAGTGGTGCAGTGGTAAAGTATCGGCCTCGGGATCTTGCATTCGTGCTCATGTATTATTGAATTTATTAAACTCGTTGAGGAAAAGGGATAAAATGCTCGGCACAGCCTCACATTTTATCCCTTTTCCTCAACTTGTTTAATAAATTCAATAATACATGAACACTCATGTAAGATCCTCTATATCAAGAAGAAGTACATGTAGTATCCCACAACAAGAAATAAGGAAAATTATGCCTCAATATTCTTTATTACTCTGTGTATGGAGCTATTTTACACTTTGTAAAATTTGACAGGGTTAGCTGGTTAGCAGCTAAAACACATACAGTAGAACTTCAGTATCCACGGCTGATTTGAACTTGCACTTTAGTCCCTAAGAAACTCTTCTAATAGTCAGGTAACAAATATCTTTGGATAATTCTGGTAACATTTGTCTTATTTTATCATATTTGATACTTACCGCCTATGCGAGCAGCGAAGGTTCAGGCGAGCCTGCGCATCCGCGCAGTCTCGCCAGAACCTTTGCTGCTCGCTCATACAAGCAGTGAATCGAGAGGAACCTTCAGACAGAAAGCCATATCCCTGGCCCCTCTGAATGTCTTGGCATGCGCAGTTAAAATTTGTCATGACGGAATTCTCGAAGACACAAATTCACTTGGCGGGGCTCATATGTATTTTGTATCTTCAGAGAGGCAATTCTAATGAGTAGGCACAGCATAACCATATTTTATAGAAGATCGGAATGATATGCCTGAACTATTCTCATCATCCATCATGACCTAGCTGGAACCGTCAGTAGTGTGAATTGTCTGTTACGAACATTTCTAACACTGGTCGCTTATATAGCCAATAGGGCCGGCCTCGGTGGCGCAGTCGGATGCCCGTCTGACTGGTGATCAGGAGGTCGCGGGTTCGGCTCCCGCCGGGGTCGGCAACATTCTTTCGTGGAGATTGATCATGAAATCTTTTCTTCGGTCATTCTCTCCCTTCCGCTGATTCAAGAAGGGCAGTTGTCAGTTTCTGGCGAAAGAATGTGCACTGTACTGGTTAACCCCTTACGTATAAGCCTGCCCAGGAAAGTGTTGATAGGTAAACTGACCGGCTCAAAAATGACCTAAATAATGTTGACTGGGCCGTTAAACTCCAATACAAACAAATAGCCAATAGTGAAATCTGGTGATATATTGAGTGGAAAATCACTAGGCGAAAAAGCGTGACGCGAAGAGCTGCCGTTTTATGACGTTTTGCAACATCATTGATCATTTCCATGAAGTTAGACGGAGTAACCTCTTTTTTCACGACTGTGTGTGTAACATTCAAACATGTTGGCAGGATTTCTTCAAACAAGGGTGGAATGTTGAGGGAATATGAAGGAAACAACAGTATTTAGTCGACCTTCAGTGTGTTAGAATAAAAATAGATCAGCTTTATTGGGTGATTTGTTGAGTAATATATCCCAGTTTGTCGGTCAGTTGTAAGTAGATAAATCACTCGTGCTACACACTCGTGATTTGGACACCTTACAACTTACCTCCAAACAGTGATATATTACTCAACAAAACACTGCTTGAGCTGATCTATCTCTTAACCCTTGTTCTGCTGAATATTCATATATGCCACACCCACTACCAAATATCAACCAATCAGATTACTTGATGCAAATTATTGCAACAAATTCACAATCTGAATGGCAAACAATGTAGATCCTGATCAGATGGCTTCGTCAGAAGCCATCTGATCTGGATCTTCATTGTTTCAAAGATAAGGCATATCCGGGATTAGCAGGACAAGGGTTAAATTTTCATGGTCCCAAGCATGGTCAAGCCATTGAAGTTCAATTGTATGTTTAACTCATTGTATGCGGGAAACTCCTTAAGGAGTACCTTGGCAAACAGTGCAAGCCCTGATCAGACGCCTCAGAACGTGGCGTCTGATCAGGGCCTGCACTATTTGCTAACAGAATTTTGCATCAAAATTAGAACAAAAACGACAAAAATAGGCCTGACACCCCTTATATAACAAATGGACTTGTCCAACATATAGCAATGGAAGAGTCCACTAGTATACAATGGGTTAAGTGAAAGGCTTTTTACCATCACCAAAAATTAACAAATGTCAGCATTACAAAGTTGTCTTAGACATTATTTTGGTTTCTCTAAATATTGTATATCCTTTTTATGGCAAGAAAAATTGACGGAAAGTATCCATTGAAAAAAAAAACGACAAAAAAAAACAAAAAACTATTAACCATTTAGGCTCTTTGCTGCAGCTTTTACTTTATTCTAGATCATTCAGTATGTATGGACAGATTTACCCAAGTCGTTTATGCCTACACATCTCAAAGTATTTTGTTTTGAAACATAAAGTTCCTATATTTGTAGAATGTTTGAAGCTGTTACTGGAGAGAGGAGCTAACGTGAATGTTTCAAGAGATGATCAGCTTAGTCCAATCCATCTTGCTGCTGCTAATGGACATACCAGGTATCTCAACCTTTAACCCTTTTGTACCAGATGGAGTGAGTGTTTGAGTTTTACGTCCCACCAACAGCTAAGGTCATATGGAGACGGGACCTTGGTTAAAAGACTCATCCGAAAGTCTGGAGAAGCCACGGATCAATCCTGTGACCCCTGGTTTACAAGGCGAGTAGAGTAACCACTACACCACGGAGGCTTCTATGTACCAAATGGAATCTTCCTCCTTATATATAGCATAAGTCCATTTCCAACTATAGGGGTGTCCGGTTGCGTTTTCATCAAAATTGATTTGGAAAATGCCCGAACTTTTAGCAAACGATGGAGGCCCTGATCAGACCCCGCATTTTGCGGTGTCTGATCTGGGCCTGCACAGTTTGCCAGGGTACCCGTTCTGGGGTTTCTGGTACAAAATGGGTTAAATGTCAATCCTGATTCCCTCTAAAGAATAATAATTAAAAAAAAACATCATCTGCTTCACAGTCCTGATTTGTGCTTTAAGGTTTAAACACACATCAAAGAAAAAAAAAGACTATGGAACTCAAATCTAACAAGGGCAACAAGCTTCATTGTGATGGCATTACTACGTTTGTTATAATTTCTCTATCATGTGAAATGCATGAGTAGATAGAGTAAAATTCCTGTACAAAGGCCACCTTTTGGCTTGTTCAGAAGTGGTCTTTAAGTGGTGTTTAAGACCACTTATGAACAGTCCCAAAAGTGATCTCTTACCCCTTGACCTGCTGAATATTTAAATATGCCATGCCCACCACTGATTATCAACCAATCAGATTTCTTGATGCAAATTATTGCAACAAATTCATAAACTGACAAACAATGAAAATCCTGATCAGATGGCTTCTGAAGAAGCCATCTGATCTGGACCTGCATTGTTTGAAAGATCAGACATTTCTTTCACACCAGACAAGGAATATGATTTTACTCTGGGATAGAAATTTATGTTCTGACCCTGGTGTTCTGACCCAGGCAACTAACACAAATGCGCTTCAATTCTATTCAACTGCCGGAACTACTTCCGCACTACTTTTATTTTGTAAACAATATACACGTGCGAGTTGTCAAATGTTGTGCAAGAAAAAGAATCCAATATGGGGTTCTGTTTTAGATGGGCGTTTCCAACCCTCGGGATGACCGTGCTGAGCAGAATCGAGGCTACGCCGAGGTTCCGCTTAGCACGGTCATCCCTCGGGTTGGAAACGCTCATCTACAACAGAACCCAATATCAGATTCTTATAATCTGGGCTCAGCAGGACAAGGCATTAGGATAACACACCCGTGCAGCATAGTGCATTTTTTCATATCTCCAAAATGGCTTCTTTTCTGAAGAAAACCTGTAATATTTTTCTTATTTATACTTCAAACATAGGTTGTGGGTGCTCGATAGAACCGCCTCATTGAAGCGGTTCTAACGAGTACCCACAATCTATGTCTTGGAACAGAAATAAGAAAAATAATGTATACCCCTTAAACCCCAGTTTTCTCTATAGAAAGTGGGGTTTAGTGGGGTGTTCATTTCACGGACTCGTTATCATCATGGGTTAACAGAGGACATTGGATGTAGAAAAGATGAAGAAAGAATAAATGGCAACCTTAACCCTTGTCCTGCTGAATATTTAAATATGTCACATCCACTACTGATTATCAGCAAATCAGATTACTTGATGCAAATTATTGCAACAAATTCATTAACTGGATGGCAAACAATGAAGATCCTGATCAGATGGCTTCTTCAGAAGCCATCTGATCTGGATCTTATTGTTTCAAAGATAAGGCATATCCAGGCTCAGCAGGACAAGGGTTAAAATACGCATTTATAAGCAGAATTTCTCTTGATTTTATTTGGTCTTCATAGGGGAACATCGTCCTCATCGAGGTGATATAGCATGACGTTTTTACAGAAAAAGTACGAAAATTATCCCATCAAGGTTATATTTCATCACGTGAATAAGACTGTGAAATGAACTACCCCTAAACCCCACTTTATAAAGAGAAAACTGATCTCATTTCTGCGCCAAGACATAGGTTGTTGGTACTCTTAAGAACTACCTCAGGCGATTCTGACGAGAACCCCCTCAATGAGGCGGTCCTAACGAGCACAACAACCTCTGTTTGCAGTATCAACAAGGAAAATATCGTGGATTTTCATCAGAAAACTCTCCATTTTGGAGATGTGAAAAAATGTGTTACACCTGTGGACACAAATCCGTTCAAACTTTGATGAGCTTCATTTCATTTTGACCGGCCTCGATAGCTCAGTTGGTAGAGTGTCCGCTCCGGGGAACGGGAGGTCACGGATTCGATCCGGGGCCGCGACATACCAAAGTCATTAAAAATGGTACTAGCTGCTCCTCGCTTGGCACTCAGATTTATGGGGTAGAGCTAGGACTGGTCGACCCAGTGTCAGGATAATGTGACTGGGTGTGGTATCATGTAATGTGTCTGGGACATGATACTTCAGTGAGGCAGCACTATAAAAGTGAGCATTGAGCTCCCTGTCGCAACCAGACACCGTCGTGATATGACTGAAAAATTGTTGAAAGCGATGTTAAACCCGAATTCACACACACATACACACACACACTCACACACAAATTTCATTTTGATCTGATGATTCATTCAATATTTCCTTACATCCTGTCAGTCGGCAAGACAGGAATAAATTCAAAACACAAAGTGTTGTCTATTTCATTGAAGACCCTGCACTGTCCAATCAGAATACATCGCGAATGTCAGTCAGATCTAAAAATGGAAAAAAGTGCTTGCCACAATAAGACCAATCAATGTATATTGCTTGGTCCAGTTTTAGACTACTTTGATGAATGACATTTGCTATCAAAAAAAGATGCAAAGAGGTTCATTGAAAGGTACTTCATCGGAGTTTGAACGCTTTTGTGTCCACAGGTGTAACTTGATGCAGAGAGATTCATTGAAAGGTACTTCATTGGAGTTTGAATGCTTTTGTGTCCACAGGTGTATCGTAATGTAAAATACCAACAACATCATTATACCCCCGGTATACGAAGTATACTATGGGGGTATATAGTTTTCGTCTTGCTGTTCGTCTGTCCGTCTGTCCGGTTTTCCGTCTGTCCGTCCGTCCGTCCATCCTTCCGTCTGTCCGTCCGAACATCCGTCCGTCCGTTAACATTTTGGTTAAAATTTTGCGTCAAAGTTTCTAGGAGATTGTATCTTCTAAGATTTAGTTGATACTTACACTGAAGTTACATACTGGTCTAAGGATTTCATTGATGCATGTCCCAACCCCCCCCCCCCCCCCCCCCCCCAAAGTGACCTTGATGTCAAGGTCACAGACTTAGAAATTTTACATTTGGTTAAAGTTTTGCGTCAAAGTTTCTAGGAGATTGTATCTTCTGAACCCTTTGATAGATTTAGTTGATACTTTCACTGAAGTTACATACTGGTCTTAAGATTTCATTGATGCATGTCCCCCCCCCCCCCCCCATAGTGACCTTGAGGCCAAGGACACAGACTTTGAAATTTTACATTTGGTTAAAGTTTTATGACAAAGTTAATAGATGCCTGTTATGTTCTAAACTCTAAGACAAATTCAGTTGATACTTGAACAATGTACCAGTCCCAACATTTTGTGATGTATGTCCCTTCTCCCACCCACGGCGACCTGGACCTCAAGGTCATGAAGTCCAAAGATTTCATTGATGCATAACCCACCCTGCTGCTTCAGTAACATTGATACCCCCACTCCCTTGGTCCATTTAGAAATTTTATGTTTTGCTTAGCTTTTACAAGCACATTTATAGATTCTTATAGCTTCTTGACATCTTCATTCATATTGCATACAAGCTTGAAAGCTATATCAGAGTATGGCGCTGGCCGGGGTAATACGTGACCCACTGGTCACTTTCTCTAGTTTCAGAAAGATATTAAGAAAATTATGCCAAAATTATATCTCCTTTTCTGGAGCTATTGTTATCACACAGATGTCAGATAACCATAAAAATCCTAAAAATTTGGACACCTTGAGGCATTGTTGCAGTTCGCCTAACCGTTTAACAAAATTTGTTTCACAATGCAGCAAGAAGTCCAAAAGGTGCAGAAGGAATAGCAAACAGTGTAGACCCTGATCAGACGGCTCCTTCAGGAGCCGTCTGATCTGGGTCTGCACGGTTTGCTTAGGCCTGTCGTTGCCAATACTTAGAACCATTACGGTAGTATGATTAATATTTTTGTATTCTAGATGCTTACGGTTGTTGATCAATAATGGAGGGAACATCCACAATGTAGATAACACAAACTGGAGCCCTCTTCACTGGGCAGCAGCAAATGGAAACACCGAGTGTTGTCAACTCTTGCTGGAATATGGTGCTAAAAGATGTGCTCTTACAAATGTAAGTGGCAGTATTGAACACTTTCAACTTGATGGGTATGCAGGTTGTATCTTTGATGTCCAGTTCAACTAGAAATCCATACTTGAAACTGTTAGCTTTAATCCATTGTATGCTGGAAACCCCTAAAAGGGGTACCTTGGAAAACAGTGCAGGCCCTGATCAGGGCCTGCACTATTTGCTGACAGAATTGTCTGTCAAAAATAGAATGAAAACAAAAAATAGGCCTTACACCCCTTATACGACAAATGGACTTGTCCAATATATAGCAATGGATGAGTCCATCAGTATACAATGGGTTAATCTTTACAGCACAGCTGTACCATACAACATTTTCTGACATTCTTTGTTGCGCCTGCTCTAACCCTTATCCTGCTGTTTATGACAACTCCTACCTTTGCAAACAGTAAATATAGATCATATGGCTCCATCTGATCAGTATCTACACTGTAGGCCATGCAGCTCGTGAATTTGAATGAAAACATATCTTGTAATCTGATTGGCTGATAGTCAGAAATGGGTGTGGCTAATTAAATTATTCAGTAGGATAAGGGTTTAGCATGTTGTTTTGTTTTCCCATGCATTCCTTTGTCTGTTTGTCAATCGTTCAAGATTGGCGTCAAACCTGACACCAACCCAAATATTTCAGTCTCGACAAAGCTTTCAGCGGAATTCTTGTTGCTTAACCCTTGTTCTGCTGAATATTTCTATATGCCACACCAACTACCGATTATCAACCAATCAAATTACTTGATGCAAATTATTGCAACAAATTCACAATCTGAATGGCAAACAATGTAGATCCTGATCAGATGGCTTCGTCAGAAGCCATCTGATCTGGATCTACATTGTTTCAAAGATAAGGCCTATCCGGGATTAGCAGGACAAGGGTTAATTATGGGTGAAAATAAGGTTTTACATTTCGTGTGCAATGTCAGTTTGGTGGACAAGTCATATGAACTGCTAAGTTGATTTTCTGTAAAAAAAAACAAAGGGTTCTGTCAGAAACACGTCTAAACCTTGCTTCCAACTTCATTTATCCAGGTTGATCTACTTTAGATCTGTCTGTCTTGTGGCTCTGTGTGATCATTGCCCTGCCATTCCGCTGCGGACAGATTATCCTAAAATTTTAACAATTTTTGTTTCACAAAATAGAAGTGAAGGCAATGATCAAGAATCGATTCAATTAACCCACAGCTCCCATCAGAGACACCAAAGGGAAAGAAACACATACATGAAACAACTAGACTCTAATAGAAACATCAATAGTTGAAAGCCAAAAGGACAGTTACTTTCCCACAAAATGGCCGATTGGCTATCCAAAACAAAATAATGTAAGCGATACACACAAAGAAAAACCATAACAAAAATAAACCGCGACAGAAGAACCGCCTTGGAATGGTCAGCAAAACAAATTCCACTGTGGGGCTAAAATCGATTTTACGTGGCTACTATTCTCGTCCTTCCGTCGCGATTTAGACAAATAATTTGTTCAGTCCGCATGAAGGCCTTCTAATCCTGCAATCCTGCAAGGAGCCAAAAAGGTGTAGACGGAATTGCAAACAGTGTAGACCCTGATCAGACTGGAGCAGTCTGATCTGGGTCTGCACTGCTTAAGCCTGTCTGACCCAAGACTTATGATCATTATGGTACATAACTTTTGAAAGCCAGAGCTTGATGTCATTCTAAGCATCATATGTGAACTTTCTCAGACCTTGGGTTAGACAGAATTTGCCAACACCACTAAAGATCTAATATTCACTGTTTCATAGGTAAGAAAAAGAGTCAACGTTGAATCAGTCAACTTTTTCATGTTCAGTAAACTCTTTGTTCAGGTATTCATAAAATAAAAAAAATGTTGTCTTTAATTTTCAGAATAACTGGACACCTTGTCATAATGCTGTACACTCCGGTCGTGCTGGTTGCCTGGAGTTCCTTTTGACCTTTGAGGATGACCAATCAGAGCCAGTGTCAAAGGTGAGAACGGAGGTCAGCAAGATGGTGGACAAAGATAGCTGGACCATAGCTCATCTTGCTGCACTAAGAGAATCTCAGGTGAGTTCACTTCATTCAGACACCAGGATAACTTATTATTAAAAGGGTGTGAATTGAGAAGTTTTCATTTATATCAGTGGGTGGTTGGATGAGGCAAAGGCGATGTGAATCTTGTGTCACTCAGGCGTCCAACTGATGCCCCCGCCATTTGAAGAATGGTGGAAGGGCATGTAGTGTTGCACTTGTCCATTAGTCTGTTCATCTGTCCATCCATCCATCCATCCACCCAAAACTTGAACACAGTCAATAACTTCCTTATTTCTGGATAGATTTTTAAATTACTTGTCAGAAATGTTAACCATCATGAGACACAAAACCAAGGCTGTACTTTGAGGTCAAAGGTAAAAAAAAAGGTCTGAAACTTAAACACAGTCAATAATGTTCGTCTCTCTGGATGGATTTTGAAATTACTTGGCAGAAATGCTAACCATCATGTGAAGTGCCCTGCGCAAGACTCAGGTTGGTACCTTTAAAGGTCAAGGTCATACTTGGAGGTCAATGGTGCTTGGGTGCGTCTCAAACTTAAACATACTTTCAGGTGGGGGCATCCGTGTCGTGTGGACGCATTTCTAGTTTAATTTTAAAGATATTTAAGTGGTCAAAATTACTAAACCATATGATGGATTTGGTTCATATTTTGTGTGATGATAGATATAGGTTCAAAGTTTTATTCAGCAATATCCCTAGCCTTGCCCATGAAGGTCAAGGACACAGACTCGGAAATTTTATATTAGAGCTTTTTAAGAGCTTTTTATCTTAATGTTTTTAAGAGCTCACATGATGGATTTGGTTCACTTATGGCATGATGATAGATGAAGACCCAAAGTTTTGTTCAATAATACATACCTCCACTTAAGGTCAAGGTCAGAGAGTCTGAAATCTTATGATAAAGTTTTTTAAAGAGCTCATATGTTCCAAACCTGGTTCATTTTCGATATGATATAAGATATAGGTCCAAAGTTTTATTCAGCAATACCCACACACAGACTTAATTTGGTTCGTATTTGGTATGATGATAGATAACAGTCCAATGATTTATTCAGTAATACCCCCACATATGGCCGTGACCACAAGGACACTTTCAGGTGAGCTATGTTGTCTCATGACACCTCTTGTTTTTTTCAATCAGATCTGTTTAATTTGGATAACATAATTAAGCTCTTGTGATTAAATAAAACAGGAGAAAGTGCATTTGGAAGAATGAGAATATATATCAATATATACAATATATAAAGCTGTAGTATGATTTGCTGGCATCAATATAAGTTGCAAACAGTCTTTAACCCATTGTATGTGGGAAACCCCTAAAGGGGTGCCTCGGAAAACAGCGCAGGCCCAGATCAGACGCCGCAGAATGCGGCGTCTGATCAGGGCCTGCACTGTTTGCTAACAGAATTTTCCATCAAAAATAGAATAAAAACGAAAAAATATGCCTTACACCCCTTATATAACAAATGGACTTGTCTAGAATATAGCAATGGAAGAGGCCACTCGCATACAATGGGTTAATATCTGGTACACAAAAAAGTGGTCTTTAATTTCTTCACAGGATTATTTTCTGATGTCGGTGTAAGTCACAGTCTTATCTGGTATACAAAAAGGAAAAAGAACACAAAAACTGCCATTCTCAACTGTGATATACTTCCTATATTGTTTTGATAGAAAATCATTAATATTATTAACCCATTTTGTACTGGAAACCCCATAACGGGTACCCTGGCAAACAGTGCCGGCCCAGATCAGATGCTACAGAACGCGGCATCAGGGTCTACACTATTTGCAAAAAGTTAACCATTTTTTCCAAATGAATTTTGAAGAAAACACAACCTGACACCCCTAAATTTTGAAATGGACTCCAGCTTTATATAAGGAGGAAGATTCCATTGGTACAAGAAGGGTTAAAATTGGGACACTTTAAAATTTAATTGGTTGTCTTTAATATCTTTACAGGATTGTTTGTCTGTGATATTGAAGTACTGTGATATAGATCTGAACAAGAGAGATAACTGGGGGAGGAGTGTGATGGACCTGGCGTCTTCAGAGAACAAAGAACTTCTCCTTCATCATCGTAAGTTTATCTGTGGTATTGAAGTGCTGTTACATAGATGTGGGGCCAGTTATTAACCCTTGTGCTGCTGAGCCCAGATATGTCTTATCTTTCAAACAATCAAGATCCAGATCAGATGGCTTCTGAAGAAGCCATCTGATATGTATCTTCATTGTTTGTCATTCAGTTAATAAATTTGTCACAATAATTTGCATCAAGTAATCTGATTGGTTGATTATCAGTAGTGGGTGTGGCATATTTAAATATTCAGCAGGACAAGGGTTAAAAATTAATGATGTCATTAGCTAATGCATCCCTAAAACTTTGTAGAATATGGCTCATATGCTGGTAGTTTTGCTGGAAAAATTTTGCAAAAGCTACTGGCATTTTTCCAGCAAAAATACCAGAGTATTAGGTATTATACTTGCTGGAGTGAGTGAGTGTTTTGATTTTTACATCCCACCAACAGCTAAAGTCATATGGAGATGGGACTTCGGTTTAAAGACTCATCTGAAAGTCTGGAGAAGCCCGGGATCGATCCTGTGATCCCTGGTTTACATGGCAAGTAGCATAACCACTACACCACGGAGGCTTCTATATATACTTGCTTGAACAGTTAATATTGTGACCATTTACAAACTTGCATTAGACTGCATAATCAGAAATCTCCCTCATCGCCCCCCTCCCACCACACACACACAAATAAAATTAGTATTGTTAAAAATTAGAGAAAAATTCAAACCTGTATAAGCAGACAGCATTTTCAAAGCTTATTTTGCAGTGAAAATAAAGATTTGACATTACATGTGAATCTTCTTCCCAGCAGACAATTCACATGTAATGTCAAGCATTGTTTTTTACTATGAATAAGATGAAAAAAATCAGATTGCCGTCTGCTCTAGAAATTTATGTAGCAGTTAAAAGGATAAAAATTGTACATGTATATTGTAGGCATTGATTGACTTTGTTAACAGTGTTTGTTGCCGTGCCTGCTTTAAGCATGGTGCGATATACGAGTCCGATTTTCCATCCATTTGTCCGTTTGTCAAGCCGTCAACATTTGTGACCACCCTAACTCTCACCCTGATGTAAGAGTCCATTTCTCGAGAACTATAAGAGCTTAATTAATGTTACTTGGTACAAGCTTGCATCTAGGAATAGCAACTTCAATGCAAGCATACATATCTGACCTTGACCTACATTTCATGGCTCACTGAGTTTGTGAATTATTGCGACCACCCAAACTTTCACCTTAATATAAGAGACCATTTCTTGAGAACTATAAGAGCTTCATTAATGTTACTTGATACAAGCTTGCATCTAGGAATACCAACTTCAATGCAACCATATCTGACCTTGACCTACATTTCATGGTTCGTTGACTTTGTGAATTATTGCGACCACCCTAACTTTCACCTAATTTAAGAGTCCATTTCTCGAGAACTATTAGAGCTTCATTAATGTTACTTGGTGCAAGCTTGCATCTAGGAATACCAACTTCAATGCAAGCATCAATATCTGACCTTGACCTACATTTGGTGGTTCACTGACTTCGTCAATTATTGCAACCACCCTAAATTTCACCCTAATCTAAAAAGTCCATTTCTTGAGAACTATAAGTGCTTCCTTCAAGCTTGCATGTAGGAGTGACAACTTTTATGCAGGCATCCATGTTCGACCTTGACCTAGATTTCATGGTTCAGTGACTTTGCAGCCCCACAGGCGCGGCATAGCCTTCGACGGAATTCTTGTCTTGAATTTTTGAAGCAACTGTTTTGATTATGTTGATGATGTTTGTAATAGTAACTATTACGGCTATTATAATTCGTGCCTAAAATTGGACTTAACCTGGATTTCTTTCAGAAAGTGTGGAGCATCTGAAATGTGTACCAGTTGAGATTCGTTGTACAGGAACTCTTTATGAGCACCATGAACCCTTTGTGATAGGAACCATCCAGATTCTGCCTCAGATGAGCTGGGCACAAGTGGATCAGAAGGTCAAACATGTCATTGAGGGTCATTTTAGTCAGCTGGATACCGGCCTGAAGACAAAGAAAACCAGTCGGCTTGATCCTGAAACCAGTCCAGATGTGACTCAGCAGTTTTCTTTAGGATTTACTCTTGACAGTGTAGATTGTATCAGTATTGGTGAGTTATGCCTTGTTTATATTTTGTATTATGATGCATGTAGATATCCTTCTGCCACAAAACATACGCTGTTTAACCCATTTTGTACCAGAAACCCCAAATCAGGTACCCTGGCAAACAGTGGAGGCCCAGATCAGACGCCGCAGAATGCGGCGTCTGATCAGGGCCTACACTGTTTGCGAAAAGTTGACATTTTCCAAGTAAATTTTGAAGAAAACACAGCCTGACACCCCTTAATTTTGGAATGGACTCCTGGTTGTAGTATTTATGTAGCCTTTTTGTTCTTCTGGGGAATTATTATAATAAATAACGACAATTCAAATCAGTTCTTTTATTTCACAAGTTCCTTTTGAAATTCTTCTACACATTATATTATATGATGGTACATAATTTCAAATATAATTTCCAATAGCTGTGTATTTTCCATGTTACAGTTTTAGAATAATTTAGGATGGCAAAGGTCTAAAAACATGTTATCAAAGAGGCCGAAAGAATTAAACTGAAGTTTCTCTCCAATCCAGCCTAACATGTGGAACTACGCTTCTGTCAAAATATTTTCTCACACTGACCAACCAATTAGAAATTTGTTAATGTGATTCTATGGTCAGATAAGGTAGCAGTACTGTTTACCATGGCGTGGGAATGTTTATATTAACTTCAACTTGAACTACTGCAGACTTTCAAAGGAAATATATGTTAATATATCACATCCCCCTACAGAAAATATATCACCAAGTCTACATAAAGATGCAGGACCAAGTAAACAAAGAGAAGCGTGGGTCAACATATTGACATCATTGTGACTTTATGCATGTAACATTTATTATTAATTAAAAGACTAACTTGACATCAACAAATAGTCTGTCACACACAAATAATGTGTACTAAATGAACAAATATACTAGAATAAATTGTTTGTGACAACAATAGAAGACAAAACAAAAATGACATGTGAACATAAAACCAATAAAAAATTATCATTCTGACAGCATCGCAATAATAGTCTGAGTGATAATTTGGTCTTTAAGCGAGTTCCTTAAAATTTCTGTATCCATGTGCTGAAAATGCAATTTAGCATATTGAAAATAAAAAAACAACAGCTTCATTTGGACAAGAACAATGTGTACTATTAATAATTATTGACTGAAAAGCATTGAATAGGGAATACATTTTATTAATATAAGCCACTAAAAATCCAAAATCAGAAGTTCAAGACAGTAACACATTGTTAGGCAAATGTTTGTCTTCAAAGGTGGCCCGAATACGAAATCAAATGTGTGAACATAAAATTAACAAAAGCAACACATTTAACAGCAATTGCATAGACATACAACAGTATCTGATACAAAAACTATGCCAATACATATTCAAAGTATTATGTTAAAACATTATTTCTAACTATCATAGTATAAAACAAATACATCTTTTCCAGATTATTTGCTTAGCAATAGTCTACTCATTATCATTATTTGGCAGAACCAAGATATAGGTAGTGATTACCTGGGGATTATAGATAATCAATATAGATAGTCAATACTGAATTGATAAATGGCTGAAAAGCCTGGGAAAGTCCATAAAATTAATTGAAGTCCAAACAGTCTAGGGCTGAATGGAAAATAAGCCAGAATTTGTGTAGCGCATCAAATTTTGATATAAATGCCATTAGCAAAACAAACTAGAGAGTGAGACAATTACTAACATTTGACATATCAAATATTGTTTGTCTGAATTGAGGTTTAATGTCCCGTCATCACTATTTAGGTCATTGTGGAGACGCTGCTTCCAATTTTGTGGGATTTTTTTTTTTACACGACATTGAGATGAATTGACATCTCAAGTCCTACCACCCAATGAAATCAAAGGCTTATATGCACTGGACTGTCTGACTCACATCACTCTACCCTGGCAGGCTTTGTCCTAAGCAGTTTAACAGTACCCATGTGTGGTCAGTTTCAGCTCTGGGTGGAGGTACCGTGCAACCCAATCTATTTTTCCATGCCCCAATGGGCATAACATATAGCAAAAGGCACATGTGCACCTAAAAGTGATGATGAAAAAATCTGGGAGGTGAAAAAAAAAACACAAATAAATTATAAAATGCATACACAAATACATTTCCACATTACACCAGCAAATATGTAGGCAATATACTAAAGCAGGTGTATAAAGTAACAAATTGAAACAAACCAATAAAAATATCTTCAAAGTCATACCGGTACATGTAAATAACACAGTGTGCACGTACACACAAAATTTCACATCAAAACCATAATAGTCTAAAGCATAACAGAAATCATTTTGCATACTAGCAAAAAGCAATGCAATATGAAATGACCCTTCATGATAAAATCATTTAACATGATAATAATTTTTATACCAAGTAAGTATTCAGTGGCAGCCAGCAGACCATTAGCTGTATTTCAACTTAAGGCTTTTTTGAATAACATTTAAAGGGTATTATTTAGGCTTATTACATGTAACTATGCCATGTCAAAACATCAACATTTACATGTGTCCAGCTTCAGTCAGAAACACAAACTGATGTTCTGAAATAGTTCATTCCATTTGAACAATAACCGGAGGGGGATTTTCCTGGATGGACTTCTTCAATTTCTCATTGAGATGGTCAAATGGTACCCAAAGGGAATTGTCAGCTGATTCTCCGGCGAATTGTATGAGATACTCTTTGTTTCCCTTGACCAGTCTCTGACCGAGAACACGTTTAATTTTGTGATATTTGTTTCTTTCAGTGTAAAACCCCTCTTCACTTAATGCCCTGTCAACATCAATGTAAACCCCAAACCGGTCAGGAGGTTTACGTGTCCTGGATGACCTGCGAACTGAATGGTTATTTATTGGGTTGTCATCTGGGAGGGCTGACGGCTGCCTGTCATAGGGCTGTTCCCTAATTACCTCAGTGTGCACAGTGCTAGGCATGGCCTCTGTGACCTTTTCAGGTCTTACAGTCTCGGCTGTAACAACCTTACTAAGAAAATAGGGAGTTGGGTCTGGTTCCCGAACATAAGCCATTTTCAGGCGGTCACTGTGGACCTCTGACTTATGTATAGTTCCATTATCAGGATTCCGCAACAGAAACATATGAGGACTGATGCAATGGTGAATAATGAATGGTCCTGTAAACTTGTTCTGTATTTTCTGTCCAACACCTGTTCTTTCAGTCAACAAGAACACATAATCCCCTTCTTTGATATGAAGTGGATCAGTGTCCTTGTTTGCACGCTCGAGCATCTTTTGCTGCGAGGACAATATATTGTTCTTCACTTCGCTGCGAATGATGCTCAGTTTGTCTGCATGTTTACGTACGTAGGCGCGCATATCTGGTGGTATTGTATCGAAATCTGGTGGTGTCGGCGGAGACAGAGGAAACTTTGGACGCTGGCCATAAATAATTTCATGTGGCGAGTATTTGCTGCCCGAATGAACAGACTGGTTAATTGAAAATGTGATGCATGGCAAAATGTCTATCCAATTATTCAGTCTGCTGTTCATGTACGGTGTCAAACGCTCAGCCATTGTACGATGTACGCGTTCCACTGCACCTAAACATTTATGAACAAATGCAGGACTGAACTCTTGCGGGATGCAGAGTTGTCTGCACACCTCTGCCATTACTTTTGATACATTCTCAACTCCCCTGTCGCTGAGTAGCGTGTCACAAACACCATATTTTGTGAAAAGTTGTGTAAGCCCAGATGCAACCGACAAAGTGTCTTTATTTGCAAGTGGAATTGTCACTAAATACTTGCTGAACAGATCTGTCGCAGTTAAAATATATGTATATCCTTGCGGAGTAATGGGCAGATTTCCATATAGGTCAATTTGCCAGACCTGAAATGGCCCGCTTGGTGTTCTATATGCTGTTATCCCAGACTTTGTATGCACTTTTGTTTGTTTTCTCTTTTGACAATCTGGACAAGAACGCACATACTCGGCAATAAGCTGACTCATACGAGAGAAGAAGTAATGCTCTTTCACTCTATCTAGTGTGTCTTGAATCCCAGAATGACCTCCCATTGGTGAGTCATGGTATAAACCAAGGACGGTTTTGATCATTATTTCAGGTACCACTAATTGATACTGACTTATATTACTGCTACGCTGTGATTTCGGTACACGACAATGAAAAAGTAAACCGTCAATAAGGCAATAATCAGCTGATTGCAGCAAGAGTTTGCGAGCTCGCTTTTGACTTTTTGGAAGTTCCTTGCTTTCTAAATACTGAATGAGGTAACGTAATTCACAATCTTCGCGTTGCAAAGCACTAATTTTATCTGGACTAAAATCAAACGTCTTGAATAAATCAACATTTTCTACTGACCTGTTATTGCCATGGGGTTCGTGTGCTGATGACTGACTTTCAGAAAGGGAAGAAGTTGTCAGTTCTGAATCCATTGACTGACCTTCATGTTTATTTGTTTGAGAGTCGGAATGTATAGTTGCTTGAACAGAAGAGAGTGACACATTATTCCCTTTAACATGGGTAGCTTTGTGTTGTGTGTAATTGGTATTTTGAGAATCACCTGGTGAATATTGCTTATCTTGCTCATTGTCACAGTTGGGTAATTTTCTTGGTGATTGGGGCTCTGTTGCAAGTCTAGGAGGTTTTACCTTGCCAGAAACCTTGAGAAATTTTCTCTGAGTTTTCCTACCGGCTGCATATTTTTGTTTGATATTACTACACTTGACCTGTGGAAGGTCAGTATCCCCTTCATAGGCTGAGTCACTATCCAGCTCCATGTGTAGAGATGTGGGAGGGATCAAAACATGATTAACAGACTTCTGCTGATTTGACTGTTCAGCGCCAATAATGTCTTGTAATGTAGACCCATTGGGAAAAAGGATTTTGTTGTCTGGTTCTGGCACATAAGGGAAATAAGGGTCATTTTCATTGGGACTTGACTCTGCCGAGTCCAAAGAATGAAGGGGTTTAGCTCTTGATAAGCTATCGCAAACAACCATAGCTTCTGCAGGTTTATACAAAATCTCAAAATTAAACTCTTGTAATATAGCAAGCCACCTTTCATAAATTGCTCCTTTCAAACTCTTTTGGAAAAGAGGTTTCAGTGCCTGGTGATCACACTCAACAAAGAATTTCCTACCTCGCAAATAGGAAGCACAATCTAGAATGCTAGTTACAACACCTAATAACTCAAGGTTTGTGGGTCCGTATGATGTCTGATAGTTGGAAAGTGACTTTGACCCAAAGCGGACGACACGGACACTTTCATCCCCACTGTCAGTAGAATGTTTTTGATATAGCATGTATCCAATACCCTTACTGGAGGTATCAACACCCAAATAAAATGGCAAATCATACCGAGGGAATGCTAAAGCTTCAGAATTAAGCAGCGAAGCCTTAAGAGATTCAAAGGCAACATTGTGTTCTTTCGTCCAAATAAATTTCACACCCTTTCTTAGAAGTTGGTACAAACAGTGTGCTTTTGCACTGTATCCAGGTATATACTTTTTAAACCAGTTCATGAGCCCAAGATATCGTTTCAGTTGTTTTGTGTTTGTTGGGACAGGATACTCAGAAACTGCTTTGAGCCGGTCAGAAGGCGGACTGACCCCATGTCGCGAAATCTGGTGACCAAGAAAAATGCAGCGGCTCTGTGCAAATCTGCATTTTTCCGGTGAAAGTTTCAAACCAGCTGCACGGAATCTGTCAAAGACCTCTTGCAAATCGGACAAATGTTGATCAAAAGTTTCCGAGAATATCAATACATCATCCAAGTAGCACAGGGTTGACCGAAAAGAAAGCCCGGAGAGAATCTTGTCCATGAGCATTTGAAAACTGTTCGGACTTGTCTTCAAGCCTTGGGGTAGCCTCTGAAATTTGTAGGTGCCAAAACATGTATTGAATGCAGTGTACTTCGACGCGCCACTGGCAATTTTCATCTGGAAAAACCCCGAACTCATGTCGATAGACGAAATGTAATTGGGTGGTCTCTGACTAAATGACTCTGTAAGTTCCTGTACATCAGGAATAGCATATCGAAAGTCTTGTGTCTGGGAATTGAGATAACGAAAGTCAACACAAAAGCGGTACATAGAAAGGCTTGCTTCTCTGGACCCCTTTTTGACTCCCGGTTTCGGTTTATTACGTTTGGAAACCAAAACTATTGGACTTGAGATAGGAATATCGTCCTTCTCACTCACAGGCGTTATAATACCTTGCTGTAATAATTCATCAAGCTGATGACGCAACACTTCCCTTTTGTCTGGCGACAAACGATAAGGTCTTTGATGTTTTGATTGGGCATTGGGAATCAAATGAATTTGGTGTTCTACAACTGAAGTCAGACCAAGAGAAGGATTTTCCTCCGTAACAAACAAGTCATGGTTCGAAACTAAGCAATCATTCAACCTACGGCTCTCATCAGATGACAACGCCGACGCTGTTGAACTATGATGAAAATATGATAAAAATCCTTCCCTGTCTGGATATTCAGTTGCACCAGCAGTAGTATGGCACTGCTCGGGTTTTGCATTGATATTCATACATGCATGATTGGTGGCAAGGCTACTGGTATTGGTATTGGAATTTCTAACATTTCCCTGCAGTGTTGAACTTTCATGACCTAACCTACCAGCTGGTATTACATTGAAAGTTTTGTCTATGACCTGAAATGATCCCAGGGGTTTGTTTTTGTGAATGGTAACTGGCTCTGTTGTGGGATTTAATATTTTGAATGGGACCATTTGATCTGAAGATATGATAGATACAGATCTGGCCACAAATAAGCATTTTTTGGAAATATGGCTGCTACCCGAGCAAATACCTTCAAGCCCTGGAAACATACATTTTGGCGTTTTACCCCAGATTACTGTTTCAGAATTGGGTTTGATTGTGATCTTTTTCTTGGCACGGACAGTTGTGCTGGTTGTATGAACAGACATTTTATCAAAATTTAATGTGACACCATGAGTTTGCATGTACTCAGTCCCTAAGATCAATGGATGGGATGTACCCTGTAAAACATAAACAGTAAATGATTGCTGCTGACCACTGATTACAGCAGATACCTTTGCAACACAATTAATACTTACTTTTTGATTGTTTGCAAGTACAATAGACTCATTACAGTGATCTACCTGTAGCTTATTTCTGTGACTAATAGTGTCAAATAATTCTTGTGACATCAAATTTATTGAACTACCTGTATCGAGTAAAGCGGAAATTTGTTTTGATGAAAATGTTACAGGTAAAAACATGAACCCAGACTCACTTTGATAGTCACTGACTACAGAATTGGAAACAGTACATTTAATGTCACTCACACTTTCCTTTTGCTTTCGTTCCGGTGGCCTCGATCTGGCGCGTTGACTGTCTATTGTTGCTCGCCCAAGGGACCGCGCCTGGTGTTCCTTGGGTTGCTGGAGTTTCCCGAATTAGCACTTTGATTGTTCAAAAACAGTTTGCACTGTGTCGCAGCATGACCACGCTGCAAGCACAACTGACACATAGAGTTCGGGTCTGCCGGTCCTGATATAAGGTTGCACCGCCTTCTTATGTGCCCTGTGCACGAACAGTTATAACACACACGAACACTTTTTGCACTCGTAGTATTCCGTCCAGTGTTATATGACGAATCCTGTTTGTCCTGCTTTTGTGACACCAAAAGTCGCTCAATTGTCTCCCCCAATTTATTCACCGTGCATTCCAGTGAAGTTATTCTATCATCTGCACGTGCAGCGGCTGCCACACTAGCTGTTGGGGTATTTCCATTGCTTGTGGGCCCAGGAGAGAAGCGGTACCCAAATGCTTCCCCCATCTTGGCAGATGTCAGAGCTGCTTGAACGTCCGAGGGGTTCCCAGCCCTAACAAAGAAGGCTAACTGATCTGGTAGGCCCTGAATGAACTTCAGTACAATTTCCTGTTCAGATTTATGTATTTTATTTCCTTTTTCTAATACTTTACTGAAATAATCCTCGATTTGATGGTGTGGTAGTAGCTTGAGGTTATTAAACTGTTCGGTCTCAACCAGGAGTACAGGTGGGTTATTAGCGACACAGTATTTTAATTCAAAGGCATCCTTTAGTGTTTCCCAGTCACCTTTCTCATCCTCATCGAGGGCAGCAGAACCAAGTCTGTGCCGGACCCTGTAAATGGAGCTGGAAAGCCGCTACTTTCCGGCTGTCTGTGTCCGTTATTCTTGAGAAGGTACAATAAGCAGAAAAGTCCGACAAGAACTGATCAGGATCCTCTGATGGATATCCAGAAAATTTCCTTAAGGTTATTCTACCTGTGTCCATCACTGTGTCACTTCTAGATGGAATTCCACACGCCTGGTCAGGATTTACTGCTCCTAAGTTCAAGCTTTCATTTTCACTTGACATCACTGGGTTCCGTGAAAATGACCACATTTTTGTTAAAATTCCAGTTTAGATTCTCCACCATGTAGTATTTATGTAGCCTTTTTGTTCTTCTGGGGAATTATTATAATAAATAACGACAATTCAAATCAGTTCTTTTATTTCACAAGTTCCTTTTGAAATTCTTCTACACATTATATTATATGATGGTACATAATTTCAAATATAATTTCCAATAGCTGTTAATTTTCCATGTTACAGTTTTAGAATAATTTAGGATGGCAAAGGTCTAAAAACATGTTATCAAAGAGGCCGAAAGAATTAAACTGAAGTTTCTCTCCAATCCAGCCTAACATGTGGAACTACGCTTCTGTCAAAATATTTTCTCACACTGACCAACCAATTAGAAATTTGTTAATGTGATTCTATGGTCAGATAAGGTAGCAGTACTGTTTACCATGGCGTGGGAATGTTTATATTAACTTCAACTTGAACTACTGCAGACTTTCAAAGGAAATATATGTTAATATATCACATGGTATATATAAGGAGGAAGATTCCATTTCGTTCAAAATGGGTTAAAATCACTTCAGAGACCTAAAGATAACCTCATCTGATCATTTAACACATAAGCAAAATATTTGAGCATTGTCACACAGGAGCAATCCTTACCCCATATGGACAAATAAACTGCTTCAGTATGGCTGCTAGGCCCCCGCCCATTGAGGCTTGAAGAAATAAATGGGCTGCATGATATTTCCATGCAGAGCTGAATCCTACCACACACGAGTACTGGTAAATCGCTTAGAGGATCTAAGCCTGCCCAGGCAAAGCGGTGCGTGTCAGACCATCCATGCTTATAAACCCTATTGGTTTCATTGGGCAACAGGGCTTGAGATGTCATTACATCAAAATGTCGGGTAAAGGTCCCACAAAATTGGAAGCAATGTCTCCAAAATGACCTATATAGTGTTGATCGGGACGTTAAACATCAAATCAAACAAAGTAAGGCTTCTCACAAATTACCACAGATACAGCACTGACATTTTCTGCATGATGCACTATTTAATGATCATAAGTTCTATTGTTGTGAATTACGCTCTTTTACCAGAGGTTGGTTATGTTAGGGCTTTAGTGAGATGTAGTATTCTGGTTGTAGACCCAGATCAGACATTGCAGTAAGGGACATCTGATCCTTGTCTACAATGTTTACTGAAAGTACAAGGATTTTTGTAAAACTAACAAGAAATGATAATAATCAGATGCTTCTTTACTTGATGATGGATCTATTACCGTAAAAATCCTAAAAACTCGGACACCTTGAGGACTTGCTGTAATTCTCCAAAAATTATATCAAATTTGTTTCATGATCCAGCAAGGTGTCCAAAAGGTGCAGACAGAATGGCAAACAGTGTAGACCCTGATCAGACTGCTCCTTCAGGAGCAGTCTGATCTGTGTCTTCACTTTTTGCTTTGGCCTGTCTGTCCCAATACTTAGGATCATTACGATACAAGCTATCAGGTTTCCATTTGCTGTATATGGTCTATGTGTTATTCCCCATTGTGAACCATATGTTAATGGTTCCCTGTGGAAGATCAGCATACATTTGAGCATCACGACCAGAAAACTTGTATTCAGGGTTTTTGACCAGGTAAGACAGAAAGCTGCCTTCTCTGCTACATAGATTAGCAACAGTCTTTAACCCTTATCCCGCTGAATAATTAATTTAGCCACACCCATTTCTGACTTTGAACCAATCAGATTACTTGATGCAATTTTTTCCTGCAATTTCACAAACTGAATGTCAAACAGTGTAGATCCTGATCAGATGGCTTCTTCAGAAGCCATCTGATCTGGATCTACACTGTTTGCAAAGGTAGAGCTTGTCGTGAACAGCAGGATAAGGGTTGAATTTTAGATTTTGAAACTAAAGCGGTTGTCTGAACCAAGCACAGCCCACAAAGGTGCTGATCAGACTGTGCCAGTGTGCAAGCTGGTCAACACTTTCCTGTTTCCATATGCCAAAAACAGTTTTTCTCATGGTGCGACTCCTATATCAGTATGGCAAGTCTGAGTTAAGTTTTTGTGACTTGACCTTGTTTTCAAGGTCAGCCATGAGCAAAATGGTTTTTTGGTAAGATGCGTGTAATGGGACACATACTATTTGTTTTTTGCAGGTCCCTTTAGCTGGGTGATAGGTGGAAAATTCCCTGAGCTGTGTCCCCAAGAAGTGATGTGTAACAATAATGTATACAGAATATGTGTTAATATCAAAGGTAAGAGTACATGTGTGTGTGTTTGAGTTTTACCTCCCACCAACAGCTAAGGTCATAGGGAGACGGGACCTTGGTTTAAAACATCGAACCCATGACTACTGGTTTCTGAGGTGAGTAGCTTAATCACTGCAGAACGGAGGCTTCTAAGTACCTTATGTGAACACATCGTTAATGGCGTTAAAGGTTATACCTAACAGTAAAAGAGCCCATTCAGAACTATATTTCCAGCCCGCACTCAAGAGACATGTGACCTGCCAGTGCCGTTAATGATTTAACAGTGAAATGTCTTTATTATCCCCCGCCGAAGGCGGAGGGATATAGTTTTGGCGTTGTCCGTCCATCCATCCATCCTTCCGTCCGTCCGTCCTTCCGTGCGTCCTTCCGTCCGTCCGTCACACTTTGTCCGGAACCGTTTCTCAGCAACTATTGCATGGAATTAAATGAAACTTGAAATAAATATGTATTATTATGCTGTGGTGATGCACGCGCAATTTTTTTTCGGATTGACTTTTTACATCCAGAGTTATGGCCCCTTGAATGATTGAAATTCTGGATTTTTTCGTCGTCTCACTTTGTCCGGAACCGTTTCTCAGCAACTATTGCATGGTATTAAATGAAACATGAACTAAATATGTATTATTATGCTGCGGTGATGCACGCGCAATTTTTTTCTGGATTGACTTTTTACATCCAGAGTTATGGCCCCTTAAATGATCGAAATTCTGGATTTTTCGTCGTCTCACTTTGTCCGGAACCGTTTCTCAGCAGCTATTGCATGGAATTAAATGAAACTTGAAATAAATATGTATTATTATGCTGTGGTGATGCACGCGCATTTTTTTTTCCGCATTTCCTTTTTACATCCAGAGTTATGGCCCCTTAAATGATTGAAATTCTGGATTTTTCGTCGTCTCACTTTTTTGTCGGGAACTGTTTCTCAGCAACTATTGCATGGAATTAAATGAAACTTGAAATAAATATGTATTATTATGCTGTGGTGATGCACGCACAAATTTTTTTTCGGATTGACTTTTTACACCCAGAGTTATGGCCCCTTAAATGATTAAAATTCTGGATTTTTCGTCGTCTCACAATGTCTGGAACCGCTTCTCAGCAACTATTGCATGGAATAAAATGAAACTTGAAATAAATATGTATTATTATGCTGCTGTGATGCACGCGCAATTTGTTTTTCGGATTGACCTGGATTGACTTTTTTATCCAGAGTTATTTCCCCTTAAATGATTGAAATTGAGGAATTTTGTCTATTCGGTGATTATATCGGGTTTTTTTAATATTCGCGAATTTTATTTTGGTATCCTTGAAACCACATAACAGGTAAATAAACCTCAACTTTGACAGATAAGTTAATCTCTACTGATAATTAGGTCAGTAGGTCAGGGTACAGCCTCTCATCCAGGGAGTAAATGTTCAGCGGGGCCCTTCCTCTTTGTCTCTAGTTTGCTTCTTAGAACCATCCTCAATTTTGGCCAGATATATTTTCTTGCCATTCTACACGAAAATCCCATTCGGCGGGGGATATCAATTCAACGAATTTGCTTGTTAAAACCACCTTTGGGACTGTTCAAAACTAACAAGGTCATTAGTTGATGTGTCTTAAAACTTTTGATCATTTAATATGGCAGATATGCTTATATTTTTGCAGAAAAAATGTGAGCAGCTTTTGTAAATGCAAAAGCTGCTCACATTTTTTTCAGCATAAATACCACTATTAGGTATTGTAACTACTAAACAGTTAACAATTTGACCACGAACGACCACTAACGAACTTGTAAAACTATCGATGCTTTGATCAATTGGCCCCAATTCTTTGTTACATGGTTTTGGATAGATTTACACACACTGTTTATATTACAGGTTCTGCTGAAGTGAGTGACTCTCTTGCCTTTGACCTACTCCTGCCAGTTAATCTACTTCAGAACTACCTCAGATTGGTAAGTGTGTCTTGGAGGAACAGTTGTATAACATATTTGTTTGTTTGTTTGTATTGGAGTTTAACGGCCAAGTCGACACTATTTAGGTCATTTTTGAGCCGGTCAGTTTACCTATCCACACTTTCCTGGGCAGGCTTATACGTAGGCGGTTAACCAGTACAGTGCACATTCTTTCGCCAGAAACTGACAACTGCCCTTCTTGAATCAGCGGAAGGGAGAGAATGATTGTAGAAAAGATTCTACGAAAGAATGTTGCTGACCCAGGCAGGTATCGAACCCACGTCTTCCTGAACACCAGTCAGACGAGCATCCGACTGAGCTACCGAGGCTGGCTGTATAACATATACATTACTATATTATGCGCACACGTTTGTTTGTTTGTTTGATTTGAGGTTTAATGTCCCCGTCAACACTGTTAAGGTCATTTTGGAGACGTTGCTTCCAATTTTGTTGGTCTTTTACCCGACATTGAGTTGAAATGACATCTCAAGCCCTCTTGCCCAATGAAACCAATAGGGTTTATAAGCATGGACTGTCCAACTACTGCGCACCGCTTTGCCTGGGCAGGCTTAGATCCTCTAAGCAGTTTACCAGTACTTGTGTGTGGGTCGGATACTGGTAAACCGCTTAGAGGATCTAAGCCTGCCCAGGCAAAGCGGTGCACATGAGTTGGACCGTCCATGCTTATAAACGTTGAAACCTCAAATCAAACAAACAAACTTTCTGAAGTTTTGGCCATTTTGAAAGCATTGTCTTCCCTAATATATTTTTGAAATGTTTCTACATTACATCACATGAACAATTCCTTGAAATGAACACCCCCTAAATAGAGAAAGCTCGAATTTACAGGGTTATACATTCTTTTCCTTATTTATGCTCCAAGATTTAGCTTGTGGGTACTAGTAAGAACCGCCTCAATGAGGAGATTCTTACGAGCACCCACAACCTATGTTTGCAGTATAACTAAGAAAAATATCACAGATTTTCATCAGAAAAGTAACCATATTGGAGATGTGAAAAAATGTACAATGCCGCATGGGTTTGTTATTGTAATGGAAGCAACAAATTATTAGGGCCCCGCACTGAAAGTGTGGGTGCCCTATAGTAATCACTCTGTCCGTCCGTCTGTCTGTCCGTCTGTCCGTCCACAAATTTTCCTACTCCTCTGATAGCGCTGCCGGGGCCCTAGTCAGTTTCACTGACAGCTCTAGTTCTTTCTAAAAGTATGTCCTGGGAATGAATTGTTTTCCTTGTGAGAAATGCCTTTTGAGAGAACAGATACACATAAATGTCTTTATAACGCTTTTCCTTATAACACGATTCTGGATATAACATGGTTTTAAGGTGGATACCAAAAATGTATAGATTATATAGAAAAATGACCATAAATGGTCATTTTTCTATATGATCTATACATTTATCTTTGGATATAATACAGTTGTATAACTAACATGGTTCCTGCTTTGGGCACCAATAATAGTGGTATAAAGAAGTTGTGGTGTACTTTCAAATCTGAGAAGCCTCTTTGGTGTAGTAGATAAGCTACTCACCTCAAACCAGGTGTCATGGGTTTAATTCCAGGCTTCTTCCGACTTTCGGATTAGTCTTTAAACTGAGGTCCCATCTCTATATGACCTTAGCGGTTGATAGGACGTTAAACTCAAAACACACCCACACTTTCAAATCAGTGTTATTGGCCTTCAAGGGGAACAGATACAGTAAAATTCCTATATAAAGATATTCAAGTGTCCTTTAAGACCACATTTGAACAGTCCTAAAGGTGGTCTCTGACCAGAGGACACTATGCAATAAAAGCAAAGAAGAAAGAATAACTCCAGCCTACTAAATAAGCTTTTTAAAGCAGAATTAGTCCTAATTTTTGGTGGTCTTTAGGGGAATGGATACACCTGGCATATTTTTCCGCCAGTTTTCAAAGGGCGACAACTTTTGGGACTTCCTGTTTGCTTTTATATGAACTTTGTCCGATGGAAAAAGGGGTCTCGGGAGCAAATTCTTTCCTTGAAGAGTTGAGCCCTATTGAACTGGGAGTCAGAAATACTTTGGCAGGTGTTGCCTCCCCTGAAGAAGTATCCTTTCCCCTTTATAGCAGAATTTCACTGTATTCTGCTATTTTTTACAAGGGAGACAACTTCTGGAACCTCTTCCTTGATCTCATAGGCCCTGTGAAAAAAGCAATTGATCTTCTCCAGGAGCAATTTCTTTTAGAAAGTAGTCCCTATTAACCCTTTTTGTACCAAATGGAATCTTCCTCCTTATATATAGCAGGAGTCCATTTCAAAGTTTAGGGGTGTCAGACTGTGTTCTCTTCAAAATTGATTTGGAAAATGGCTGAATCTGCAAATAGTGTAGGCCCTGATTAGACGCTGCATTCTGCAGCGTCTGATCTGGGCCTGCACTGTTTGCCAGGGTACCCCTTTAGGGGTTTCCAATACAAAATGGGTTTAAAATGGGAGACAAAAATGATTTTAAAAGAGTTTCCTCCCCTGAGGATGTACCAATTTTCTATTACAGCTTGACCAGTATAAATGTGTTGTGTTCTATGGGCCAGAGGGAACCAGGAAGAAACAGTTGATCAAAAGACTTGCCAGACATATTGCTGTGAGTTCTTACCAAAACATATGCTTGGAAATAACCTGTACAATACAAAAAATGACTTGCAGTTAACCTATAAAAAGTTTTTGGTGTGAAAAATTGTATGTTTAAAGCATTGTTAGCTTAACACATTTGTTAGTGCGGCTTGAGCCGAGCGATGGTCTCCCTGTTCACCGGCAACGAGGAATAGGGGTATCACGGAACGGCTACGGTGTAGTGCTAGCATGGATTTGTTCCCTGGGTCCCCACCAGCTGACAACCTGTGACACGGGGAAACTGGAAAACAACAACGTTTGTTAGTGATTTAACCCATTGCATCCAGGAAACCCATAAAGGGGTACCTTGGCAAACAGTGCAGGTCCAGATCAGATGCCGCAGAACGAGGCGTCTGATCAGGACCTGCACTATTTGCTAACAGAAGTTTCCATCAAATATAGAATAAAAACAACAAGAGGGCCATGATGGCCCTGGATCGCTCACCTGATCCATAGAGCAACAAGTGGGCCCCGGGAAGGGCCATTATTGACCCCAAGGTTATAATGTGCATAACGTTGAGGGAGGTCTAAAAAGGTGAAGCTTCATACCAAATATCAACAAAGGCTATAATTGTCCACTAGATAAGCTCCATACCAAATATCAAAGACATGGGCCTTGCAGTTTCAGAGAAGAAGATTTTTAAAGATTTCCCTATATAAGTCTATGTAAAACCAAAGGGTCTCGGGGCGGGGGCATTTTTTGGCCCCAGGGCAATAATTTGAACAATCTTGATAGAGGTCCACTAGAAGAAATTTCACACCAAATATCAAAGACCTAGGCCTTGTGGTTTCACAGAAGAAAATTTTTAAAGATTTTCCCTATATAAGTCAATGTAAAACCAAAGGGCCCCGAGGCAGGGGCATTTTTGGCCTCAGGGCTATAATTTGAACAATCTTGGTAGAGGTCCACTAGCTGAAGCTCCATACCAAATATCAAAGACCTAGGCCTTGTGGTTTCAGAGAAGAAGATTTTTCAAGATTTTCCCTATATAAGTCTATGTAAAACCAAAGGGCCCCGGAGTGGGGGGCATTTTTGGCCCCAGGGCTATAATTTGAACAATCTTGGTAGAGGTCCACAAGCTGAAAATTCAAACCAAATATCAAAGACCTGGGCCTTGCAGTTTTAGAGAAGAAGATTTTTAACGATTTTCCCCACATAAGCCTATGTAAAACCAAAGGGCCCCGGGGTGGGGGCATTTTTGGCCCAAGCACTATAATTTGAACAATCCTGGTAGGGGTCCACTAGATGAAGCTTCATACCAAATAGCAAAGACCTGGGCATTGCAGTTTCAGAGAAGAAGATTTTTAAAGATTTTCCCTATATAAGCCAATGTAAAACCATAGGGCCCTGGGGCGGGGGCATTTTTGGCCCCAGCACTATAGTTTGAACAATCTTGGTAGGGGTCCACTAGATGAAGCTTCATACCAAATATCAAAGACCTGGGCCTTGCGGTTTCAGAAGAAGATGTTTAAAGATTTTGCCTATATAAGCCCATGTAAAACCAAAGGCCCCCTGGGGTGGGGGCATTTTTGGCCCCAGCACTATAATTTCAACAATCTTGGTAGGGGTCCACTAGATGAAGCTTTATACCAAATAGCAAAGACCTGGGCCTTGCAGTTTCAGAGAAGAAGATTTTTGAAGATTTTCCTATATAAGCCCATGTAAAACCAAAGGGCCCTGGGGCTGGGGCATTTTTGGCCCCAGCACTATAATTTGAACAATTTTGGTAGGGGTCCACTAGATGAAGCTTCATATTAAATATCAAAGACCTGGGCCTTGCGGTTTCAGAGAAGAAGATTTTTAAAGATTTTCCCTATATAAGCCCATGTAAAACCAAAGGCCCCGGGGTGGGGGCATTTTTGGCCCCAGCACTATAATTTCAACAATCTTGGTAGGGGTCCACTAGATGAAGAAGCTTCATACCAAATAGCAAAGACCTGGGCCTTGCAGTTTCAGAGAAGAAGATTTTTGAAGATTTTCCTATATAAGCCCATGTAAAACCAAAGGGCCCCGGGGCGGGGGCATTTTTGGCCCCAGCACTATAATTTGAACAATCTTGGTAGGGGTCCCCTAGATGAAGATTCATTCCCAATTTCAAAGACCTGGGCCTTGCAGTTTCAGAGAAGAAGATTTTTTAAGTTTTCGGTGACTGTGACCTATATGTGCAACAGACCGGAACCATTTGAACAACTTTGAAAGGGGACCACCTAAGGATCATTCCTGTGAAGTTTGGTCAAATTCTGAACAGTGGTTTAGGAGGAGATGTCGTTTGAAGAAATTGTTTACGCACGGATGACAGACAAAAAGTGATCCTAATATAAAACACAAGAGGACCATGATGGCCCTGGATCGCTCACCTGATCCATAGAGTAACAAGTGGGCCCCGGGGAGGGCCATTATTGACCCCAGGGTTATAATGTGCATAATGTTGAGGGAGGTCTAAAAAGGTGAATCTTCATACCAAATATCAACAAAGGCTATAATTTGAACAATCTTGGCAAAGGTCCACTAGATGAAGCTACACAACAAATATCAAAGACCTGGGCCTTGCGGCTTCAGGGAAGAAGATTTTTTTAAATATATTCCTTACATAAGCCTATGTAAAACCAAATGGCCCCGGTGCAGGGGGCATTTTTGGCCTCAGGGCTATAATTTAAACAATCTTGATAGAGGTCCACTAGATGAAGCTTCACACCAAATATCAAAGACCTGGGCCTTGTTGTTTCAGAGAAGAAGATTTTCAAAGATTATCTCTATTATAAGTCTATGTAAAACCAAAGGGCCCTGGGGCGGGGGCATTTGTGGCCCCAGGGCTATTATTTGAACAATCTTGGTAGAGGTCCACTAGCTGAAGCTTCATACCAAATGTCAAAGATCTAGGCCTTGTGGTTTCAGAGCAGAAGATTTTTAAGGATTTTCCCTATTTAAGCCAATATAAAACGAAAGGGCCCCGGGGCGGGGGCATTTTTGGCCCCAGCACTATAATTTGAACAGTCTTGGTAGGGGTCCACTAGATGAAGCTTCATACTAAATAGCAAAGACCTGGGCCCTGCAGTTTCAGAGAAGAAGATTTTTTAAAGATTTTCCCCAATATAAGCCCATGAAAAACCAAAGGGCCCTGGGGCAGGGGCATTTTTGGCCCCAGCACTATCATTTGAACAATCTTGGTAGGGGTCCACTAGATGAAGCTTCATACCAAATATCAAAGACCTGGGCCTTGCAGTTTCAGAGAAGTAGATTTTTAAAGGTTTTCCCTATATAAGCCTATGTAAAACCAAAGGGCCCCGGGGCGGGGGCATTTTTGGCCCCAGCACTATAATTTGAACAATCTTGGTAGGGGTCCATAAGATGAAGATTCAAACCAAATATCAAAGACCTGGGCCTTGCAGTTTCAGAGAAGAAGATTTTTAAAGATTTTCCCTATATAAGCCCATGTAAAACCAAAGGGCCCCTGGGCGGGGGCATTCTTGGCCCCAGCACTATAATTTGAACAATCTTGGTAGGGGTCCTCTAGATGAAGCTTCATACCAAATATCAAAGTCCTGGGCCTTGTGGTTTCAGAGAAGAAGATTTTTAAAGATTTTCCCTATATAAGCCCATGTAAAACCAAAGGGCCCTGGGGCGGGGGCATTTTTGGCCCCAGCACTATAATTTGAACAATCTTGGTAGGGGTCCACCAGATGAAGATTCATACCAAAAATCAAAGACCTGGGCCTTGCAGTTTCAGAGAAGAAGATTTTTAAAGATTTTCCCTATATAAGCCCATGTAAAACCAAAGGGCCCCGGGGCGGGGGCATTTTTGGCCCCAGCACTATAATTTGAACAATCTTGGTAGGGGTCCACTAGATGAAGCTTCATACCAAATATCAAAGACCTGGGCCTTGCAGTTTCAGAGAAGAAGATTTTTTAAGTTTTTGGTGAAAAAAATCTATTTTTGGCTCCTGTGACCTATATGTGCAACGGACCGGAACCATTTGAACAACTTTGAAAGGGGACCACCTAAGGATCATTCCTGTGAAGTTTTGTCAAAATCCGCTCAGTGGTTTAAGAGGAGATGTCGTTTGAAGAAATTGTTGACGCACGCACGCACGCACGCACGCACGCACGCACGGACGCACGACGGACGACGGACAAAAAGTGATCCCAAAAGCTCACCTCGTCACTAAGTGACGGTGAGCTAACAAGAGGGCCATGATGGCCCTGGATCGCTCACCTGATCCATAGTGTAACAGGTGGGCCCCAGAGAGGGCCATTATTGGCCCCAGGGCTTTAATGTGCATAATGTTGAGGGAGGTCTTAAAGGTGAAGCTTCATACCAAACATCAACATAGGCTATAATTTGAACAATCTTGGCAAAGGTCCACAAGATGAAGCTACACATCAAATATCAAAGACCTGGGCCTAGCGGTTTCAGAGAAGAAGATTTTTGAAAGATTTTGCCTATATAAGCCTATGTAAAACCAAAGGGCCCCGGGACGGGGGCATTTTTTGCCCCAGCACTATAATTTGAACAATCTTGGTAGGGGTCCACTAGATGAAGCTTCATACCAAATATCAAAGTCCTGGGCCTTGTGGTTTCAGAGAAGAAGATTTTTAAAGATTTTCCCTATATAAGCCTATGTCAAACCAAAGGGCCCCAGGACGGGGGCATTTTTGGCCCCAGCACTATAATTTGAACAATCTTGGTAGGGGTCCATTAGATGAATCTTCATACCAAATATCACAGACCTGGGCCTTGTGGTTTCAGAGAAGAAGATTTTTAAGATTTTCCCTATATAAGCCAATGTAAAACCAAAGGGCCCCGTGGCGGGGGCATTTTTTGTCCCAGCACTATAATTTGAACAATCTTGGTAGGGGTCCACTAGATGAAGCTTCATACCAAATATCAAAGTCCTGGGCCTTGTGGTTTCAGAGAAGAAGATTTTTAAAGATTTTCCTTATATAAGCCTATGTAAAACCAAAGGGCCCCGGGGCGGGGGCATTTTTGGCCCCAGCACTATCATTTGAACAATCTTGGTAAGGGTCCACTAGATGAAGCTTCATACCAAATATCAAAGACCTGAGCCTTGTGGTATTAGAGAAGAAGATTTTTAAAGATATTCCCTATATAAGCCAATGTAAAACCAAAGGGCCCCGTGGCGGGGGCATTTTTTGTCCCAGCACTAAAATTTGAACAATCTTGGTAGGGGTCCACTACATGAAGCTTCATACCAAATATCAAAGTCCTGGGCCTTGTGGTTTCAGAGAAGAAAATTTTTAAAGATTTTCCCTATATAAGCCTATGTAAAACCAAAGGGCCCCGGGGCGGGGGCATTTTTGGCCCCAGCACTATAATTTGAACAATCTTGGTAGGGGTCCACTAGATGAAGCTTCATACCAAATATCAAAGACCTGGGCCTTGTGGTTTCAGAGAAGAAGATTTTTAAAGACTTTCCCTATATAAGCCTATGTCAAACCAAAGGGCCCCGGGGAAGGGGCATTTTTGGCCCCAGCACTATAATTTAAACAATCTTGGTAGGGGTCCACTAGATGAAGCTTCATACCAAATATCAAAGACATGGGCCTTGTGGTTTCAGAGAAGAAGATTTTTAAAGATTTTCCCTATATAAGCCAATGTAAAACCAAAGGGCCCCATGGCGGGGGCATTTTTTGTCCCAGCACTAAAATTTGAACAATCTTGGTAGGGGTGCACTAGATGAAGCTTCATACCAAATATCAAAGTCCTGGGCCTTGTGGTTTCAGAGAAGAAGATTTTTAAAGATTTTCCCTATATAAGTCTCTGTAAAACCAAAGGGCCCCGGGGCGGGGGCATTTTTGGCCCCAGCACTATAATTTGAACAATCTTGGTAGGGGTCCACTAGATGAGGCTTCATACCAAATATCAAAGACCTGGGCCTTGTGGTTTCAGAGAAGAAGATTTTTAAAGATTTTCCCTATATAAGCCAATGTAAAACCAAAGGGCCCCGTGGCGGGGGCATTTTTTGTCCCAGCACTAAAATTTGAACAATCTTGGTAGGGGTCCACTAGATGAAGCTTCATACCAAATATCAAAGTCCTGGGCCTTGTGGTTTCAGAGAAAAAGATTTTTAAAGATTTTCCCTATATAAGCCTATGTAAAACCAAAGGGCCCCAGGGCGGGGGCATTTTTGGCCCCAGCACTATAATTTGAACAATCTTGGTAGGGGTGCACTAGATGAAGCTTCATACCAAATATCAAAGACCTGGGCCTTGTGGTTTCAGAGAAGAAGATTTTTAAAGATTTTCCCTATATAAGCCCATGTAAAACCAAAGGGCCCCAGGGCGGGGGCATTTTTGGCCCCAGCACTATAATTTGAACAATCTTGGTAGGGGTCCACTAGATGAAGCTTCATACCAAATATCAAAGACCTGGGCCTTGTGGTTTCAGAGAAGAAGATTTTTTAAGTTTTTGGTGAAAAAAATCTGTTTTTGGCTCCTGTGACCTAGATGTGCAACGGACCAGAACCATTTGAACAACTTTGAAAGGGGACCACCTAAGGATCATTCTTGTGAAGTTTGGTCAAAATCTGATCAGTGGTTTAGGAGGAGATGTCGTTTAAAGAAATTGTTTACGCACGCACGGACGGACGGACGCACGCACGACGGACGACGGACAAAAAGTGATCCCAAAAGCTCACCTCGTCACTACGTGACGGTGAGCTAAAAACATAGGCCTACCACCCCCCTGTGACTGATGGACTTGTCCAACATACAGCAATGGAAGAATCCACCACTATACAATGGGTTAAAATACATCTGATCAAGCTGAAACTCGGTTTATAATTACACATATTGTTTTGAAGTTACAGTCCACCAAAGTAAGCGCCCACCAAATATTAGCAGTAATGGCCCTTTGAAAATTTTGTAAGCTTACACATATAGATAACATTAGATCAAACTGAAACATTGTAAAAAGTTACACCATGATTTTGAGCAGGGCATACCATTTCGAGATTTAAAAAAAAGGAATGATCTTAGTGTCCCACTCACAAAGAGCAGTTGAAGATAGTTTTTAGCTCGGCTGTTTTCGAAGAAAACGACGGAGTATTGTCGTAGCTCTGGCGTCGTTTGTGTCATCGTGGTGCAAAAACTTGGACATTTTGTAATATCTCTGTCATTACTGAACATATTTACTTGAAACTGGGACTAGTTGTTCCTTATGAAAAGGGGATCTCATACCAATAGGTGAGGTAACCCTCAAAATATTTTTGGCACAGTTATGCCTCTTTCCCTACTAAGAATTTTTGCAGCCGAGCGTTGGCACCGGCATGCGGTGCTCATTTTAACTCTTAAGATGCTGAGTGAAAATGCCGTCTGCTTATGTCATCTGCTGAATTCTTGTGCAAACTTTTTGAAAATATTTTTTGCATACAGGCAAACAGTGTGGGCCCAGATCAGACTGCTCCTTCAGGAGCAGTCTGATCTGGGTCCACACTGTTTGCAAAAAAAAATACTTTTAAGGTAACCGGCAGATGGCAAAGCAGACAACAATTATCGTTATTAGCATTTTATTGGTTAAAATGGAAAGTTTAAAATGGAGGGAAACAGTCTGAAACTTGATCAAAAGTGCGTGTCAGACAGACAGGGTTGAAGGCCTGGTGAAGTGAACGAATATTGACAAAATGCCTTTTGTAGAGAAATAAGAAAAAAAAATAGCCTGTACTTACTTCCTGTTACAATTTTCTTATCTTTTTCTTCTAGGAGAGTGCTAATGAAAGAGGATGGGAATCTCATATAACACAAATATACCTACATAAAGATTTCTCTCACAAAGACTTTGTAAAGCTCTTGAAAAATGAAGGTAGGTGAATATAATTAATTAAACCCATTTTGTAGCAAATGGAATCTTCCACTTTTTATACACAGCAAAAGTCCATTTCAAAATTTTGGGTTGTCAGGTTTTGTTTTCTTCAAATTTTATTTGGAAAATGGCTGAACTTCTTGCAAACAGTGCAGGCCCTGCAGCATCTGATCTGGGCCTGCACTGTTCGCCAACTAAGCATTTTTGGGTTTCCATACAAATTGGGTTAAAAAATGCAGTTCAAATTTATCATGTTTTTGCATGATCAAGATTGTTTATCAAGCATCATTTGAAACAAGGTACATATTATTATCTGCCAGCCATTTTGTGCTTGGCATTGCTGTAATGTGCTATTGTGGCAAAATTGTGCATTATGCTTTGAACTGAGAAGCCCCGTGGTGTAGTTGTTATGCTACTCACCTCATAAACCAGGGTCGCGGGTCTAATCCGGGGCTTTTCCAGACTTTTTGATGAGTCTTTAAACCAAGGTCCTGTCTCCATATGACATTCGCTGCACACACACATATGCTTTGAACTGAATTTTCAGTTGAAGCATGTTATTTTGTCCAGATTCAGCTCTTGTTAATGTTGTCCCTATCACTGACATTTGAACTAGCACCACAAAACCTACAATAACCCTTATCCTGCTGAACAGGAAAACTTTGCTAACAGTTTAGATCTAGATCAGATGGCTTCTGAAGAAGCCATCTGATCAGGATCTACACTGTTTGCCATCCAGTTTGCAAATTTCATTATATCAAGTATCTTGATCGGTTGATAGTCAGAAATGGGTGTGGCTAAATTTAATTTATTCAGCAGGACAAGGGATAAGACCTGTGCGACGAGCAAAGACTGGATCAGTCTGCATGTCCAGTTTGTTGACCCAGTATGGCAAGAGTTTCCACTTATCTCCCTTTGGATAGCTTCACTTATCTATCTGGATAGCCTGGAGGCTGTAGAAAGCTTTTGGGATGAGCAAAGACTGATCAGATTTTGATTGATCGATTGATTTGAGCTTTAACATACCCGTCAACACTGTATAGATAATTTTGGAGGCTAGCTTCCAATTTTGTGGGACTTTTACCTGATATAGAGATGAAATGACATCTCAAGCCCTGTCACCCAATGAAACCAATAGGGTTTATAAGCATGGATTGTCCGACTCGCACCACTTTGCCTGGGCAGGATTAGATCCTCTAAGTGGTTTACCAGTACTTATGTGCGGTCGGTTTCAACTCTTGTTTGGAAGACTGATCAGACTGTGCAGATGTGCAGGTTGATCGGAGTTGTAGCTGGTTGCACATGTGTAGGTAGGTTAATCGTAGGTTTTCTCGTGCACTGACAGTTTTCTTCTTCCATCAGGTTGTATTATGCCTTGTGGCTCTAAAGATGTCTCGTCAACACCAATTCTGTTACTTTTCCACCTTGAGAAGGTCCATTTAGCTCAGGTATTAGGCAGTTTACTAGAGCATATAGAGCACAGAGGGAGTCAGCATGTCTTCACAATGCATGGTAAGTTCTCTAAATTGGTTAAGATAATATCCATACCTTACCCCATTGCATGCGGGAAACCCCTAAAGGGGTACCTTGGCAAACAGTGCAGGCCCAGATCAGAAGCCGCACTCTGCGGCGTCTGATCAGGACCTGCACTTATTGCTAACAGATTTTTTCATCAAAAATAGAATTAAAATGAAAAAATAGGCCTGACACGCCTTATATGATAAATGGACTTGTCCAACGTATAGGAATGGAAGAGTCCACTAGCATACAAGGAGTTAATAGGAGAGATTATTGGGGGATACTTTTCCGAACTCCTCTTTAGAAACCTTTGTGTACCCACAACACAGATTTTTATGGTTTTGTTTGTTTGAATTGAGGTTTAATGTCCCTGTCAACAGTGTATAGGTCATTTTGGAGATGTTGCTTCCAATTTTGTGGGACTTTCACCCAACACTGAGATGAAGTGACATCTCGAGCCATGCCACCCATTGAAACCAAAATGCTTAAATGCATTGGACGGTCTGACTCAAACCACTTTGCCTGGGCAGGCTTAGACCTTCTAAGCAGTTTACCAGTACTCACGTGGTTAGTTTTAGCTCTGTTTGGAAGCACCATACAGCCGAATCTATTTCTCCAAGCCACGATGGGCGGGGGTGGACAGATTTTAATGGTTGTTAGAAAAAACTGCTTTCCTCATTATTCCGTCTTATCTGAAGTAATGACATCACATTGACATGTACGGCCCTTGCCCATCGGGGCTTGAACAAATATATGGGCTGCATGATGCTTACACGCAGAGCTGAATCCGACCCGCACACGAGTACTGGTAAACCACTTAGAGGATCTAAGCCTGCCCAGGCAAAGCACTGCGCACGAGTCGGACCGTCCATGCTTATAAATTCTATTGGTTTCATTGGGAGACAGGGCTTGAGATGTCATTTCATCTCAATGTCGGGTAAAAGTCCCACAAAATTGGAAGCAATGTCTCCAAAATGACCTTTACAGTGTTGACGGGGACGTTAAACCTCAAATCAAACAAACACACACATTGACATGTCCATGTGATGAACACCCTAACACTACATAATTCAGGGATAATTTTGCTTAATTATCTCCCATTTCGTACCAGAAACCCTAAACGGGTACCCTGGCAAACAGTGCAGGCCCAGATCAGACGCCGCAGAACGCAGCGTCTGATCAGGGCTTTCACTGTTTGCGTAAAGTTAAGCCATTTTCCAAGTAAATTTTGAAGAATACATACCCTGACATAGACTCATGGTATATATAGGGTGGAAGATTCCCTTTGGTACCAAAAGGGTATATAGAGATGTATGTGGTGGCTACCTCATTTTTCGCCCATCTAATTAATGATTGGCTTAACTCTTATCCTTCTGTATAAATTAATTTAACCACACAATTTCTGACAATAGACCAATCAAGTTATTTGATCGTATGTAGTTATTCAGTTTACAAACATCATCGCAAACAGTAGAGTGTGATCAGATGGCTTCTGATCTCTGATCAGGATCTACACTGTTTGCGCAAGCAGGATAAGGATTAAGGCATAAAACTGATGCAATGATTGATCATAAACATTAGAGTATGCAGGTATTCTCTCCCTTCTGATGTCAGACTGACAAAGGTTAGTTGTCAGTTGCAGGCAAAACATTGTGCACTGTACTGGCAAACCCGTATGTACATGAATAAACCTGCCCAGGAGTGAGTGAGTGAGTGTTTGAGTTTTACGTCCCACCAACAGCTAAGGTCATACGGAGACGGGACCTCGGTTTAAAGACTCATCCGAAAGTCTGGAACCTGCCCAGGAAAGGTGTGGTGAGGTAAACAGACCAGCTTGACATGACCTAAATCCTAAAGTAGTGCCATTCCAGCAAATTAACCCATAAATGCCGCAGCTGGCCGTAGCTCAGTCGGATGCATGACGGGCAGGTGTTCAGGAGGACGCGGGTTCGATACCTGCCAGGGTCGTGGAGATTGATCATGAAATCTTTCCTACGGTTATTCTTTCCCTTCCGCTGATTCAAGAAGGGCAATTGTCAGTTTCTGGCGAAAGAATGTGCACTGCACTGGTTAACCGCTTACATATAAGCCTGCCCAGGAAAGTGTGGATAGGTAAACCGACCGGTTCAAAAATAACCTAAATAGTGTTGACTGGGCAGTTAAACTCCAACACAAACAAACAAAATAACCCATAAATGCCAATCACGACAATTGTCATCTACCTCCTCATCTGCCATTTACTTTTAAAGTAATTTTTTGCAAACAGTGTTGACCATATCAGACTGTTTGCCTTTATGCAAAAATGGTTCTTAAAAAGTTTGCAATAAGATTCAGCAGACGACATAAGCAGACAAAATTTTCAGAGATAGTTTTTCATGGCATCTTAAGGGTTAAATGATGAGTGGATATTGAATCTTACAAATGAAAATCACTGTATGATCTGTTTGTTCTTTTTCAGATAAAAGTGGTGGAAAAACAAGTTATCATTTCGCCAGCAACTTCTACTTGATAGCATCAATGGATAAGGCAAGGTAAGTATACCATAAGCCATTCTAGATAGGAAACCCCACAGCAGGAAATTGGCAAACAGTGCAGGCCCAGATCAGATGCTGGAGAATGCCAAAAGTTAGTCCTTTCACTAATTAATTAAGTTTCATTAAATACCATAAAAATCCTTAAAAATTGGAACACCTTTAGGACTTGCTGTAATTCTCCCAAAGTTCTAACAGAGTTGTTCCACGATCCACCAAGGAGAAGGAATGGCAAACTGTGTAGACCCTGATCACACTTTTGCTAAGGCCTCTCTGCCCCAACACTTGGGATTATTATGGTAATTCAACCTGACACCACTGAATTTAAAATTGGACTACCCCTATAAACATGTATAGTGAGAAGGAATCTACTCAATTTAAAATGGGTTCATTACCATGTGTAGATAACTGTCAGTTGCTATCATTGACAGTTTATCTGCATACAGATATGAAAACAATACACCACACCCTCATTATAACACGGTTCGTTATAACACGGTTTTGGATAGAACACGGTTTAAAGATGGATCCCAAAAATGTATAGTTTATTATGAAAAAGTATTTTTTCTATATAATCTATACATATTTGTTTGGATATAACATGGTTGTTTAGCTAACATAGTTAGTGTAATAAAGAGGTTGTGGTGTACATAGAATCACACTCAGAAGTATTTTTAGCTTTCCTGGGGAAATTATACAAGTCTTACATCTAGAAAGTCTTTAGAATTCATTGAAAATAAGTTCTGCTGTCAGTTCATGTACAAGTGTACATGGATGTATTGCAATGTTGTAACACCATGGCAGTAACAAAATCCTAGCAACATCATTTTAGTCAGCTGCTGATATGTATAGATGTGTATTGCACTTGTTAATGGCTTAGAATATGTACACCTGCCTGGGAGATTTTATGTGAGCATCATAGTGTTGGCTGACCTGTTATCCCATTTTAGTTGGGGGCACACTAAAACAGGACATTGACAAGCAGTACAGACCTAGATCAGATGCAGCAGAATACAGCTTCTGATGATGGCCTTCACTGTTTGCAAAAAGTTCAGCCATTTTCTAAAGCAACTTCTTTAAATAACTCTTGACATCTTGAAATAGACTTTTACTGTGTATAGTGCAGAAGATTCTATTCATTTTGCAATATGTTAAGGGGAATGGGAACACCTGGCAGATTTTTCTGCCATTTTTCTGAAGGGAGACAACTTTCGGAACTGCCTGTTCGCTTTTCTATAAGCTCTAGCCCAGTAATAAAGGGATCTACTCCTCAGGAGCAAATTCATTCCTTTAAGAGTTGACCCCTATTGACATGTGAGACAAAAAATTTTTTGCAGGAGTGGCCTCCCCTGAAGGTGAACCCATTCCCCACAGAGTTCAAAATAAGCAGACATCTGCTGGAATAGTTTTGAATCACTAACCGTCTTAAATTTTGTCTTTATTTTAGATCCACAGGTCTGGACCTGTCAATACAGCAGCGTTTCAGATGGGTACATTTCCGTATCGACACAGAACCAATCAGAACTCTTCTTGCTCGTCACTTCCTACGCCGTCTGGTTCACACGTATAATGGCCAGTTACCCTCAGCAGATGACCCGGTATTCAAGGTGATAGAGTGGATTGTATGTGTCTGGCAGCGTCTGAATGATGGCCTGGGTAAACTGGGTTTGCCAGATGTAGTGTTTGGTCCAGATCTTTTCTTTCCCTGTCCTGTGGAGTCTCAGGATGAACATAGCATTTATGAGTAAGAGTTATTTACATAGAACAGCTGCGCCAACATTTTTCTGTCATTGTTGTACCTGCTTAAACCCATTTTGTATCCGAAACCCCAAAACGAGTAATTGATAAACAGTGTAGGCCCAGATCTGATGCTGCAGAACGTGGTTTGTGATCAGAGCCTACACTGTTTGCAAAAAGTTCAGCCATTTTCCAAATAAATTTTGAGGAAAACACAACCTGAGACCCCTAAATTTTGAAATGGACATATGCTATATACAAGGTGAAAGATTCCATTTAGTATAAAAAGGGTTAAGCATGGTATTAAATAGGGACCTAGTTTTCCACTTGCATGTCCATTAGTTCATTTGTTTGTCTAGCCATCATCAACACTATATATCAGTCTTGACATTGACTCTTCTGTTCATCTGATTTAGCTCTCGCAGATGTGACATAGCCTTCCTTATCTGTTACTATGAATTTGATAAGCTTGATTATGTACACACAGTCCTAAGTAGGGCTGGCTTATCAGAACTGAAAAGATAATTGATTATTAGTCCTGCCATTGTGATCGATAATTGATTAGTTTGGTCATAATTTAACGTCTGGCTCTCTGAGCATAACACCTACCATGTGTTGTACTTGAACAGAGAGGCCTGAGCAAACACTATAGACCCAGATGAGATGCCACATAATACATAATGTGGCATCTCATCAGGGTGTGCACTGTTTGCCACTTATCCAGCCATTTAATCCAGCTATTTTAGCCACAACTTTGGGTAGAAAATTGTACTTATCAAATAATCTATAACAAGAAAATCAGAGATGATAAACATTTTTGTGGAATTTATCGATCAATTAATCAATTATATGACGTCGCGTCTGAGAGTGTAATAACGCCATGTAATATTTTCGATAATCCACTAGTGGATTTAATATGCAAATTAGCTAGATACGTCCGTTAACATTACATGTACGACGTCCTTAACGACGTCGCATTTACTAACAGCGTAATATTGACATTTTTGTAAACAGTCGCGAATAAAATGCGTTTTAAATGTCATATGATAAATAGAATCTTGCATTCGTGCTCATGTATTATTGAATTTATCAAACTCGTTGGGGAAAAAAGATAAAATGCTCCGCAAAGCCTCGCATTTTATCTCTTTTCCTCAACTCGTTTAATAAATTCAATAATACATGAGCACTCATGTAAGATCCTCTATATCTGTGGCAGCCTTTGTCCTTAGGTATCAAAATATTTGGGCCTAATCACGGTATTTACAGAAATTAAGGGCAGCAAATGGTGCAAGCATGATCCAGCTATGACCTAAATGATGCGTTTGATCTATAAAAAAAAATGTCTGCCCTGAAGAAAAGTTTGTATTTTGATAGTTGAAAGATATTTACCCATCAGATCTCAGCAAAATAAGTTGGGTAGGTGATTCTTGTGCACAAGAGCTTTTTAACTCTTTCCCCACTAGTAGCGACTTAATCTGTATGAAAAGTTTGGCCAGAAATCAGGTCAATGTTGAGCCTGATATGGATCCAGAATATTTGACAGACTCATGGTATACCTTAAAGATTTATTTTTGAAAACAAAAAAAAATGAATTAAAACATTTACAGACAACACAAAAGCATGGGAAATAACCCAGCATGCAAAGAGTTAAGTGTCCAATTAGAGAACTTAAGTCGCAAATGAGAAACCAAATTATTTATTTAATTATTTATTTATAACATGTTTAAAGAGGATGACACAATTAGCTATAAAATAACTAGTCTACCTTGTGGTCCTCTAAAATAAAAACAAACGATGTACATATTTACAAACAAAAAAAAGCTATAAGTTAAACATAGCAACTGTGGAGTGTAAAACTGTTAAAACTCTTAGGGTCTTACGTTAGTTTTAAGATTATCCGTGGCAAAACTAGCACATGTTAGTAACTTTAAAACAGTAAAATTCTCATTGCGAGTGCACAGAACTGTGAATTGAATGTATATGTAAGTATAAAATGTATGTAGTAAAGTTAAAAAACTTTGTGGCAAATTTAACCAATAGCATCATTTATGTACACCTCAAACAGTTATAATCTTCCCTTTAAGATCAAATAAGATACAGATTTTTATCTTAAAATAAATAACAATGGTTAAAATATTTGTTTAAGAGACTGCTTAAAAGTTGAAATCGAAGAAGCATTTTTGACGGTTTGATGAAAAGCGTTGGTGCTGAACAAGAGAAAGAGCCATCATACAGTGATGTTCGTGATTTCGGTACATATAATGTACCGTTTACTGACGATCGCAGGTTGAGATTATGTACATCGGACATCTGTTTTAGCAATTTTGAGATGTATTCTCGGGACAGATTATTTACCGCTCTGTATGTTAAGACTGCTTTATTGTATTTCAGTCTGTCAGGTACAGATAGCCAGCGAAGTTCCTTGAACATCTGTTCTGATGAAGTATCATAATCGGCATGTTTTCGTCTTTGTCTCTTTAAAGGATATCTTGAATATTTGTGAAGAACTTATGGAGGGGCATAGAATTTAATAAAAAAAAGAAATGACTGATGTGGATAATTAAAACTAGTATATCTCTCATCAGAATTATTGCTATTTCATAGGTGGTTAAAGAAATTATGGAATGAGACTATATCACCAGTAGTTAAAGTTGGTGTTGTGAAGGGAACCGGTAAGGAACCAGAAGTAGAGGGGCAGCAGAAGGTCGCCAACACAGCACTGTACGTTCTCATGCAGCGAGCTATTGTACCTGGGTGTCCACTCACTGGAGACGGTATGTCATGCCATATACAATGAAATTCCGCTTTAAAGAGCACCTGAAATTAAAACTAATTCTGCTTTAAAAAGCTTATTTAGTAGGTTCCAGTTATTCTTTCTTTGTGTTTTCTGCATACAGCGTTCTCTGGTCAGAGACCACCTTTGGGACTGTTCAAAAGTGGTCTTAAAGACCACTTTTGAACAGTCCCAAAGGTGGTCTTAATATAGGAATTTTACTGTAGCTCTAAGTAGTTGATATGGAGATACTGAAAATAAAAATTTTACATTTTGCAGTTTCTTAAAGGTAGCTCCATTTACTGTTTACTGGTACAGTGTTAAATTAATTCCAGTTCCATAATTTTTAACCCATTTTATACGAAAAAAAACACAAAATGGAACACTCTCAAACAGTGAAGACCCAGATCAGAAGCTGCAGATTATAGCATCTAATTTGCAGTGTCTGATTGGGGCCTTTGTTTGCAAAAACTTAATAAGCCATTATCTAAATTAAACCAACTCAATCTTCAAAATGGACTCCTGCTATATATGTTTGTTTGTTTGTTTGTATTGGAGTTTAACAGCCCAGTCAACACTATTTAGGTCATTTTTGAGCCGGTCAGTTTACCTATCCACACTTTCCTGGGCAGGCTTATACCTAAGCGGTTAACCAGTACAGTGCACATTCTTTCGCCAGAAACTGACAAATGCTCTTCTTGAATCAGCGGAAGGGAGAGAATGACCATAGAAAAGATTTCATGATCAATCTCCACGAAAGAATGTTGCCGACTTCGGCAGGAATCGAACCCGCATCCTCCTGCTCGCCAGTCAAACGCGCACCCGACTGAGCTACCCTGCTATATATAATGATGTCTATGATGATTGCTGAAATTAGAGGAACGTTTATGAAACTTACAACTAATTAAACAGCAAAACAAACCAAACAACTCCAGGAACTGGAAATGGACCAGTCCAAATCTATTCAGTCAAAGCTTCTAATATTCATATTTGGGTTGATATTTTGGATATTTGTTTTCAGAGAAAGATGTATATCTGTCCAAGTTTTCTGGCAGTAATGAACTGGAAGTTCCCTTTAAAGCCGAGAAAGTTTCCCCAGCCAGCAGTTCTGGGAACCAGCGTAGACCTCTGCATAATGGTGGCACCCATCACTCTGACACTAGGACGAGAACCAAACACAGGTAAATATACAGCAGGCTGTGTAACTGCAAGAACTGTTTGCCCATGATATATTTGAAAACATTTTTTTCACCTATAGTTCCTTTTTACCTGAAATGTATAGATGAAATAAGTTTTCTGAAGGAAAACCACAATCAGATCACATAGCTTCATCGATGTATAGAGGACTAGAGCATTTGGTCCATTTGTTCAACTAAATTGTTTTAGACGCTATTTGCCCTTTAAGTTCTGGAAGAGGGATCCATGACATTTCGTCTAAACCCATTTTGTCTAAAGGACATCTTGTATAAAAGACATTTCGTCGAATATGACATTTCGTCTAAATTTCGTCGAAAAGTGTCTAAACTCATCTAAAAATGTCTAAAAAATTTTGTCTAATTTTTTATGCCCCCGCCTGCCTTGGCAGGAGTGGGGCATATAGTGTTTTGTGCGTACGTGCGTTCGTGCGTATGTCACGTTCGTAACCACCTCGGGCTGAAATGTCGAGCTGAAACCTCGGACTCGCATTAGAGCTCATAATTTTTTTACCTGTTGTGCTACAAAGTTGAAATTTGGTATGACATCTACTCAGACCAAGACCTATCAGTTCATGTTCAAGTTGACCCAAAGTCATGCCCCCTGGGTGGGCCTAGGGGTCAGATTGCGTAACAGGTCAAAATTGTCATATAGGAATTTGCATGCAAAACTGTCAAAATGTCTAATTATCTTGAAAATTTATCAGATTCGAACACCTAAACCATATATATTATTGTTCCTTATGATATGACACATTCCATGACACAGACTTTGGGTCCCTACAGTCACCCATGGGCCATGCCCCGCCCTCTTTGCTTCATTAAAGTCTTTATATCTTAGAAACTATCCATATCCCCACCCCTTAACCATATATATTGTTGTTCCTTATGATAAGATGCATTGACTGATACAGACATTGGGTCTAGAAATTTGTATGCAAAACTGTCAAAATGTCTGTCTTGAAAATTAATCGGATTCGTCGAACCCCTAAACCATATATATTATTGTTCCTTATGATATGACACATTCCATGACACAGACTTTGGATCCCTACGGTCACCCCTGGGTCATGCCCCGCCCCCTTTGCTTCATTAAAGTCTTTATATCTCAGAAACTATCCATATTACAAAGTCGAAATTTGGTATGACATCTACTCAGACCAAGACCTATCAGTTCATGTTCAAGTTGACCCAGGGTCATGCCCCTGGGTGGGCCAGGGTCAGATTGCGTAACAGGTCAAAATTGTCATATAGGAATTTGTATGCAAAACTGTCAAAATGTCTAATTATCTTGAAAATTAATCAGATTCAAACACCTAAACCATATATATTATTGTTCCTTATGATATGACACATTCCATGACACAGACTTTAGGTCCCTACAGTCGCCCCTGGGCCATGCCCCGCCCCCTTTGCTTCATTAAAGTCTTTATATCTCAGAAACTATCCATATCCCCACCCCTTAACCATATATATTATTGTTCCTTATGATAAGATGCATTGACTGATACAGACATTGGGTCCATCCCGACCCCCCCCCCCCCCCCCCCCCTAAACCATATATATTATTGTTGCTTATGATATGACACATTCCAAGACAAAGATTTTGGGTCCCTCCGGTCACCCCCGGCCCATGCCCCGCCTAATTATCTTGAAAATTAATCCGATTGGAACACCTAAACCATATATATTATTGTTCCTTATGATATGACACATTCCAAGACGCAGACTTTGGGTCCCTCCTTGCACTGCCCCCTTTATAAAATGCTTTATATCTCAGAAACTATCCATGTCCCCACCCCTAAACATACATGTGATATCTCCCGATTTCGTCGGGATATCCCGATTTTGAACCCCATCTCCCGGTCTCCCGTCCGACGGCCCTAATCTCCCGACACGACAATTTTCCTATAGTAGTTTTCCGCCGACCGATCATTTTAGTGTTTACCGCCTTAAAATACATATGCGGTTAACCGGTAAATTGCAATACACACCTGCACAGGTATGATATCGCGATATGAAAAAGAACGTATTAAAATGCAACCATCAAACAAGCCGCAAACATGGTGATAAAAAGTGAGAAATTCAATAATGTTTCAAAACAAAGGAAGAAAAGTGATGTTTGCATACATTTATTAAAATTATACTCCCCTGATCGCTGATTTGCTCAAGTTGCCAACACTATTAAACCGTTGACACCCGAGGCGGGCCTTATTGATAAGCCGCCAATAATTATTAACAATGTGGCAAGGTGTGAAAACTAGTCAATCAAGATATACCAGTTATATCTTATTTAATCCCTTTGTAATTGACGCTAAATATTATTCCCCCCAAAACAGAGCAAAGCAGACGCTGTTTTTTGTTCTACGCATCTGTAAACCGTTATTCATTTATTAATCATAGAACTGGGGTATTACATAGTAACATTTTCTATTTAAACCCGAGAAAAATATTTTTGCCATTTTTAATGGCTGAAAGAAACACGCCCCACGTGACATCAATGAAAATTCGTGCATGCTTTTTGGCCTCCGACAGGTGAACGCGCTAAATATTTTTCCCGCCAAAACAGAGCAGACGCTGTTATTCTAAGCATCTGTATGCAGTTTTTCATTTATTGATAAACATAGAACCGGAGTTTTGCAGGGTGACATTTTCTATTCAAACCTGTTTCATTTTTAGCTTGCGAGAAAAAGTATTTGTTGCCGTGTTTTTAAAGGATGTTTTATGAAAGAAATATGCCCCAAGTTAAATAAATAAAAATCATGCATGCTTATAAGTTCCGAGGCACGTTTTGGGGGAACGTAGCCATGGAAAAAGCATTGGCATTTAAATATTTTGGCATGACAAAAAATTCCGTACTTCACAATCTTTAGCTTTGTTTACCGATCTACAGCCGTCCCCGCCCATAGGGGCTTGAAGAAATATATGGGCTGCATGATGCTTCCACGCAGAGCTGAATCCGGCCCACACACTAGTACTGGTAAACCACTTAGAGGATCTAAGCCTGTCCAGGAACCGCGGTGCGAGGCGGACTGTCCATGCTAATAAACCCTATTGGTTTCATTGGGCCACAGGGCTTGAGATGTCATTTCATCTCAATGTCGGGTAAAAGTCCCACAAAATTGGAAGCAACGTCTCCAAAATGACAGTTACAGTGTTGACGGGGACGTTAAACCTCAAATCAACCAACCAACCGATCTACAGATGAAGCTATCCAAACTGCAAGACTATTGCAGTAAGTTCCCTAGATTTGGGGCCTTGATTGGTCATAAAAGAACAACGATCATTTTGGAAGTTTACTTATTTATTATTCACTGGATAAAAACTAAGTTTGTTGGAAGTTTGTTGTCTGCTGCATTTTCTTCTTCCAAGCTTTTATAACATATTTTTGCATAAAGGCAAACAGTGTGGCCCCTCATCAGACTGCTCTGCAGTCTGATCTGGGCCCCACTGTTTTCAAAAAAAGATTTTTAATGCAGATGTCAGACGACAAAGCAGACGACAATTGTTGTGTTGGCATGTTATGGGTGAAAAAGTGCTTCAGAGGTAAATTTGAACAAAAAATAACATCACTTTTTACCGCGGAATCTCCCTATCTGAAAATCAAAATCTCCCTATTTGGGTCCAAGAAAATATCACATGTATGCCTAAACCATATATATTATTGTTCCTTATGATAAGATGCATTGACTGACACAGACTTAATCAGATTCAAACACCTAAACCATACATATTATTGTTCCTTATGATATGACTCATTCTAAGACACAGACTTTGTCTCCCTCTGGTCAACCCCGGACCATGCCCCGCCCCCTTCAATTCATAAAAGGCTGTATATCTCAGAAACAACTCATATCCCCACCATTTAACCATATATATTATTGTTCCTTATGATAAGATGCATTCACTGACACAGACCTTGGGTCCCTGTGGACAGCTCCGGGTCCCTCCGGACACCCCCGTGCCATTCTAGAGAATGGGTACAAGCCATATCGACAAAGATATATGGCGGGGGCATCTGTGTACTTTGGACACATGTCTAGTTTTTTTTTTTTTGTCGTTAAATAAAGCTTCTTTATCTTTATCTTTCAATGGTAAGGAAAGAAAAGTGAGCTACAAAGGCTGATCTTTATTTGCTAGTGACATGAAATTTCTATGGTTTCAAAGTTAAAAGTTTAGGTTGTACCTGATCCCATGAAGGTATTCCATGGTGTCACGGTCACTATAGGTCTCCACAATCGAAGGGCAAAAATCCATATGGAATCAATATGGTGCACAACAGGCAGATCGACTAAAAATCGAAAAAGACGAAAAAATAAGGTGTGACATTTAGTCTAAAATCCTTAAAATTTATCTCAACGAAATGTCGTACCAGATCAGTATTTTAGACCAATTGTCGTATTAGACGAAGTGTCTATTCGACAACATGGGTTTAGACGAAATGTTGTGCACATCTGGAAGAGCTATTGCACTACCAATGGCGCAGGCATTGGAGTCAGTCCATATTAACATATAAGTTTTTAAAGAGCTCATATTTGCCAAACTATAGGATGGATTTCTTAGAAGCCTCCATGGTGTATGGTTATGCTACTCAACTTGTAAACAAGGGGAAGCAGGATCGATCCCGGGCTTCTCCAGACTTTCGGATGAGTCTTAAAACCGAGGTCCTGTCTCTGTATGACCATGCAAGAATTCTAACATTTTGTTTTAAAGTTTTAAGAGCTCATATTTTCCCAACCTTTAGATGGATTGAGTTCATATTTTGCACGGTGATAGATACTCCTCTAGGGCCAGTTGTTCAAACCAAATGATATCATTAGTTAACATACACCCGGACCTCGTTATAGCACGATTCGTTACAGCACGAATTCGGATATAACACGGTTTTGGTTTCGACCCCAAATTTTCCCCAACCAACATTTATAAATATTATCCAAGGATTGTATCAGGTTTTAAGCACAACAACTTTATTTTCCTCTCACTTTTGACTGCGGTAATATGGTAGCTAACACGGTTTATAACGGTACTTTTCGATATTTATTGCAGGCCTCCAGCAGAGTTGAATATACAGTATATAAACTTGTTTAGCTTGACAAGCATGATAAACATGAACTGCCATCGGCACAATCAAAAGTGTTGGCTTAGTGAGATTAAAGAATTCAGTTACGCAACCAGAAAAAATATTTATCACGCTCTGTTAAGGATCACTGCTCAGCAGAAATTTTAAACATCGATGCAGATGATGTGATCGGCCAACTGCAGAAAAACTCATTTCTAGAGCCGCATGTAAAAGAAAGTCAAATTTATTCCAGCTTAAAAGTAAATCATAAAACATATTCAATATCGATTTTCGCGGTAAAAAAATCATACCAAGACCATGTGCGCCATTAAAAATCGTTTCAAATGGCTAAAATATTAAGGGTAAGACATTTCAAGGGAAGTAATTCAAATTTCTTGTAAGCGTTCATCATTGTCCAGTTCCGAACCCTAACCCCGTAATTTCACGATTGAAATGTATTAACGGTACTGTAGTTCGGTACTGTTCCGGACGCTCAGTTACAACAAAGTTAGCTGGGAACCAGCTATCAAAATGGCGTCATACTCGCTGTCAGATTGGACGATTTCTGGTTATAAAACATGGTTTATCAGCTGGTTTCGATTAAAGTGACTTGTTTGACTTGATGGGCCATGATATTTACTGCCATTCATTAGTTCTAAACACATTTTAGTTGGGAAATACGGTCATTAACCGGACTGCACATTATCTTGTTTGGGAAACTATTGATCAGCATTGTGTCAATGGTTGATCTGTGACAAATACGGTCGGCGTTTATAACACGATTCGGTTAACTAACACGGTCCGTTGGTTGGACCTGGAGTTCCGTGTTATAACGAGGTTGAGGTGTATTATAAAAAAATGTTGTTTTTAGGGCAAGAATGTTAATATTTTTGCTGAAAAAAAAAAATGTTTGCAAAAGCTATTCATATTTTTTTCAGCAAAAATACAAGTTTTATATATTTAACTTGCTAGAACAGTTATTGTCAATATGTTGACTGTTAACGTGCTTGTTATACTATTAAACAGTGCTTTGAACAACTGGACCTGAAGTATTGTTCAAAAGAGAAGGGCTCAGTTGTTCAAAGCATCATTAACTTAATGAGCTTGTTAGTGTTCAAATTGTTAACTGTTCTGGTAAGTACAATATCTGATACCCTGGTATTTTTGAAAAAAAAAATGTGAGCGGCTTCTGCAGATGCAAAAGCTCCTCACATTTTTTCAGCAAAAATATTAGCATATTTGCTATATTTAACCATTAAAATTTTAACGATACGTTAACTTACAATGTTGTTAGTTTTGAACAACACGGCCCAAGTTCTTAGGTTTAAGTGAGAGAGAGACAGCAAAGTGTTTTAAGGGGAATGGATACACTTTCAGGGCATGCAACTCCTTCCAAACTATTTTTGTCTCCTGTGTCAATAGAGCACTTAAAGACACATTTTTTCCTTATATAAAAGGGGTGACCTGTCTAATGATCTCCATTAGGGCGTTATGTAATCGAAAAATGTGTCTTTAAAGGAAAGAATTCGCTCTTGAGGAGCAAATTCTTTCCTTTAAGAGTAGACCCCTTTTTCAGTTGGACAGATTTTATAGAAAAGCAAACAGGAAGTCCCAAAAGTTGTCTCCCGTTGAAAAATGCCAGAAAAATCTGCATGGTATTTGTTTGTTTGAGTTGATGTTTAAGGTTCCCGTGAACACTATTTTGGTCATTTTGGAGATGTTGCTTCCAATTTTATGGGACTTTTACCCAACATCTCAAACCCTGCCACCCAATGAAACCAAAAGGCTTATATGCACTGGATGGTCTGACTCACACCACTTTGCCTGGGCCGACTTAGTCCTTCTAAGTGGTTTACCAGTACTCCTGAGTGGTCAGTTTCTGCTCTGCGTGGAAACAACATGCAGCCCAATTTATTTCTCCCAGCCCTGATAAGTGGGTGGTAAATCTGTCAGATGTACCCATTCCCCTTAAAGAGTTTCCTGAAGGTATATCAGTGTCCCATATGAGTACCGCAGTTAAGATTATTTTGATTATTTTCTGTTTACAGAATGTCAGCTGGTGCGGAAGGCTCACAGTTTGTTTTTGGTCAAAGTGGATTGAACAGTAAAAGAAGTTTGTCTGACCCCTCGTTGGCGCAAACAGAGAGCATTGAGATACCCATCATTCACGAGCAAGTTACAGATGTTCAAGCAAAAGTTCCAAAATTAGAAATTCGCTCGCCAGTTCTGGGATTGACAGTTCCACTTCCCAATACATTCAGTGCTACTGGTCGAACTAGTCCTCTCAGTAATATGACCTCCGGACACACAGGAAGGTCAAGTTTTCCAGGTCACAGCAGAATACCTCAGCCAACAGTGTCATCTAAAAGGTCAAGGTCATCTGAAAATTTGAGTAGTTTGTCACATCTGCATGCTAAACATAACAGCCAGTTCAAACCTGCAAGTCCATTTAAGTTCTCTCTAACTACACCAACTTCATCTTTGTTTTCGTTTAAATTTTATGACTCGAAGACAAAGAAAAGTGACTCTGAGCTTACTAACATCAAACATCTAAAGAAACAGAAGAGCTGACCTAGAATTTGATGTGAATGATAATCATGTTGCTATTGTTACTCATAGTTTAAATCTGTGATTGTACATTTTTCTGTCTTTACATTCAGTGATATTTTCACAAACCTATATTCAAATTTGTTTGTAGAATCAGAATATTTTTTACAAACTTTACCAATGGTGATCAGAGGTCACGGATTCGACCCCTACTGGGTCCAGCATCATTCACTCTTTCATCGAGATTGATTTTGAAAGGATTTCTATGGTCATTCTCTCCAAAGAATGGCAGTTGTCAGTTTCTGGCAAATTGATGTGCACTGTATTGGTTTACAGTTATTGTATTAACTCTCCCAGGAAAAGTATGTTAAGTAAACTTGTTGACTTGACATGACCACAATGGTGTTGACTGGGCCATTAAACTCTAAAGCAAACCAAATACTTTACCAAAGACTTGGCCCAGTGTTTTTCAAAGGATCACTTAACACCATGGATAGTTTTGAACAACTGGGCTGTTTTGAAATAAAAGAATGGTCCTACAGGAGCTTTTGTTTTTTATTTGATTTGAGGTTTAACGTCCCCGTCAACACTGTAAAGATCATTTTGGAGACGGTACTTCCAATTTTGTGGGACTTTTACCCGACATTGAGATGAAATGACATCTCAAGCCCTGTCGCTCAATGAAACCAATAAGGTTTATTAGCAGGGACGGTCCGCCTCGCATAGCGGTTCCTGGACAGGCTTAGATCCTCCAAGCGGTTTACCAGTACTAGTATGCGGGCAGGATTCAGCTCTGCGTGGAAGCATCATGCAGCCCATATATTTCTTCAAGCCCCTATGGGTGGGGGCGAATCCTACAGGAGCATTTAACATGGGCCAGTTGTTCAAAGTATCACTCACACCATGGATAGTTTTGAACAACTGGGCTGTTTTGAAATAAAAGAATGGTCCTACAGGAGCATTTAACAAAGACTTGGGCCAGTTGTTCATGGGCCAGTTGTTCAAAGCATCACTTACACCATTGATAGTGTTCAACAACTGGGCTGTGTGGAAATAAAAGAGTTGTCCTACAGGTGCCTTTAACAAAAACATAGGCCCAGTTGTTCAAAGCATCATTCACACCATGGATAATTTTGAACAACTCGGCTGTTTGGAAATAAAAGAATGGTCCGACAGGTGCATTTAACAAAAACCTAGGCCCTGTTTTTCAAAGCATCACTTACACCTTGGATAGTTTTGAACAACTGGGCTTTTTGGAAATAAAAGAATGGTCCTACAGGTGCATTTACCAAAAAACCTGTGCCCAGTTACTCAAAGCATCTTTAGCATAACAAACATTTTAATGATCCAAATGTTCTAGATAGTACAATTATCTAATACATAGATATTTTTGCTAAAAAATGTGTGTAGCTAAATCTACTCTGCACATTGAACAGCAAAAATTTTACTGCCTTTGTTGTATTTGTTGATCAAAAGTTTCAATGATTTGCTGGCTTTTGTCATTGTTAGTTTTGAAAAACAAGATCCTGACACATAGTTTACATTCCCTGATGGCGAATGTTTTAGTTTTGAACAACTAGAACCTGACACATAGTTTACATTCCCTGATGGCGAATGTTTTAGTTTTGAACAACTAGATCCTGACACATAGTTTACATTCCCTGATGGCGAATGTTTTAGTTTTGAACAACTAGATCCTGACACATAGTTTACATTCCCCGATGGCGGGGGCCGATGGCCCCTGCCATCGGGCTTGAAGAAATAGATGGGCTGCATGATGCATCCACGCAGAGCTGAATCCGACAGTCCATGCTTATAAACCTTACTGGTTTCATTGGGCGACAAGGCTTGAGATGTCATTTCATCTCAATGTCTTGTAAAAGTCCCATAAAATTGGGAGCAATGTCTCTAAAATGACCTATGCGGTGTTGACGGGGAGGTTAAACCTCAAACAAACAAAACAAACAAACAAATAAAACATTCCCCTGAAAAATAGGTTGCGGGGATAAAGTACAGTGAAATTATGCTATTAAGACCACCTAAAATTAAGACTAATTCTGCTTATAAAAGCTAATTTAGTAAGGTACGGTTATTATTATTTCTTGGTGTTTTCTGCATAGTGTCCTCTCATCACAGACAACCTTTGGGACTGTTCAAAAGTGGCCTTAAAGCCCACTTTTGAACAATCCCAAAGGTGGTCTTAATATGGAAATTTTATTGTAACCAGGTCCAGTTGTCCATAACTTCATTAGCTTAATGATCTCGTTAATGGCTGAAATGCTAAATGGGCTAGCAATTTCTGGACCTAATAAATTAATATTTTGATGAGAAAATATTTGCAACAGCTACACCACGACCTCATTATAACACGGTTCATTATAACATGGTTTTGGATATAACATGGTTTAAAGATGGATCCGAAAAATGTATAGATTATATAGAAAACTGACCATAAATGCACATTTTTCTATATAATCTATACATTTTTGTTTAGATATAAGATGGTTGTTTAACTAACACGGTTTCTGTTTTGGACCCAAACAGAAGTGTTGTAAAGAGGTTTTGGTGTATTGACATTTTTCAGCAAAATACTAGCATATTTACCATAATCTAAGTTTTTATATGTTAACTAACAACACCATTAGCTTTAATCATCTGGGTCTGTGCTTGATTATCATAATATGTGTGACATACGAGCCCTTGTGTGGGCCTGCCGTTATAAAACCTATTTTTCCTGCTCAACTCAAAGTTTCAAAGCTTATTAATTTTTTTTATTATTTTGCTCTGAGGTTCTCTGGTCTTTTGCCAAATTGATTAAGGATTTCTTCGTATCAGTGAAATTTTCATGAAATGGGCTGTAAAAGTTCAATAGGAAACAATGTATTCTGTGTTTTATACAAGTAAGTGGAGATGATTGGATCATATTTTGCACGGATGTTGATGGAATAGGTGGCTCCGTAGCATAGCCCTAGTGCCCATTGGACCTGTTGTATGTGCATAATGACACATGTGTTGTTTGTGCATAATGACACATGTGTTGTTTGTGCATAATGACACATGTGCATAATCAAGCATGTGTATAATGTGAGCTTTACAAAGAAAAATCACCTATTAAATGATAACAGTTTTGGTTACATATCATCGGTGCTGCTCTTAAAGGAAAGAATTTGCTCCCCTTGGGAGCAAATTCTTTCCTTTAAGAGTAGCCCTCATCTTGGAGAAAGATAATTTTACACAGACTTACCTTGTGCATATTAATATTTTTGTTCTTGCTATGTCATATGAGTAGGAAGCACATCTGGGGCCAGTTGTTCAAAGCATTGTTAACTTAACGAGCTCGTTAGTGGTCATATTGTTAACAGTTCTAACAAGTTTAATATTTAAATTTTTGATATTTTTGTCGAAAAAAATATGAGCATGCTCACATTTTTTTCAGCAAAAATATTAGCATATTTGCCATAATAAATGATCAAAGTTTTAACTATGTTAAAAAACGACGTCGTTAGTTTTGAACAACTGGCCCCAGGATAAGGTTGACTGGGCTGTGAACAAACAAAAGAATGCCATGTACAAGAGGTGCATGTAAGTCTTATGTTCATGTAAGGTCGTAGGCAAAGCAGAAAGCATATCACATGGGGATGTCACAGACGTTTCTTTACTGCCTTTATGAACAATATTTTTCAGGGAGTTAGCATAATTTATCATTGTTTTTCAATTCATACTAATATTTTTTAGAGAAAATAGGGCATTACATTTCATTTGAATGGTCTGCCCGGCAGATGATTTACATGTACTGCCATTTCTTCCTTTTTACTTAAAAGATTTCAATGATTTTTTTTATTAGCATAATCAAAAGGCCTTTATGCGGCATACATGCTTTATTTTGTTGGTCCTAACCATATGGGCCAAAACAAAAATCTACATGGAGCATGAGCTCATGTGGAAGACATAAGTCAACTTGCATACTGTATTTACCCTAAATATTCCGACACCTCAACTCCTCTCCATTCTTGTTTTAAAATTTAAACAAGTACAATTTACTTCCTGATGTTGTGTCTAAAAATAGCTGGATGAGTGGCAAACAGAGTAAACCCTGATGAGATGCCACTTGTGCAGCATCTCATCTGGGTTTATACTGTTTGTTCAAAAACATACATAGATACAGTTCTCACTCGGAAAACAACCTGCCCTCCTCTGCAAAAAAAGAGGCTGTTGGACAAGAGCCATCCATGTAACACTCAGTGAGGACACTGATCAGACTTCAAGGATGTGCAGGCTGATCTGAGTCTTCTTTTGGTGCACACGATAGAAAACAAATTTTCACCTGGTGTAGCCCATAGACACTTGATCCAATTTCTGAGTTTGGTGCTACCGTGATAGTAATGGGACAGACAGGCCTAAGCAAACAGTGCAGCCCCAGATCAGACTGCTCCTTCACTGATCAGGGTCTACACTATTCGCCATTCCGTCTGTAGCTTTTGGACTCCTTCCTGGATTGTGAAACAAATTTGTCAAAAATTTAGGTCAGTTACAGCAAGTCCTTCAGGTGTCCGAATTTTTAGGATTTTTATTGTTGTTTGCTGAGAAATTTAAACTGGTGCTTTATAAGGAGTTTTAACCCTTATCATTCTGTTCACGACAACCCCTATCTTTGCAAACAGTGTAGATCCAGATCAGATGGCTTCTGAAGAAGCCATCTGATCTGGATCTACACTGTTTGACATTCTGTTTATGAAATTGTATGAATAAATTACATCAAGTAATCTGATTGGTTAAAAGATAGAAATGGGTGTGGCTAAACTGAATATTCAGCAAGAAAAGGATTAAAAGCCTTTTCACAGAGAGATTTTCATGTGTTGCAAATCATGATGCATTTCACTTAGCTCAGTCACTGAAAAAAAGATGTCATCTTTGGCGATGTGATCTCTCCAAAGATAAATATAAAGCTTTTTATAACATTATTCATAATAACATGGTTTGTGATACAACATGTTCAGTTTAAAGATGGATCCCAAAATTGTCATTTTTCTAAATGATCCATACATTTTTGGTTGGATATAACTTGTGTGTTTAACCAGCACAGTTCCTGCTCATTTGGACCCTAAAAAAGTGTTAATTATAATAATAATCGTCTTTATTTTCAGAGGGTAACACATTTAGCATACAAAGCTAATCTTCCATGAGGCCTTCCATTCTGTACAATATATATACAGACATTTAGTTTACAATAGCAGTCTGAAATTTCTCTCTCTCTCTCTCTCTCTCTCTCTCTCTCTCTCTCTCTCTCTCTCTCTCTCTCTCTCCATACACATGTACATTCACAATAAAGTTAACAAAATATTCTATATGTTTTCAGAAATATATATACATAAAAAAGGAAAGGAAGCAACATTAAAGCACACCCTTATCACATTTAATACAATTTTATGAAAGGTGTCAAGTGAGCCTAACTTTTCAATCTGTTAGGCAAATTGTTCCAAATCACTGGACAAGAGTATCAGAGTATTGCTTTGCTTAAATATTTCTTTATGTGGTTTTTGATAGTAAGTAATTGATGGAACTTGCAGACCTGAGAGATTGAAGCATGTTATTTATAGGTCTTAAAACATCGGACTCATGTAAGAAGCTGTTAAGGAGTTTGAAATTTTGAACTTGGCTTTTCTAAGATATACACACTCGTAGAAATTAAGAATTTTTAAATCATCCATACTGTTGGCAATATTTTCAAACTGATAGTCTAAAATAATTTTGCTTGCTCATTTTTGTAACCTATATACTCTGTATAGATTTCTTTGGGATGACCTCCCCAAACTGTACTGCAGAAGTCAATATGTGGCTGTATATATAATTTATAGAACTGGATTCTGCTTTCATTTGGAAAGATAGGTTCTAATGTTAGATAGGAGCCATAAGTTAGGAGCAATTATTTTAGAAATAGCATCTATATGATTAGTCCATGTGAGCATTTTATCTACACAAAGGCCAAGAATTTTTTCAGTGTCTATAATGTTTAATGCTTGTCGATAGAAAGGTAAGGGTACAGATGTTGCATTTGGATCTGTTTCAACTGTATGATGGTGAATGTCAGTTCTACCTAGATTCTGAAGTGAAGTTGAGAAAATATCTTTATTTCTCTGAATACATTAAAGTATATATCACAGTTTGTATCATGGACTTACCTTTTGAAGTAGCACTAACTTTTGGACTCTGGGACTTGAACTATCTTAATTGTGAACATTATTGTCATCAATGTCATATATGTGAGCAATTACCCTGTGACCTGGTATATAAATGTAAGATTTCATTGGTTGAGAAGTCGAAATAGGAACCTTCCACGCTTCACACAAGACAGTTTGCACCAGCTATATGTCTCTAATGCAAATTCGGAAGAGGTTCCAACAATACTACCTCTCCTGATTTCCTTCTGGAAATTTTTAACTCTGTTTATTTGACACCTATTCCTGTTCTCCCTAGACCTGTGTTACATTTTAAATAGCAAGCACTGGTTAATTTGTCATGAATGTAAATAGTTTTTCTGTCAAGGTCAATTTGAACCTTATGATATTCAAACAAATCCATACCTAGAATTACAGGATGTCTCAAATTGCCTAGGATATAGAAATCAAAAGAAATCTGTATGCCCAAAATAGTTAATAGGGCTTATAATCTTGCTAAAACTGTGTTTCATTGCCGACACCAGTGATATTTCTTATAGTGGAAGCTTTAAGGTCAGCAATCCTGAGATTGAATTTTCTCAAAAATGAAGGCGAAGCGCATTTAATAGTGGCCCCTGGGTCAACCAGACTACACGATTTCTTATCACCTATTGTGAGAAGGATTGTATTTTATTGGAGAGACGTCACCAAATTTATAGAAGGCATATTGGCTTTTCCATTTTGTAGATCATCTTTTGGTATATTTGAATTATCAGGCTGTTAATCAGTCTGATCATTTTAATTGCCTTTGTGCCCATCCACATTGCTTTCAGATCTGTAGACAGGCGTGAGTCCAAAAAATCTTTAGTATATGAATGCTTTGCCACTCTACATTCACTTCTAAAATGGCCCATTTTGCCACAGTGCCTACAAATCTAATTGGAAGCTGGATAATTTGACCTTACCTGAAAACGATTACCTCTACAGTATGAGCACTTCCACATCTCTTGCTTCTGATGATGAGGCCTGGCTGCTGAGTTATCAGGTCTTCTTTGAGGAGGCAGGTATATCGCCAGTCTTCGTTGGAATTGGGCTTGATGTTGAGCATTTTGGCGTTGGTATGTTTGTGCTTGTTGTGTTGCAGGGTGGTGGTATTCAGGTTGCTGATGGCTCTGCAGAGCCAACACTTCAGGAAGTTTGTTTCTGAGGCACTGAATCTCCTCTTTAAGTGTGTCTGTTGAGCTGACCGAAACTTTGGTTTTGCAGTGGCTTTATGGGTTGGCTCCGAGAGGCCCATTGCTTGCCTCAGTTCTTCCAATGTCTGGGGGTTTTGGTGCATCACTACAGTCAACACCTGTGGAAGGAGTTCCTTTGTAATAATCAAAATTTTAATACTTTCTGGTGACTGTCTTGTCTGTACATTGTCAATACAAAAAGACTCTTCGACAGACTCTTCTAGCTGGTTGGAGGATGTCATACCATACTTTGGCCACACCTTTCAGATAAAAAGGCATTGCCAGTGCCGCCCTGTCTGGGTTCAAATTATGGTACTGACAAAATCACTCAAAGTAACCATACCATTTTTCGGAGTCTTCTCCTTGTCCTTTGAAGGAGTCTAGTGTGATGTGATTGTTTGAATGCATTTCAAAACGAAAATTCACTTCTTCCTCACTATGGAAGCTAGGTGTCTCAGGTCTTTATGGGGCTTGCGGTTCTGCTGGTCCTGATCCTAAGGTGTAATCAGAAGGCTGAGCACCGGCTTTGTTCATTGGATCTTTGATGTCATGCGGTGAGATCAAACCAACAATTTCTTCTACAAGCCCATGCAAAGCAAATATTTGACGCAGTTTGTTCACAATCGCTGCGCTTGTGATAGATCTTAAGATTTCTACCACTGGAAATCTTGAGTAGTAATCAATTAATGCCATGACATACTCATTATTTGATACATAGGGACCACTAAGGTGGAGACCGACCTTTTTCCATGGGCTGTCCGGTAGTTTGCTCATTATAACTGGAGGTGCACGTGGCGGCAAAGACGTCAGTTGGCATGTGCGGCACAACCTGATGAGATTATCAACTTTGTGATCGATGTTCGGAAACCAAACTTTGCTTCTGAGCAGTTGTTTTGTTTTCTTTAATCCCCTGTGTGTCTCATATGTAAGATTTAAGACGCGTTCTTGCAGTTACGTTATAGGAATTATAAAATTATCTATCTATCTATCTAGGTTTACTACAACACCCCCTAACGAGGATTACGTGTAGGTGATTTAAACGAGACTTACCTCTAAGGTGAAGTTTGATTGTAATTCTGTTGTACCCAATTCGCTGAGAATCATGGGAAATGAACATGTGATCTATCACGTGACCGATCTTCAGCCTTCAGAGCGGAAAACTCTGAATCATGGAACCAATTAACAGGGAGGGATAATGGGAGGGCCCATGATTCTCAGTGAATTGGTCTGCCGTATTTTTCTGCAAAGTTCCTTAGCCAGAGTTTTGTCAATCATATTCTGAATTCCTGTGTCAACAATTTAAGATAAAGCCTCATCAACTTTGTTTCCAACTGCATCAGCCTTTTCTAAGTCTCTACCTAACTCAGAGCAACATTTTCATGTTTTCACTAACTTGTTCCATTTTCTCCTGTTTTGACGAATTTATACTTTCATTACTCACCCCAGGAAAGGCATTTGGACGTTCATTGTCCAATTTTCCTGAATTATCTCCTTCATTATCCGATTCTCCACTGTCCGAGTCAGACAATTCATCTTGACTGTCCGAGTCTGAGATGGCATGAGTCTTTTCCCGGACGATTGCACCCCTGGTCAACTGCTGTATTTTTGTGTTTTCCTCTGCCTTTTTGTGCTGTTCCGATTTGTCTTGAACAAGTTTGGTAAGTCCATCAACTTTACCTATCACCATATGAACTGTCTGCTGTTGTTACAAGAATAACTGTGCATTCAGTAAAATTTGTTGCTGATAAAATGACAGGTCTTGTGTTTGAGCCACCATGTTCAATGGAGGAACGGAAACTGTCTTGTTTACATTTAAAACTTCCACTGTTTGGTCTCCTCCCTCCGGTATTAACAAGTTGTGGGAATGGCCATTTCCTTGCGCAAGCCCAAAGTTGTTAGTTGTTATCTAGTAGAATCTGATGACCCCTCGTTTTTAAATATCTGGCTATAGTCTGTTTCATCATTCTCCTGCGAGATTAAGACTAAAGGCCTATTAATACCAGCCATTGTGGTTGCAACGCTTCTGATATCCTCGAAAGGTTTTCCTCGTAGCATCATGTTGTGTTGTCCAATTCCTCCAGCTGTAGTAAGAAATAATTCTGCAGCCGATGTTCCCACCAAATTACCCACGCTTCCATCTGGTTTGGCATGGCTAGAAGGTGCCGCTTCGTCGGCCATATTTGTTCCAACGAATCAGTCTTGCAATGTTGAAAAGAAGTAAAGTTATTTAATTTTTTGTCTTGCCACTCTTGATCATACAATTCACTAGCAAGACGAATTGTTCAGGATTTCTACTTCATATTACATTGCGCATTTGATGTATTTCCATGTAATTCTCCCGACTTGAAAATCCACATCCGCCATATTGGAAGTTCTTGGAAAGTTCGTCGAAATTTATATCCGTTCGATATAACTGTCTCTCACACTAATATTTATCCATCCTTTCAAAATCATATTTGCGAATGTGCCTAATTCCTTTTTACATCAAAATTCCGGGCTGCTAAGAAATCACTTTAAAATGGGATTACACCCAGTGGATTGAAAACCCAAGCTTCCGGAGGAGCTGGATTAATACTGACAAGGCTTCAGCGCACGATTCCTGGGAATCCGAGACAATCAAAAAATCATCCAGATATACAATTATGAGGTCATACCCTTTCCTGGCCATGATACGTTTGACGGCTTGAGTGAGTCTATGGAAAATGCCCACACTAAGACGGGCCCCAAAGGGGAGACGAGTGTCCTTGAAGTAAAATGGCTTGCCATTGAAATCCCAACATAGCCCTGTTACCTGTTGGCTTTTGTCACTTATTTTTACACTCCTATATGCCTTACGAAGATCAACTTTACTGAAGTAACAAACCTTGGTCATCAAGTTGGCTGCATCATCAACTCTGGCAAATTTCATCTCCCAGTCTTCAGTACAGTAATCGTTCACCGACTGGCCAGCCGGTCTGGAGCAGTCATGAATCAGGCGGACATCTTTGTCTGGTTTCGGTATAGCCGCCATTGCACTGACTATTCTCAGGGGACAATTACAGAGAACATAGTTGCCACATTTGATTTCCTTTTTAACTTGCTCTGTTGCTTTCACATATAGGGGGGTTTTTGGACGTGCAGATGGGTGGTTCTGATAGGCAACTTGGGGCACTTCAATGCTGGGATCAACAATGTCAAAGCCATCTTTTATTCCAGCTAAGATAAAACTACAGTCGGGATCATTTCCCAATTCTTCCTCCCAAGCCGACAATGAAAGGCCCGGAATGGGTTGCACCTCTATATCTACTTTTTTTTTCTTGATGTGGGCTGACACCGGATGATTGTCTTGGCACCCAGGAACAATACACTGATGCTTGAACCTGCAGTTAGGAAACCTGCAACCCCTATCCGAATTAAAATTCCGGAAAATTTCCGTGTCGTGGGGCTTTAGGGGTCTGGGGGGGGGGGGGGGGGGGGGGGGGGTTGGGCGGTTGTGGGGCTGGGGCGCTTCTTCTGACCAGTGTTTGCTGTACCCCCCATGGTTGTGGGCTTTTCCCTCGGCTGCAGGTATAAGGTATGTAAGTGTTGCACATCTGTGCCCCACCTAAATCCCATGCTCCCTTGCAATTTCCTATACTCATGGTCATAGAGGAGGACTGTAGAAAGACTGTACTTTTGGATCAGCTGATACACCTTCGTGGCAGATAGTCCATCAGTGCTGGGCCCTCCAACTTCCCCTCCCCCACCAGTTTGTATAGGATTGCCATGTTTGCAATGGACCACTGGTTGAGGGAAAGAGACTCTAGTTTTGGCTTTTTGGACCCTAGTTCTTTCAAAACAATTTGGCGGTCACCGGTTTCCGCAACTACAGTTTCTTCCTCCACGGTATTTGGAACAAAGTCGCAAATGTCAAGGAATGAAGAAGTCGACTTACCCGTTGCTGAGGCGATTTGTATTTGCGGATCATTCCACGATGGTTGAGTACTGTTAGCCACACTGCCCCCACTCACACCTGAAAAAGCTTGGCTCACAGGAGTGGCCAGTAACTGTGCTTGTTGGCTAAGTAACGAAGCCCATAGAGTCTGGTTGTAGATGTCCGTTGTAGCCCTTGTCGCAGTCGTCGATTCCCCTGTCACTGAGTTACTTCAGGTAGCCCCGTTGATCCAGATGCAACTGGCTGTTGTTCGACTGCTGCCAGCTTTCCTGGTGGATTCCATGCCCCCGTTGATACCAAAGCTTTGCAATTTGCATGATCAACCCCCGTTGACCTATAGGAATCTTGCTGGACCCCAGATCCGAAATGTCGTCAAGCCGGAGCGCCTCAATGCTGTTGTATCCTCTAGCTAGGAGCTCGTCAATGGCCACCTTTTTAACCTTATTGTCTAAACAGTATTTTTTCATCATATCCTCATCCGAGAAGTCACTAACGTTTCCTGTGTTCATTTGTGTGTTGTTTACATCGGCCATTGTGACCTCCGTGATGTCAGTGTCTTGTTCAGAGTGTGGCATTGTAGTTATTTTAAGACACTAGTCCGATTTATAATTAGCCGGAGAAACGTAGCAACGCTTATTTCCATAAATGAACAGACAGACATTTAGGGCACCATTTGTGAGAGTTAGTGCAGAAGTAGCAGTCTTTTTCCCGGCAAAAAGCCGAACAGTCTAAGAATCTGTGCCACCTTGCATCTTCGATCGTTTCTGCCTCCACAGCTATGTTTGTTAAATGTTTTACCTGAGTTTCTGGTATTTTATAGGACTCCGGCAGTCTGAAGACTGTGCGCAGAAACGAAATGTTTTTCGCACTTGCCATTCTACATACTTTGAATATCCATTATTTATGTTTTACCTGAGTTTCTGGTATTTTATAGGACTCCGGCAGTCTGAAGACTGTGCGCAGAAACGAAATGTTTTTCGCACTTGCCATTCTACATACTTTGAATATCCATTATTTCCAAGTACGAACAAACTCAGTCCGAAAACCGCACTTTGCCTGACACGGAACTCGTAAGTTTCCAAAGTTCTCCCGTGAAAAACTTACTAAAAGGCACAGATATAGCGATTGGTTAAATCATACCACTTTTTGTCATTGTTTTTTAATCCATTTTACTGTCTTTTGTATTTGAACTACACATATAGAAGATTTTTCTTAGAGAATTTCTCGCGAGTGATCTTCACGTGAAGCGGCGATTTTAAACAATGGCATGAGTATTTAAAATTGCTGCGTGCGCAGATGCTGATCGTTGAATCTATTGGTCGCCCAATCTAAGAGTGAATTATCTGATTGGCTGATTCGAAAAGGAAGCGGCGGCCGCTAGATTGCAGCTCACCGCGGCTTTCAGAATTTGAAAAAAGGACAGCCACCAGGTGGCGCCCTATTTCCATCAAAGGAGATTTTAATTATTATAAACATTTTTCCCAAAGATAAAGCATCTACTGAGAACTAATTCAAAAAGGGTAAATTAGGATATTTTTATCTGATCTTGAAAAAGAAAACTAATCCCAAATCTCGTTGCGCCGCAATTTCCGGTATACACACCCGTGGGTGGGGTTGTGTAAAGAAGACAAGATGGAGAGATTCCACGTGAAATTTAAAAACAGATTACTATGTAATCTTACTACTGTACTTAAATTAATATTGTTACAGTCTGTAGATCGGTCACGTGATAGATCACATGTTCATTTCCCAGGATTCTCATTGGTGAATTGGTTACAACAGAATGACCAGCTTTGATCCTTTCAGGATCATGTCATCTTTTACTGGTAACTTGTGTCGGACTTGAAAATACGTTATTAAGTTAACTTTTCTCCTCCACTGTTATGTTTGTAAACACTGGCGTATCTCTCGAAATATGCCATCCTGCTGCGAGGCATGTTGCAATTACTGTAAAGGGATAGCAATCGGCAGGCTGCTATCCATCAAATTTGAGATAAACTGCTCTGTTTGATTAGTTAGCTCAGTGATAAATGGGTCGAGTGTAATGCTTTCATTTGAGTCGTGTGCAGCGGGTCTCGAGAAAAGGTTTGCTGGATTTGATATACCTGGCCTGTAAGTAACGCAAAATGTGTATGATTGGAGTCTCAGAACCCAGTTTTGAATATACAGACTAAGTGTATCATGCTACCTACTGAAGTTTCTCTCTAAGGGACGGCTGTCCTTAAACACAGTAAAATCTAAACCATAAAGGTAAACTCTTAACCTTTGTATTGCCCACAGTATAGCCAATGCTTCCCTTTCAATTTGAGAGTATCTTCTTTCCACTGCTTTTAAGGTGTGAGACATATGCAACTGATCTACCAGTCGGGTTGTTTTTGAGTCAATATTGCCCCTAGACCAAAGGGACTACCATCAACTATAGGTTTGTTTTCGCGTATTCATGGTAGTATGCCATGACGTCGGTACTGGTATTGGCGGTTTTCACAGCATCAAAAGAATGTTGCTCATCTTCGCCCCAAGTCCATGGTACGACATGCGTCAGCCTGTGCAGTGGTTTGGCTAACGTGGCATAGTTGCATATGAATCTCGACAGATATATGACCAGACCTAGAAACAAATTGCATTCGCTAGCATTCACTGGTTGTTTGGTCTCCAACGCTGCTATCACTTTGTGTTCATCTTTTTTGAGTCCGTTTTGCGTCAAAAATGTGCCCCATGAAACGAAATTCTGACTCGTTAAACTTATTTTTGATTTTTATTACACTTATCTCTTTTCAACATTAGATTTATGTCACATAGTCGTGAGAGAAGCTTTTTTAGAATTTTGTCGTGTTCCTCTTGGTTTTGTCCAAAAATAATGATACCATCAGCAATGTTTTTACAACCTTGGATATTATGGATCATGTGTTAAAGAATGAGCTGGTGTGCCTCAGGTGCCAAATTTATTAAAAAAAAAACTCTTAAAGCTGTACAGTCCATTGTGGCTTGCGAATGTTGTTATGTACCGCGAATTAATTTGGATAGGAATTTGATGAAATAAATTTCTAAGGTCAAGCCGCGAGAATACCTTTGCCCCATTCATTTGCGGCAACGTTATTTCGACGTTTGGCATAGGGTATCTTTCCCTCTGAACTGCTTTGTTCCCTTTACGCATATCTACGCATAAAGGTTTTTGTTTGTTTGATTTGAGGTTTAACGTCCCCGTCAACACTATAAAGGTCATTTTAGAGACGTTGCTCTCAATTTTGTGGGACTTTTACCCGACATTGAGATGAAATGACATCTCAAGCCCTGTCGTCCAATGAAACCAATAATGTTTATTAGCATGGACGGTCCGCCTTGCACCCGGGTTCCTGGACAGGCTTAGGTCCTCTAAGCGGTTTACCAGTACTAGTGTGTGCGGGCCGGATTCAGCTCTGCGTGGAAGCATCATGCAGCCCATATATTTCTTCAAGCCCCTATGGGCGGGGGCATTCGCATAAAGGTACGTCTCCATCTTTTTTAGGGATGGGGACAAGTGCAGTTACCCAGGGGGTTGCGTCCTGGACGCGCTCAATCACATCTAGAGCTTCTAGTTCCTTAAGCTTGCGTTCAACTTGGCTACACATTTTGGAAGGAATCTTCCGCACGGTCTGAGCTACCAGTTTTACCGACTCATCTATTCTATGTACAGTTTTAGTTCGAAATCCTTATGCTTTCCTGGACTCTCAAATCAGTCTTGGTATGATGCTAATATGCGCTCTGTCTCTGTATTTACAGTCGCAATGTCTTCCGGTACGCCAGTTCTTAATAAACCTAATTCCGTTACAGTTTTGTGCCCGATAAGCGGTTTCCTTGTACCCTTAATGACCTGAAATTTGACCTCGTTCATGTCAGATCCTACTTGAACAGGTAAAAGTACCTACCGCAAAGCTCTAATTGCGTGCGTTTGCCATACGGATAAATTTTGGCGTCAGACCTCTGAAGGACAGACTGAGAGGACTTTAATTGTTGGTACAAGGCATTATCTATGGCATTGACTAAAGCACCTGAATCTATCAAAATATTTAATTGTTTACCTGAAATTTTCAATGAAACTGGCATACGAATATTTCCTCATAATTGTCACACTCAGTATCCTCATATTGATTTTTCTGATCACTTTCAGAAGAAATTATATTCACATTTTTCACTTTTGTTTTACACATCCGAGCAAAATGTCGCTTGTGTCCGCAGTCACGGCAAACATCTTCTTTTGCATGTTGACATTCCCGACCGTAGTGGCCTTTTCCTCCACACTGGTAACACTCTGTTGTAGCTTTCGTGAATCGTCTCCCTTGTTTTCCCCGATTTATAACTGAGCGCGTATCTGAGCGACTCCCTGCTTCACGTTGCGAACGTGACGCTGCTTTCTCGTTTCCAGGATGTGGCCATGTTTGTTTTCTTCTACTTCTAGTGGCCTCCAGCCAGTTGACTTCCCCAGAGCTGTCGGCCGAAGTTTTGTTGTTTTCTGACATTTGTTTAGCATGTGAGCTGGACAGCTCAAATGTCCTCGATATGGTTCTGACTTTATCTAACATCAAATTTTTCTCCGACAGTAGCTTTTTACGGAGTTCTGTTGACTTACAGCAGTCCAAAACTTGGTCCCTGATCATATCATTTTTTTCTGGGGCCAGTTGTTCAAAGCATCGTTAGCTTAACGAGCTCGTTAGTGGTCATATTGTTAACTGTTCTAGCAAGTTTAATATTTAAAATTGTGTTATTTTGCTGAAAAATGTGAGCAGCTTTTGCATTTGCAAAAGCTGCTCACATTATTTCAGCAAAAATATTAACATATTTGCCATAATAAATGATCAAAGTTTTAACAATACGTTAACAAATGATGTTGTTAGTTTGAACAACTGGCCCCTGGTCATCATCATTAAAGTCACACCCAGGGGCTAACTTTGACAGTCTGACAATAAAATTGTCCACAGTTTCATCAGTTTGTTGTTTAGCTTGCCTGAATAAATGTCATTCAAAGGCTATGTTCTTCGGTTCAAAGTAGTGGTTCAACGCTTCAAAGGCATCGTCGTATGTTGTTCCTGTGTTTGATAATGTGTCAAATAAGCCCTGCATCTCTTCACCTGCTAAATAAAGAAGCAGAGCCCTCTTTTGTTCATCTTTGTTTACATTTTGGGCTTTCATGAAATAATCCAGTCCCTTTACATATTGATTCCATTTTTGTGCAAGATTAGTTTGCTTACACATCACATTGAATGGTCGTGGCGCACTTAAGTCCAATTTCATAGCCATTTTACAATACATTTCTTGACAAATAGTTCAAGTACCGTATTCGCCCTAATTACGGCACCGTGCCCTTAGTTTTTTCAAAATCGTGTCAAAAAATCGTGGTGAAAAATCGTCCTAATTAGCGCACACTTGATATGAAAACAATGGCTTCCGAGATGATGCATACTGATATTTAATTGGATGGAAAAGGATACTTAAGCATTGCCTTCACTGTTGAAGAAATAATGGTAAGTTTTTATTGATTTACTGTGTGAGCTTCAAGGGGAGGTTACTGTAAAGTGTGCGCTTATGCATTTCCTTTTCAAAAATAGTGTTGGTGTGCGCTTATAGGAGGGTGAATACGGTAATCCTTGCTTTAATTTACATTGATTTGTCACTTCTTGATGGTTTTTAGCTCACCTGAGCCGAAGGCCGTCCACAATTCCTTAACAACATCTCCTAAACCACTGAACAGATTTTGACCAAACGTGGCAGAAATGATCTTTGGGTGGTCCTCTCTCAAAGTTGTTCAAAGAATTCCATTCCATGCAGAACTCTGGTTGCCATGGCAACGAAAAGGGGAAAATAAGAAAAACCTTTAAAAATCTTCTTGTCTGAAACTAGAAGGCCCAGGTCTTTGATATTTGGTATGAAGCTTCATCTAGTGGACATCTACCAAGATTGTCCAAATAATAGCCCTGGGGCCGAAACTGCCGTTGCCACGAGGCCCACCGGTTTTACATAGGCTTATATAGGGAAATAGCTTTAAAAATCTTCTTGTCTGAAACCAGAAGGCCCAGGTCTTTGATATTTGGTATGAAGCTTCATCTAGTGGACCTATAGCAAGATTTTTCAAATTATAGCCTTTGGGCCAAAACTGCCCCTGCTCAGGGGCCCACCGGTTTTACATAGGCTTATATAGGGAAATAGCTTTAAAAATCTTCTTGTCTGAAACCAGAAGGCCCAGGTCTTTGATATTTGGTATGAAGCTTCATCTAGTGGACCTCTACCTTGATTGTTCAAATTATAGCCCTGGGGCCAAAAATGCCCCCGCGCCGGGGCCCACTGGTTTTACATAGGCTTATATAGGGAAAGCTTTAATAATCTACTTCTCTGAAACAAGAAGGCCGAGGTCTTTTATAATTGGTATGCAGCTTCATCTAGTGGACCTCTACCTTGATTGTTCAAATTATAGCACGGGGCCAAAAATGGGCCCGCGTCGGGGCCCACCAGTTTCACATAGGCTTATATAGGGAAAAAGCTTTAAAAATCTTCTCGTCTGAAACCAGAAGGCACAGGTCTTTGATATTTGGTTTGAAGCTTCATCTAGTGGACCTCTACCAAGATTGTTCAAATTATAGCCACGGGGCCGAAAATGCCCCCGCGCCGGGGCCCACTAGTTTCACATAGGCTTATATAGGGAAAACCTTTAAAAATCTTCTTATCTGAAACCAGAAGACCCAGGTCTTTGATGTTTGGTATGAAGTTTTATCTTGTGGACCTCTACCAAGATTGTTCAAATTATAGTCCTTGGGTCAAAAATGCCACTGTGCCTGGGCCCACTGGTTTTACATAGGCTTATATAAGGAAAAAGCTTTAAAAATCTTCTTGTCTGAAACCAGAAGGCCCAGGTCTTTGATATTTGGTATGAAGTTTCATTTAATGGACCTCTACCAAGATTGTTCAAATTATAGCCCTTGGGCCAAAAATGCCCCCGCGCCAGGGCCACCGGTTTTACATAGGCTTATATTGATCCAAGATTGTTCAAATTATAGTCCTGGGGCCAAAAATGGCTGGGCCCCAGGGCCCACCGGTTTTACATAGGCTTATATGTATAGGGAAAAAGGTTTAAAAATCTTCTTGTCTGAAACCAGAAGGCCCAGGTCTTTGATATTTGGTATGAAGCTTCAACTAGTGGACCTCTACCAAGAATGTTCAAATTATAGCCCTGGGGCCAAAAATGCCCCAGCTCCAGCGCCCACTGGTTTTATAGGGAAAACCTATAAAAATCTTCTTGTCTGAAACCAGAAGGCCCAGGTCTTTGATGTTTGGTGTGAATTTTCATCTAGTGGACCTCTACCAAGATTGTTCAACTTATAGTCCTGGGGCCAAAAATGGCGCTTCCCCGGGTTTTACATAGGCTACTATAGGAAATACATTTAAAAATATTCTTGTCTGAAACCCAAAGGCTTAGATCTTTGATATTTGGTATGAAGTTTCATCCAGGGACCTCTTCCAAGATTGTTCAAAGTATAGATTAAAGGCCCAGCCAAGGGGTCCACATGTTAGACATAGGCTTATGTGGAGCGCTGTGGTGCAGAGGTAAAGCATCGGATTTGTGATCGAGAGGTAGCTGGTTTGATCCTCGCAAGTGCCAAAGGTTGTTTCCTTGAGCAAGAGACTTTATCCACATTGCGTAGTACTGGTTCCTACCCAGGAAAAGAGGGCCACATAGAAGATTAGTGCTGGTACTAAATGTGTAACCCTCTATAAATAAGGTTGATTATTATTATTATTATTATTGTAGGAATAACCTTTAAGAATCTTTTTATTTGAAAGCAGAGGCCCAGGCCTTTTATATTTGATATTAAGCTTTATTTAGTAGACCTCTACCAAGGTTGTTCAAATTATAACCTGGGCCAAAAATTGCCCCACCCCGGGTCCCACGTGTAAACCTCTTTACTCAGGTGAGCGATATAGGACCATCATGGTCCTCTTGTTGTTTTTTTTTTTCAGTTTTGTTTCACAGAAAGGATTGATTTATTCATTTGTTTCCATTGTTTTTCCACCATGTTTTTTCATCTCGTCGCCAAATGTAGTGGATTAAAACATAAGAATCTTAGCATATATCTATATTATCTACAATAGTGCATCTGAATAATGCAGCATGAATATGTATTACGAAACCATATAAGATCCACCTTAGTGCCTGCCTACCCCCTTTGAGTGGGTTCTGGGCAGTTCCTTCGCAGTAATGATATTCATATATTACAATTATTTATGTTCATGCTTTAAACAGAATCTCGGTCTTCTCATTCAGTTCACTCATTTTGAATGTACATGTTTCTTCACAATTCTGTTCTTCAAACTACTGTTTCTGTTTGACTCTGTTTTGAGAATTGCATAATAGTAACTAATTTATAGGACTAATGATAAATGCAGGGATTTCAGCAAAGACAGTGCAGTCAAAATGATCTTCAAATTAACAGTTGCAGCATTTATAGTTTATCTTATGATGTCGCTTATGAGAGTTAAAGTAATACTGTTACAAAAAATATTACACTGGTATAATGATATGGGTGGGTGGTATGGATAGGAGAAAAAAAAGGTTATTGCACTAAGATTGGTGAATATTGTCCTGGCCTTGAGCTTAGAAAACTTTGTTCATGCTCAACTCAGCTGAGCATGAAATTCATGATTCTCATAAAAATTCAAATACAAACGAAAGATGCCATTTTCCTGCGCAGATCAGCACAGAATGTTATTTGTCCTGCTCATAAATTTTAAAATGCCAGCAACGGTTGGCTGCTCATAAATTTTAAAATGCCAACAACGGTTGGCATTTTAAAATTTATGAAGAAGGCAAATTTCATGCTCAAGTGAGTTGAGCATGAAAATAAGTTTTATAACATAGGACCCTGAGCTCTGACATCAAAGAACACAAGATTGCAAGTGTCCTTTTGATATCCCTTAACCTGTATCTTGCTGAATATTCATTTAAGCCACACCCATTTCTGTCTATCAACCAATCAAATTACTTGATGCAATTTATTGCTACAAATTCATAAACTGAATGCCAAACAGTGTAGATCCTGATCAGATGGCTTCTTCAGAAGCCATCTGATCTGGATCTACACTGTTTGCAAAGATAGGGGTTGTCGTGAACAGCAGGATAAGAGTTAACCTATATTGGCACAGTAAGACTTTTATCATACAGTTTTAAACATTTTGAGTCTCTATCATTAGTTTTAGCCTCAGAACATACATTTTATGAGAATATGTATTTGTGCTTAGCGAATGGTTTTTGCCTGACATCATTGCTGAAAGATGTCATTAGATGCAACTTTGTCTGATGCAAACAATCAGTGGCATCCAAGTATATGTACAGTATTGTTATTCTCATCATCATCATCATCATCATCATCATTATCATCATCATCATCGTCTGATGTTTTATTAATGTGCAAGTAAAGGGGAAACATCCACTTAAGTGGGTCCCCTTTCCAGGCAGCTGGCTTGCTGCATACATGGCAGATCTCACACCAGATCTCCAGGTATGTCAATCATGAGGGTCCCTAGCCGACAGCTTCCACTCTCTGCGATCTCTCTAAGCTGCTTCCATGTCATCTTGGGCCTCCTAGGCCCAAGCTTTCCATCCACCTGTATATCACAGGCTGTCTTGACTGCACCGTTGGAGCAGTTCACATGTCCATACCAGCGGAGCCGTCTCTCCTTCAAGATGAGGTCCAGGTCCTCAATGCCAAGCTGCACAAGTAGCTCACTGGACCTGATAGTGACAGTGTCTTGCTGCCTGACATTGCTGATCTGTCACACATTGAATGTTTGGCTTTGTCAATGGCCAAGTCTCACTGGCATGGATATTGCGCTCCGCACACAAGAGCTGTACTGACAGCAACGTGTCTTGAACAAGAGGTGGTGGGAAGAGAGAACTAGTAGCAGCTCCTTGAAGTTCTTCCAGGCTGTTTCACACATGATGTGGTTGAAAGGTCACAGCCAGCAGCTATGAGAGCCAAAAGGAAACTACCACAATGTTGCATGATTATCAGCATTATTGTTTCTTAGATTTTGTTGTTCATTTCTGATCATTCAATATTTATTACTATATAATAGTTGCTTTTATTTGAGTTGTCTTTTATGTGGCCTTAGTGGTGTCTTTTATGTGGCCTGTAGTTGTGCTTTTTATGTGGCCTGTAGTTGTGTCTTATATGTAGCCTATAGTTATCTTTTATGTTGGCCTGTGGTTGTGTCTTTTATGTGGCCTGTAGTTATATTGTTTATGTCACCTTTACTTTTGTCTATGTGGCATGTAGTTGTGTATTTTATGTGGCCTGTAGTTGTGTCTTTCTTATGTGGCCTGTAGTTGTGTCTTTTATGTGGCCTAAGTGATCAACAAAGACTTATAAAAGCACAATTATAGAATTCAACTCTTTTAAGATGCCAGTCTCAACATATCAACCTTGTATGGGGAGAGCAGTAACTAATGTTGTGAGAACTTTGGGCCAGACCCATTTGCAAATGCAAAAGCTGCTTTTATTTTTTTCAGCAAAAATGTTAGCATATTTGTCATAATAAATGATCAAAGTTTTAACGATATGTTAACTAATGATGTCATTAGTTTTGAACAACTGGCCCCTGAATGACATTTTTCCTGCCATTTTAAACCTTAAAATGCTCTTAATTCAGACACATGAAGGACTTGCTGTAATTCTTGTAAATTTTTGACAAATTTGTTTCATGATACAGCAAGAAGTTCAAAAGGTATGGAGGGAATGGCAAACAGTGTAGACCCTGATCAGACTGCTCCTTCAGGAGCAGTCTGATCTTGGTCTGCCCTGTTTGCTTAGGCTCCCTATCCTAATACTTGGGATTATGCCATCAGCATATGCTTGGGGGAATACAGTAATTCTCATTTTCCATTTGTGCTTTTGTACACACATCAGTAGAAGCCTCACTAGAGCTGTTGGCTGCTCAAATACATGAGGTAGATTCATGCCCACCAATTGGTGCTCAGAGAAATAGGGTTGCATGATGCTTCCAGGCAGAGCTGAAACAGACCGAACATGAGTACTGGTAAACCTCTTAGGTTTAAGCCTGCCCAGGCAAAGTAATGCGAGTCAGACCATCCTTAGTTGTAAACCTTAGCCGTTCCTTTGGGTGGCAGGGCTTAAGATGTCATTTCAGTGTGGGGTAAAAGTCCCTCAAAATAGGAAGCAACATCTCCAAAATGCCTTAATAGTGTTGAAGGGAATGTAAAACCTCAACTGAAAAAAAAAGTGCAGGAAGTCATATTTTGCTCAATACTTTTGACTGGTATAATCTACACCAAAATTTCAAAATTAAGACCACCTTTCAGACTGGCCGGAAGTGGTCTTAGTTGTGCAATGGTCTTGATAATGGATAGATGTTTAAATAAAACCTATTCTGGGACTGGCAAAATGGAACATTTGTATATGTTGTGGTTTGGTTTTAGCATTGGGTCTCTATAGGGAAATTTTACTGTACTCGCTTGTCCTGCTGAGCCGGGATATGTCTTAGCTTTCAAACAATGTAGATCCAGATCAGATGGCTTCTTCAAGATGGCTTCTGATCAGGATCTTCCTTGTTTGTCATTCAGTTTATGAAATTTTTGCAATAATTTGTATCAAGTAATCTGATTGGTTGATAATCAGTAGTGGGTGTGGCGTATATAAATATTCAGCAGGTCAAGGGTAAATACTTTGATCACATATAAGTTGGTTAAGCTAACAAGTGTTTGTACAACTGAACCTTGATCAGCCCTCACAGCTTGTCAAAAATCAGTTCTTATCTAAATTTTAATGAGCGGGCTCATCTGTCTTGGAAAAGTATTTTTGATCTTCCTTTATTTTTTTTTTCTATTGGCCATTTTATATTCCATGTTTTTAATGTTGTTTTATTTGCTTTCACATTCCTTGTTTGTTCAATGATAGTTCTTTCATATATCCTTAAAACATGTGGCTGAATTCTCAAGCAAAGTGTTTTGCTATTGTTCTCGAGAAATGAGGTTTGTCATTTCATGTGAATCATCCTAGCAGATGATTCACATGAAATGTGAAGCCTTACTTTTCTGTGAAAAATTGAGCCAAACACCATGAGAAAGGGTCCCTTAGCATTTTCCCTGATTCACAGTCTTCAAATGCTTATGTGCAACAGAAAAGGGCTAGACGCAGGACTTTGAATAAAGCTACCTCCAAGTCTTACATACATGTTTGCAAGAAGCAAAGGCACTGGGGAAACTGCTTGTGTGCAGGCTCGCCAGACTTTGTGTGTCTACTATGCAATAAGTACCCATTTCTCATGAGTATACTCAATAAAACATTTGAAAATGTTGTCTGCTATAATTGTGATTGGTGTTAAAGAGCCCTCAGTTGTTAGTATTCAGTAAAATTCCTATATTAAGACCACCTTTGGGACTGTTCAAAAGTGGTCTTAAAGACCACTTTTGAACAGTCCCAAAGATAGTCTCTTATAAGGAGACATTGGGTGTAGAAAACACAAAGAATAATTGAAACCTTCTGAATAAGCTTTTTAAAGCAGATTTAGTCTTAATTTTAGGTGGTCTTAACCCTTATCTTGCTGTTCACGACAACCTCTATCTTTGCAAACAGTGTAGATCCAGATCAGATGGCTTGCCATCTGATCAGGATCTTTACTATTTGGCATTCAATTTATGAATTTGTAGCAATAAATTACATCAAGTAATTTGATTGGTTGATAGACAGAAATGGGTGTGGCTTAAATGAATATTCAGCAAGATAAGGGTTAATAGTGGAATTTTACCGTATTTATGTTGATAAGATCTCAATTTCTTATTTAGATTTGTTTTGTCTGCATTAGTAAACAATGCCCATTTGCGAACAGTAAATGTGCTGATCAACCTGCATGTCCGTCTGAATACAGTAAATATGGTCTGAGCCATTTCATTGTGCTGGTTAACTGCTTATGTATAAGTTTAAAATGTAGCCAGGTACCTGAAATTGTGGACTTTCCTGTGTTTTAGGTATACAGGGGTGGAGCTTTCACCCAGGCTGTGACGCGTTTTTACGGGTGCCAGTGTTGAAAGGAATCTGGCTGTTTTTATTGTTGCCAAAGTTGTGCTTTTTAGTATTTTAGTAATTAAACTCATTTAAGTTGTGGCTACCCTGATTAGTTTAAAGAATGGGACAACTTCGGTATATATTACAAGAAATTATTTTGTTTTTACAATAGGATTTAACCCTATCAGCCCTGTAGACCAGAGGCCAGTTGTTCAAAACTAACAACGTCCTTAATTAACAAATCGTTAAAATTTTTATCATTTAATTTGGCTGATATACTAAAACATTTTGCTGAAAAAATGTGAGTAGCTTTTGCGTAGGCAAAAGCTACTCACATCTTTTCAGCGAAATGTCAAATAGATATTGTACTTGCTACAACAGTTAACAATTTCACCACTAACCAGCTTGTTTTGTTAATGAGGCTTTGAACAACTGGCCCCAGTTTAGATACCTATACAAACAAATGTCCATGTAGATTCAGATGCTGAGCCATCTCTTCAGGATCTACTACTTTGTTATTGACTAAACCCCATTTTAACCCATTTTGTACCGGAAACCATAAAACGGGTACCCTGGCAAACAGTGCAGGCCCCGATTAGACACCACAGAATGCGGCGTCTGATCAGGACCTACACTGTTTGCAAAAAGTTAAGCCATTTTCCAAACAAATTTTGGAAACAACACAACCTGACACCCCTAAATTTCGAAATGGACTCCTGCAATATATAAGGAGGAAGATTCCATTTGGTACAAAAAGGGTTAAACAGAATGGATGTGGCCATTTTCAAAGATGGAAGAGTCTAATTCAGAATTGCAAGGTTGAAAGGGTTTTATGAAGTGCTGTCAGTTATCATGTTAACAAGTCTATGAAATGAGCACCCTGTATACACCACTTTGTGTAGTAAAAACTGGGGTTTACAGGGGTATACAAAATTCTTCTTATTTCTGCACCAAAACATAGGTTGTGGGTACCTGCTAGAACTGCCTCACTGAGGCGGTTTCTAAAGAGCATCCATAACCTATGTTTGGAGTAAAAATAAGAAAATTTCAATAACCGTTAAATGTGATACTGTAATGGTGTAGAAAATATTGCAAACAATGCAACAAGTAAAAGGAGTCTCATACTCGTGGTCACTTCATGATCGAGCTTTGTCCGAGACATTTCTGTCCTAGTGTTTAGGATAAAAACGGTAATTAACCCATTTAGTACCAGAAACCCCAAAATGGGTACCAGGGCAAACAGTGCATGCCCAGATCAGACGCCGCAGAACGCGGCGTCTGATCAGGGCCTTCACTGTTTGCAAAAAGTTCAGCCATTTTCCTAATAGATTTTGAAGAAACAAAACCTGACACCCCTAAATTTTGAACTGGGCTAATGCTATATATAAGGAGGAAGATTCCATTTCACAAAAAGGGTTAAAGAGCTGTGTCATGAGAAAGCCTGTTCTGCAGTTTGCCAACAACATAGGTTCAGCTCAGCCTGCCCATACTGGCAGTCTGATCAGAATCATATTGTTAGCTCCTTAGGTAGTTTCTGTATCTGAAACTTCAAAACTCAGTTTCTTTATCTGAAACTTCAAAACTTTTTTTATAGATTTGTTAGTTTTATTTGAGGTTTAATGTCCCCGTCAACACTGTAAAGGTCATTTTGGAGACGTTGCTTCCAATTTTTGTGGGACTTTTACCTGACACTGTGATGAAAGGACTTCTCAAGCCCTGCAGCCCAATGAAACCAATAGGGCTTATAATGGACAGGCCGACTCGCACTGCTTTGCCTGGGCAGGCTTAGATCCTCTAAGCTGTTTACCAGTACTCGTGTGAGGGTCGGTTTCAGCTCTGCGTGGAAGCATCATGCAGCCCATATATTTCTTCAAGCCCCAATCGGCGGGGGCCGACATGTAGTTAGTTATTGATATAGCCTTGTTGAACTGAAAAAAATGCAAAATAAAATAACTGAAACAGTTAGTTGTACATTTTCTTTTTCTTTCATATAATCCACTGCTAAAGCAAAATCCATGTAAGCTAAAAGCATTTTAATACACATATACGAGGGTGAGTCAATAAAAAATAGCCTTATATCTGGGTGAGATCGATCTCTCCTCTTTCGATGTAATTGCCCTCTAGAATGAGAGACTTGGACCAGCGCTGTTCCTGTGCCATCAGCCCAGAACTGAAGAAGCCAGGGTCCTAGTCTCCGACCCACTCCTCAACTGCGGCCATGACTTCTTCGTTGGACCGGAAATGACGTCCATGGATATCCTTTTTATCCCCAGACCGAAAAGGTTCAGGGGATATAGCGATCAGCCTGGTGTCCATCCATCCGTCTGTCTGAACACCAACCGACGTTTAGGGGGTAAAAATTTTGGACAGTTTGCCGCCTTAGTAGTCATTCGTGAGTCCCTATGAACTTTATTCCATAGATTTGACATTTAAGTGACAAAAATTTGCTCTTACGTGGCTTGACGCTTATGAGAATTTGCCAATTTACTGACGCCCAGCCACCTAAGTGTTGGTTGTGAGGACGGATGCCCGTTTGTCCGTCCATCCATCCGTAGACGAAACTTTGTGATGGCCATAACTCCAGTACCATTTGAGATTCATTGATGGTTCTTGGCACAATTGTTCACAAGGCTGAGACGGTATGTCAGGCTACACTAGATATATAGCTTCATCAAATGTTAACTGTAGGAGGAATTAGCAAGAAACAAAATCTTTACAGAAATTTTCAAAGGTGCATAACTCTATTAGTATAAGGTGGACAGTAACCTGGAAACATCATGCGCTGCTCTAAATCATGGTCTAACTATACATTAAGTTTCAGCTAGATTGGATCTAAATTGCAGGAGTTAGCCAGAAATGAAAAGTTTAAAGAAATTTTCAAAGGGGCATAATTCTGCTTATATTTGGTTAACTGTAACCTTGACCAATATTGGCTTCTCCACATCATGGCCTTAACTATATATCAATGGTCGGGAACCAGCAATCAGGACAGCCTGCATGTTTGTCGTTGGTAAAAATACCAATTTTATTTGTTTCTAGTGCAAGGACATTCATGGAAATTTGTTAGGATACATGGATATAATTATTTGACAAAGTATTTTAATCATATTCTCGAAAATAAATGTAAATTTATGACCATGATGTCGAGCAGCGCAAATTGTTTCGAGATTACTGGCCACCAAATATTGCATCATTGCATATATGATACACCGGGTAAAATGTTTGCGGAAAATGAAAAAAAAATCCACTTTTATAGAGAAAAAGCTTGATTTGTATTTTCTGCAAGACTATTATATAAATGCACTATTCGAAGCACAAATAGACCCCCAAAAAGGTATTTTATACTGGGGTTATTCACTCATTCCTGGGAACACTTAATGCACGATGTATCAAATACGATACATACATATCATCACGACCATAGACCTCCAAAAACCTTAAGTGTGGTTTTGAGTATGAAAATTTTTGGACAAGTTTTCTGTGGTTGGGCTCTTGAGGGTTAGAGAGCTAGAGAATAGCAGGTTCGTGTCTTTTGATATCACGTTTATCGGGCAAGGATTCGAGAACGCTTGTAGAATCGCGAGGCTTGCCGAGCGATTCTACATGCGTTCTCGAAGCCGAGCCTGATAAACTTGATGTCAAATTACACGAATCTGGTATCCTATTTATCAGTTAATCTACTTGTACACTTTTAATTAACAATTTTCGTTCAGTTATTGATGGTGCTCAGTGCGTCCCAGCCTTCTAGCGGTCGGTATATTTAGTATCAGCTGACCATATTTACGTATGATTTTTTTTACAAGTTTTTTTTCAATATTTCCCAGTAACAATAACATTTTTGTCATTTTTAAAGTAGTCCGGTTCATTCATAAAAATGCAATGTCAAGTTGAAGTGATAAAGCTCACTTGTCCTGAGATAGCATATCTGTATCAGGTCAGTCCATGACAATGCAACATATATATGGGGTAACTGATAAAGTACAATACCTTTAGACCGGCCCCGATAGCTCGGTAGATTGTCCGCTCCGGTGAACGGGAGGTCACGGGTTCGTTCCCGGGCCGCGACATACCAAAGTACTAGCTGCTCCTCGCTTGGCACTCAGATTTACAGGGTAGAGCTAGGACTGGTCGACCCAGTGTCAGGATAATGTGACTGGGTGTGGTATCATGCAATGTGTCTGGGACATGATACTTCAGTGAGGCAGCACTATAAAAGTGAGCATTGAGCTCCCTGTCGCAACCAGACACCGTCGTGATATGACTGAAAAATTGTTGAAAGCGACGTTAAACCCGAATTCACACACACACACACACACACACACACACACACACACACACACACACACACACACACACACACACACACACACACACACACACACACAATACCTTTAGTTTCTGTAAGTAAAAATTCAAGCCTCTTGCTGGTCTGTGTGCAAGCCAGTTGATATCTTTCCAGGTTGCAAACCCCAAAGACATAACTCCTAGTGACGTGGCTCCTATGTTTGCTTTTTCCACTTACATTATGATAACTGCGACATAGTGCATTTTTCACATCTACAAAATGGCTACTTTTCCGATGAAAATCCGTGAAATTTTGTCATAAATGCTCAAAACAAAGGTTGTGGGTGCTCGTTGTAACCGCCTCATTGAGGCGGTTCTAACGAGTACCCACAACCTATGTCTTGGAGCAGAAATATGAAAAATAGTGTATACCCTCGTAAACCCCAGTTTTTTCTATATGAAGTGGGGTTTAGGAGTGTTCATTTCACGGACTTGTTCACTTGTTCACTTCTATCTCTTCGATTATCCCAAGATATCTGACATGATCGAGCTGTTGTTAACCCATTTTGTACCAGAAACCCCAAAACGGGTACCCTGGCAAACAGTGCAGGCCCAGATTAGACGCCACAGAACGCGGCGTCTTATCAGGACCTACACTGTTTGCAAAAAAAGATAAGCCATTTTCCAAATAAATTTTGAAGAAAACACAACCTTGGCCCTAAATTTTGAAAATGGGCTCTTGGTTTGTGATAGCATTAGGCTATCGATGCCATGAATAACTGGGCATCGGTGTTTGTTTGTTTATTTGATTTGAGGTTTAACCTCCCCGTCAACACTATTTAGATCATTTTGGAGACATTGCTTCCAATTTTCTGGGACTTTTACCCGACATTAAGATGAACCGACATCTCAATCCCTGCCGCTCAATGAAACCAATAGGGTTTACATGCATGGACGGACCGACTCGCACCGCTTTGCCTGGGCAGGCTCTGGGCCTCGGTGTATAAATACTTGAAAAATAAAAGCTGCAAGCACTGCATGATGCCCCGCCACAACAGTTACATGAAGCAAGTGCCATATCACAGTAAAAAAGGAATTCAAAGTAAGGATGCATTACACATTCCCTTAATAAAGTTGACAGGAATACATGACTGAGATGACTATTTTCAATGTTCAAAGAGCCATGGCTCCAAAAAAAGTTAATCTGTATTGGAATTCTCTCTTTCATTTTTTTTGGTGGGGGGGGGGGGGGGGGGGGGGGTGGGGCTGTGCCTTTTAAAACAAAGTCAAGGGCTTCAAAAACCAATCATACCTTAGTAAAGTTGACATGAATACATAGCTGAGATGACTATTTTCAATGGTTAAAAAGCCATGGCTACAAAAAAGTAAACCAGAATTATAATTCTCATTTTCAGTTTTTGGGCCTGTGTACTTTAACTCTTATCTTGCTGTTCACGACAACCCCCATCTTTGGAAACAGTGTAGATCCAGATCAGATGGCTTCTGAAGAAGCCATCTGATCAGGATCTGCACTGTTTGACATTCAATTTATATATTTGTAGGAATAAATTACATCAAGTAATGTGATTGGTTCAAAACCAGAAATGGGTGTGGCTAAACTGAATATTCAGCAAGAGAAGGGTTAAAATAAAATCAGGAGATGATTAGTATAAGCAACCTTGCTTGTTTTCAAACCCTGTTGATCTTTCTAATATGTTACATTCTTGTTATATATCTGTAATTGAAAAAAAGTAAATAAAATATTGTTTAAACTAAAATAAAATCAAGGTTCGCAAAGTCTAGTCATATCATGTATATTGATATATTGTACCAAGTTAGACCAAATTACATTGATGTGTTCGTGAGATTTGGTGCAGACAAGCCATCTTTGGCCCAATAAATAACAGTTTGTGGGCCTGTGCCCTTGAAAATAAGGTCAAGGTGATCAAAACCTAATGACTGTTTCCCCCATCCTAGTGATGTAACCATGCAAGTTTGATTAGAATCAATTGTTAGGTTCAGGAGATATAGTGCTTCAAACAGACTACATGATTGAAATGGCTATGTTCTATGTTCAAGGGGCGATAACTCCAAATGTAGGAAATTCAGTGTTATGGTTCGTATGCTCTGCACGTCGTCTCAGGGTGCTCTACATATCTGTGGAGTTTCGTGAAAATATCTCAAACGGTTATTGACACGAAACTGATAGCAGCTATGTTCAAGGTTTAAAAGGCAATAACTCAAAAAGTATCTTAGTTTGTTTGTTTTTGTTTGATTTGAGGTTTAACATCCCCGTCAACACTGTAACGGTCATTTTGGAGACGTTGCTTCCAATTTTGTGCGACTTTTACCCGACATTGAGATGAAATGACATCTCAAGCCCTGTCGCCCAATGAAACCAATAGGGTTTATTAGCATGGACGGTCCGCCTCGCACCGAGGTTCCTGGACAGGCTGAGATCCTCTAAGCGGTTTACCAGTACTATAGTGTGCGGGCCGGATTAATCTCTGCGTGGAAGCATCATGCAGCCCATATATTTCTTCAAGCCCTCAAAAAGTATCTACATATCTGTGAAGTTTTATGGAAATATCTCTTATGGTCGGTATTTTTCATATAAAATAAAAAAAAAAAATACTTTTTTCGATAAATACCAATATTTCTTCACGTGTTGAAAACATATTTTATCGAGTATGTAGAAAACAACAAAAATTTTCACGAGCGCGAAGCATGTTGCGAACAGCTGTCCAATGACAATACATCGAAAGTCACGTATAAAATAAAAAACATTTATTTATTTACAGTAGAACTTCGATGGCTCGAACACCGATGGCTCGTTTACCATGGATGTGTCGAACCCATTCTTGAGCCCCTAGCGAAATCCTCTACATAAGAAATAGTGGGGGATGATTAAGGAGATTTTAGTCTTTTATCCTGCAAATGTATGCTGTGTGTACTCATTAGAATCGCCTCGATGAGGCGATTCTAATGAGTACACACAGCATACATTTTTATTATAGAACACCGAAAAGATGTCTAAAAGTATCTCGTTATGCCTCCTGGCAGTCACCTCAGTGGCTCGAACTACCCCTGTCTCGAACAGATTTTCGAGGTCCCAAAGGTGTTCGAGCCATTGAAGTTCGACTGTATTTATTTTTCGATAACTACCAAAAATGTTTCATCACGTGTGTTGAAAACATCAGAATTTCGCACGCGTGAAAATTTCGTTTTCAAACACTCGATGAAATCTTTTTGATATGCATGTCTATTTATAGGTCACTTCCGATTATAGCGTGAAGTTGTGATTACGGTAAAAACACGAGCAGATTTCAGCAAAAGCCTGGCATTTGTGAACATTCCATTTTCCGGCACAAAACACGTAAATAAATTAATTAATAAATTCAATGCGTTATAGTTTTCCCTTCAAGGCTGGAGGGTTTTATCATTAAATCAGCATGACAATGAAGAATAAGGACGTTTTCATTGAAGACATTTGTTTGGTATTCAATGACTTTGCTACATTCTGCGGTGAGATTGATCATGAAATCTTTTCTATTCTCTCCCTTCTTTTCTATTCTCTCCCTTCAACTTCACACAAGAAGGGCAGTTGTAAGTTTCTGGCGAAAGAATGTGCACTGTTAATGGGGCGTTAAACTCCAAAACAAACACACAATGACTTTGCCGGTCAATGCGCGTAAAGTTGTGCGGCGACGTCATTTACGTATTCTTGACCTTAAGGAAAATAGGTAACGTTAGACGTTGCCATGGGCAACGACGTCAGACAACGTATTAAAGTTAGGACATCTTGTCAGCCAAATCGTTATGTGTTGGTGCTGATTATTTTTCTCAGTATTTGACAAGCAGAAATGGCTACAGCCGTCAATTCGGATGAACACCAGGTGACCGCAAAGGTAAGCTTTGTTTGGATTTTTTAAAGATTTTAAGAAGCAAACATATTGGAGTTGGTGGAGCGTGATAGCTCAGTGGTTAGTGCACTTGCCTCTGATGCTAGAGGTCCCGGGTTCGATCCCCGGCGGCGGCGATAAAATTTCGGTGTCCGAACACGCTCCATTGGCATCATTTGCAGGGATGAATGTCATTAAGTGCACCGTCCTTCGGATCGGGACGTTAACTGGAGGCCCCCTGTGCAGGGAGAACCATCCCCTGTGCAGGTTAAAGATCCCTACCGTAATTACATGATTACTGTGTAGGCTTTCATCCTGCAAAACTGGAGTGTATGTAATATACACCTGCGGTAATGGTCAAATGTGACCGACGCAGTATCAGAAGATAGATAGATAGATAGAGACTTTTATAAATTTTATTAAACGTTTTTTCTTCCTACATATTCTGGAATCCGACAGGGGTTTCGTCTATCCTCACATAACTGGTAAAAGTTTAATTTGTAGGTCCAATGTGGTCCCCTGCCTTATAAGAAGGTGAATCACACCAAATAAGGTCTTAAAACAAACTTCAATATCTCATCTCTAATATCACAAAGAAAAATGATAGCCTAGGCCGAAGGATGGTTGGCTAGGATCGGATGAACTGAGGTAGGGTATGGAAATTTTTCTGCTTCTGCTCCGCCATTTTGCTTTCTAGTGCAAGGGGGTAGCTACTGTTTTTCTCTAATTTGCATGACTTGGCAACTATATTTCATTGTGATTTCAAATTTATCTTTAACCAAATACTTAACTAGAGATACTGTTCATCTGATGATGACGGTAAATTCTTTAAAATGTCTAATTTTTACAATCTAATGCAAAATTTAGCTCTCTGGGCGTTACGAACATGCAAGCGTCCACTAACTTGGATCAAAGAGACAACGTGACCTTTCATTCATAAATTTTTGAAGGGTGCTGTAAGCATTCTAAAGCACAACAAGATTTTTAGCTTCCACCAATGGGATTTCTGTATTCGTTTTAGAGGGATGCGCAGTTATATCCTAATTAACATACAGAATAATTGGGCCCTAATCATTATCAAAATTAGATTCATTCCGTGTATGTAGCGTGTCTAATAATAATAGGGATCAACTTATGTTTTTTTAATGGGTGACCAAATTATTAAGACCACAATCCTTCAGCCCAGGCTTTTTTCTTCTCCATGAATTTATCATTAGCCTAAATATTGTGGTCCCGCCCCAGCCCAGGCTTTTTGAATGTTATTTAGGGTGAGACCACATTTTCTGTTCTATATAGGGAGTGAGACCACATTTTTTAGATTTGCCATGAATTTATCATTTTCCTAAATAATGTGGTCTCATCCCTATAAAGAGATGAGACCACATTCCTTCAGCCCAGGATTTTAGTATGTGATTTAAGGTGAGACCACATTTTCTTCTCTATATAGAAGTGAGACCACATTTTTTAGATTTGCCATGAATTTATCATTTTCCTTAATAATGTGGTCTCATCCCTATATAGAGATGAGACCACAATCCTTCAGCCCAGACTTTTAGTATGTTATTTGAGGTGAGACCAGATTTTCTTCTCTATATAGGAGTGAGACCACATTTTTTAGATTTGCCATGAATTTATCATTTTCCTGAATAATGTGGTTTCATCCCTATTCAGAGGTGAGACCAGTCTTCCAGCAAGCTGTTATTCTGTCATTCTTTCAGCCTGGGCTAAATTGGATATTTTTTGCATTTGAGGCCGCATTTTTGTCACTTTATAGACATAGGTCCATTAGAGAGCATTAACGGAATAAATCGAATGTAGTAATATTTTTACACACTCCAAACAGTATCCAAATACCCCCAATGGAGCCTCTTTTTTGTTGTTGCCTTCCTTGTGATTTACCATTGGTTTTTTATTAAAATAAAGATGTAAGATGCAACTAAAGAATGACTCCTAAGTTAATGTTTGAAAAATAATAAAATACAAAATATTAAACAGAAAAATGAACGTTTGTGGAATTTCTTGGCTGAATATAGTTTTAGCATGCGGTATGCAAATGAGTAAGTTACTGTAAGCATTCTCAAAATGATACACCGCCGTCCTTCTTACAATCGACCAAAAACCAGTCGATCCTGACAATCCTGCTGAGGTAAAAAAATCTGTATTCATCGGAAGCTAATAACAATTTACTATAATAAGTGACGGAAAAAATTTGGATGCTCTTATCTCGCGCATTCAGAAGATTTTACAGTCTTCTCTAGAATAGAACGAAGAACAAAAAACATCGTTTTACGTAGTTACGTCCCTTAATTTTCGCGCCTTTATCAGAGGTCGCTTTAATTTTGGCACGTCATTCCACGTCATTGAGGCGCTTTATGTAAACAAGTCACCAAGTGCGTGAAAATGGCTGTCGTTCTACTGAAGTCTAGAAATCACAGTTTTATGATATGAGTTTGCAATGTATGTTGGTAAGAAAGCAATTTTATGACAGTCAAATGATTACTCCTCATAATTGAAGCCGGGTTTTCACTCTCCGTATCTGTGGCACAGTGAACGAAATCAGAAACTGCTAAAATATATCGCGATCCAGATAGATCAAAATGTGACTGACCCTAGTGGCATTTGAGTTGCCCTGGTGCAAAAAGTACATGGTTTAGAAAAGGATACTAGGTCTCATTATGGAGATAAGATGCCCATGTTTATTTTGATACCAATTTTATCTACTTTGGACCACTATAAAGGTACGAAGACCACATTGGACCTACAAATTAAACTTATGCCACATAACTCATAAATCACACAACTGGAACACCGGAACAGGCTTTCTAGCCTCTGAAGGTGCATTCTGGAAATAATCTCTGGGTTTTGGCCCGGGGTCGTAGCACCAGGGGTTAAACTTGTGTAGATAGAACTTCCACTGTGAGTTTAATCTAGCCTTAAAACTTCTTTCTCTGCACGGGTTTTTTGCAGTATAAATAGATATAAAGCAAATACAGTAAAATTCCTATATTAAGACCACCTGTGGTACTGTTCAAAAGTGTTTTTAAGACCACCTTTGAACAGTCCCAAGTGTGGTCCATGACCAGCGGTCACTGTGGGCAGAAATATTGCGGATAATTAAGGCGAAGCCTTCATTATAAGCTTTTTAAATCAGAATTAGTCTTAATTTTTATGTCTGAAATAAGAAAACACCTTAAAATTTTCGTTTATTCGGCGGTAAAGTTTACAATGCATTGGTATAGGCAGTAGTATAGAGGTTCCTTTTATAATGACAAGAGCAATTGACAAAATTGAGTAAAAGAGAAAAGAAGGTTATCGGTTGGGGGTAGGTGGGGGTGCGATCGGTGTGGACAACTTACAGGCGATAAAGTTTATCAAAGGCAACCTAGATAGAGCGCAGACGAACTGATTTTTTTGCATTTTTACACAAACAAAGAAATAAGTATCGCTATTGCCAAGCTGAATTATCGTACACTAAATTGGAATTAGATATTGAAATAAACGAGACTTATAAGAACCCTAAAATTACTTTTCATATCAACAAGAATCATTATATTTCTTCCTGCTTATATTTCTGTATTTAAAAATTATTATATTTCTGTATTTAAAACGTTACATAAACATACGGAAAGGAACCCATTCTGTGTCGATTTTAAAGCTCACTGGATAGAACTTTGCGACGTTGTAACGTTTTTAAATATAGAAATATAATGATTCTTGTTGATATGAAAAGTAATTTTACGGTTCTTATAAGTCTCATTTACTTCAATATCTAATTCCTATTGCATGTGGACAATATCGATAATTATTCTTATTTTATATGAAAATACAACGCTATCAGATATACGGTCATTCTCCCCTTCCGCTGATTCAAGAATGGCAGTTGACAGTTTCTGGCGAAATGATCTGCACTGTACTGGTTAACCGCTTACGTATAAGCCTGCCCGGGAAAGTGTGAATAGGTAAACTGACCGGCTAAAAATTACATTAATAGTGTTGACTGGCGGCCGTTAAACTCAATACAAACTAATATCAGTTCGTCTGCTCTCTTTTGTTTGTTTGTTTGATTTGAGGTTTAACGTTGGTTGGTTGGTTGATTTGAAGTTTAACGTCCCCGTCAACACTGTAAAGGTCATTTTGGAGACGTTGCTTCCAATTTTGTGGGACTTTTACCCGACATTGAGATGAAATGACATCTCAAGCCCTGTCGCCCAATGAAACCAATAGGGTTTATTAACATGGACGGTCCGCCTCGCACCGCGGTTCCTGGACAGGCTTAGATCCACTAAGCGGTTAACCAGTACTAGTGTGCGGGCAGGATTCAGCTCTGCGTGGAAGCATCATGCAGCCCATATATTTCTTCAAGCCCCTATGGGCGGGGGCCCTGAGGTTTAACGTCCCCGTCAACACTGTATAGGTTATTTTGGAGACTTTGCTGCCAATTTTGTGGGACTTTTACCCGATATTGAGATGAAATGACATCTCAAGCCCTGTCGCCCAATGAAAACAATAGGGTTTTAAACCATGGATGGTCCGACACGCACCGCTTTGCCTGGGCAGGCTTAGATCCTCTAAGCGGTTTACCAGTACTCGTGAGCAGTCGGTTTAAGCTCTGCTTGGTAGCATCATGCAGCCCATCTATTTCTTCAAGCCCCGATGGGCGGGGGCTGTCGTCTCTAGGTCGCTTTTGATAAACTTCAGCGCCTTAAAGGTGTCCGCACTTATCGCCCCACGACCGACTACTTTTTTCGCTTTTACTCAATTTTGTCAATTGCTCTTGTAACTATAAAGGAACCCACTATCCTGCTATAGGCGTGTTTTTGTAAATTACCTCTGTTTCTGTCATTTGTGAATAGCAAAAGTATAGATCTGCACCAACGCCTCAGCGCAATCTGATCATCAACTTAGTATTCGTTGCTTGGATAGTGAAATATCTCCAGTTTATCATCGTCATCATCATCATCATCATCGTCGTCGTCGTCATTCTCTTCGTGTTCATCGACGTCGTCGTCGTCGCTGCCACCACCATCACCGCCGTCGTCGTCATCATCATCATCATCGATATCATCATCATCATCATCATCGAGATCATCATCATCATCATCATTATCATCATCATCATCATCACATACTGATTCATCGGTCCTATTAACCCCTTTTGTACCAAATGGAATCTTCCACCTTATATATGGCAGGAGACCATTTCGAAATTTAGGGGTGTCAGGTTGTTTTCTTCAAAATTTATTTGGAAAACGACTGAACTTTTTGCAAACAGTGTTGGCCCTGATCAGACGTCGCGTTCTGCGGCGTCTGATCTGGGCCTGCACTGTTTGCCAGGGTGCCCGTTTTGGGGTTTCTGGTACTAAATTGGTTAAAACACACTGTATTTTATTAGTTTATTCATCAGATGTTCAACCCGACCAGCCTGTTCGAGTTGACTTTGGAAAAAGTATCCAGACGCTACTGTTTTTCACTAGAAGATACATCTTCTTTTAAGAAGGAAATAGATGACTTCCCAGTCGAAGTATCTGACCCTAAATCTCCAAAATTTGGTGAGTTACTCACTATGACCTGACAACGACACATCAGCCTGTGCATCCGATCACTATCTAAGTAGCAACAGTCGGACCAACATCAATATGAAGTTTTAACGTGGTATCGATGTCGACACCGACGTTGGCAAACCGTTTGTGCTGCCGCGGTAGGGATACGACCATCTCTGTCCACCTCAAAGAGCTGCATTTTGTTGACTGTCCAAAGAACTTCTATCGAAGGCCTGAATGGGCTGTGAGGATGTGCAGGCTGATCATATATTTTGAACATAAAGTGTTGTTAAGAACACTGGCCTAAATAATGTTTACTAGGCCGTTACATTTCAAACCAACCCAAATCTGCCTTATATTTGCCAGGTGTAAGGTGATAATTTTACAGAATTTCACATACTATACATTCTGATCAGATGCTTCTTTGTGCGTTTCTGATCTGGGTAAACAGTATTTGCTAAATGTCCCATGTTTGGTACGGTAGGCGTATAAATAGAAGTGGAGGCAATGATCAGGAATCGCTACAATTAACCCACAGCTCCCATCAGAGACACAAAAGGGAAAGAAACACAAACATGAAACAACAGACCCCAACGGAAACACCAACAGCGGAAAGCCAAAAGGACAGTTACTTTCCAACAAAATGGTCAATGGGCTATCCAAAATAAAATAATATAAGCGACACAAACACCCAAAGACAAACCATAACAAAAATAAACCGCGACAGAAGAACCGCATTGGAACGGTCAGCGGAAACGAATTCCACTGAAGGGCTTAAATCGATTTTACGTGGCCACAATCATCGCCCTTACTTCCGTCGCGATTAAGACAAATAATTTGTTCAGTCCGCATGAAGGCCTCCTAACTCATCAGTACAACATCTCCGTGAACACAAAAATCAAACAACCACATACATGAAACAACGATGAGGACTCGACAGCAAGAAACCACTGAAATGCACGAGCAAAAGAAAACCAACAGAAAGACTCCGATGGGCCAAATTGGACTCCAAAGGACAAATTGCCATTAACAAACCAAAACCCTATGAAAAGGGCTTCTGTCCTTAAGGGCAATAGATACACTTTCAAGGGAGGTAACTCCTCCAAAATTATTTTGTCTCCCATGTCAACAGGGCTCAACTCTTAAAGGAATGAATTTGCTCCTGAGAAGCAAATTCTTTCCTTTAAGATTAGACCCATGAATATACGGAAAAGCGAACAGGAAGTCCCGAAAGTCCATTTGGTCCAATTTAGATTAAATTGTTGCCTTTTAGTGTATACTCAGTCACCCGATGCTATATACAAAGTTTCAGCACAATCAGTCCTGTGTTTCTGGAACATATCTTTTTTACCTTTTTTCTGTTGAAAAGCCAAGGGAACAAAATTTAACATTTGTGTAAAGTAGGTCAAGGTCAACTCAGGTAGGGTCATCATTTTTGCAAACTTGGTAGTACTCAGTCACTTGATTCTACATACCGAGTTTCAAGACAATCGGCCTAGTGGTCCTAGGTTCTGAAGAAAAGATTTTGAAGGTGGGTACCATATTAGGGCATTACAGCCATCTTGGTTATGTTATATGGGCAATTCAACCATCATTGTCATAAGGCTGCATATAAAATATAAATGAAATTGGCCCAGTGGTTTCAGAAAAAATATTTTGAAATGTTAATGGACCTGCAATCGAAACGACCTTGGGCCAAGATCATCAAAGGACCTTGACCTTTAGCATTCATAGGCATTCATGTTTTTCGAAAAATGCATTGTTTTTCCTTTTTCCAATTGAAAAGCCTAAGGAACCAAATTTGACCTCATCGTAAAATAGGTCAAGGTCAACTTAGGGTTAGCATTTTTGCAAACTTGGTAGTACACGGACACTCCGTTCAACATACCAAGTTTCAAGACAATAGGTCTTGTGTTTCTGGAAAAGATGTTTTTTCATTACATTTTTCCCGTTGAAAAGCCTAGAGAACCGAATTTAACATTTGCATAAAGTAGGTCAAGGTCATCCTAGGGTCATCATTGTTTGCAACCTTGGTAGCATTCAGTCACCTGATTCTACATACCGAGTTTCAAAACAATCGGCCTAGTGGTCCTGGGTCAATTATGGAGAAATATAAAATGAAGGTGAGTACCATATTTGGGCATTGCGGACAGCTTGGTTATGTGGCATGGAGCATTCGAATAAATATTTGTTCTCTCACTGACCTAATGCTGCATATAAAATTTAAATGAAAAAGGCCCATTGGTCTCAGAGAAAATGTATTTTGAAATGTCAATGGACCTGCAATCCAATGACCTTGACCTTTAGCATTCTCAGATATTCATTTTGTACCTATTCTCAAGCTTTAGGCCACCTTATTTTTTCGAAAAATGCATTGTGTTACCTTTTTCCAACTGAAAAGGCTGAGGAACCAAATTTGACCATGGCGTAAAATAGGTCAAGGTCATCATAGGGTCATCATTTTTGCAAACTTGGTAGTAGTCAGTCACCTGATGCCACATACCAAGTTTCAATCGATTTTGTTTTTCTGGAAAAGAAGTTTTTTCAATACATTTTCCCATTGCAAAAAGTAGGTCAAGTGTAAATCTAGACGGGTCATCATTTTTGCAACATTGTAGCACTCAGTAACCTGATGCTACATACCGAGTTTCAAGACAATCGGTCCAGTGGTCCTTGGGTTCTGGAGAAAAAACAAATTTGAAGGATTGAACCATATTTGGGCATTGCGGCCATCTTGGTCACGTGGCCTGGACCATTCGAACAAATTTTTGTTCCCTCACTTTCTTAAGGCTGCATATAAAATTTACATTACGCAAACACGCCTATACAAATACATTGCCACCTTTATCGCCGAAAAAATGAAAATTTTATGATGAAAAATTGTGATATTTTTCTTATTTCTGCTCCAAATATAGATTGTGGGCACTCGTTAGAACCGCCTCATCGATGTGGTTCTAACGAGTACCCACAATCTATATTTTAGAGCAGAAATAAGGAAAATAAGGTATACCCCCGGAAACCCCAGTTTTTCTATATAAAAGTGGGGTTCAAGGGGTCAAAATTATATAGGCGTGTTTTCGTGATAAATGAAATTGGCGCAGATGATTCAAAGAAAGTGTATTTTGAAATGTCAATGGATCGGCAAAACGCGGCGTCTGATCAGGGTCTAAACTGTTTACTGAAAGTACATACAGTCCACTGACAATACTGGCAGCCCTATAATCGGAAATGGACCACTCCAATTTTATTAGGTGGGAGATTCTATTGTCATATATGGGCAAATATTTGTTATCTGGAGCCATGGCAAGACTTTCCTAGGATTCGAACCAGCCATAGTAAATGTGTCATCGGGGTTCGAGTCATCGAAGAGTCACTGTATGTGCAGAGTAATGCATTACGAAAAAAAAAAAAAAAACACCATAGAGACATTATGCATTTTTTTCATATCTCCAAAATGGCTACTTTTCTGATGAAAATTCTTGATATTTTTCTTATTTATACTGCAAACATAGGTTGTGGGTGCTCGTTAGAACCGCCTCAATGAGGCGGTTCTAACGAGTACCCACAACCTATGTCTTAGAGCAGGAATAAGGAAATAATGTGTACCCACGTAAACCCCTGTTTTCTGTATGTTAAATGGGGCTTGGGTGTGTTCATTTTGCGGACTTGTTCATGTTTTGAATAATTACGTATTCAAAGCAATGGCAGCACTGGTGGGTCAATTGTCTCTGAGTGTACCTCGACGTAGACTGTTTCGTTTAATCATATTCCTGTACGTTTCGCAAACGGTATAGAACCTTACCAGGCGCCGTTTCTGTTCAGTACTCCAGCGCATATTCCTTACACAACACTCTGACCACACAATAATAAAAATAGAATGGCTATAAATAACCTTTTCCTGGATTTCGTACATATCCGACACCAGATACACTAAGCTACTGCGCTTAGTAAATTTGTGTCGATTGACAAACCATTGATCCCAAAAAATGTCTTACGTTAAATAAATACACTTAAAATTCTTGATTCAATTTTTCAGCAGTGTCTTGCAGCAACAGGAATCTGACATACGTACAACGGCATGTTATTTATGTAAAAATGAAGGACATCATACTGGTGAGACGAAACTTGGTGGAAGATCTAACCCATTCTTTATCAAGAATCATCGTCAACTCTGAATCTCTGGACAGTGACGATGGGGACGATCTGGAAGAAAATACAACTGCTTACATCAAACTTTACGGTTGGGTTACCAAAGCTCTAATATTAGGCATATTTGTTCAGACTGAAGACAATTTACATATATTGCTATCGCAGATAAAACGAGAAAGACTCTTACAAAAAATGCGTTACAATTTTATAATTAAGGGCACCTTTTCTAGGTCGCGTATACTGGCGAAAAGACATGGTGGAAGTGGAGATTCTTTTGATTGCAAAATTTGTAGAAAAGCCGGACATAATGTAGACACAGTAAAAGACAAGAGTGAAGCCGATGCTAAAGTGAAAGAAAAGAATGAAACAAGTGATAAAGATTCTGATGCAGCCACTGTAGCCATTTTATGTGAGGTTGATGATGACGATGATGCCGTGTCGTTGAATGGAATGATTTGTGCTGCTGGAAAATAACCAAATAATAAAACAAATATAAGATGAATGCACAACAACACTACTTCTATTATATTTTAGCCCGGGCAAGGCAAAAGTCTAGAAGACGACCAGCGAAGACTCGGACAAGATTCCGTTTCTACGTAGCCTGATTAGAATGTTCATTTATCTGTCGTTGGATAACACACAGATCAAATCATGCGGGCAGCAGACTGTTTAGTCTGATCGGAGTCTTCGCTGATCGCAAAGGCCGCATCTTTGTCCTGCCTTGACGCATTTGAATTCCCCATTTTGTAATTTATATGGAATTTATTGATATGGGCATGAGCGGATGATGAGCGGATGACGAAGGCATCCGGGGCCTCGACGGCTCATGGCCGCCTATAGATTAGCACGTAGGCCTACATGTGGCCAAAAAAAAAAAAAAAAAAAATAGGTGTGTTTCCGGTTTCCCGACCCTACCTAAGTTTTAGGCCCGACCCTAAATTTTTTATTCCCCCCCCCCCCCCAAAAAAAAATCGCGGGGCGAAACGACTCGTAAAAAAAATCGCGGGGCGAAACGGCTCGGAACTACGCGAGCGGTTGCGGTTTATTTGTTCTAATTCGGTCAGTTTCCGAGCGTTTCGGTGTTTACTACTCTCAAAATGGCAGCGCAGTTGGGCGCGATTTCACTTCTTGCATTGAAATATAAGAAATGTGAGCATTTGTCGGCACCTAAAACTTGTTTTGAGCTCGTTCCTCACAAGAAAACGATAAATCAAGTTTTTGAGCTACACCATCCTCCCACTGGAAAGGATGGTAGCGTTATGGTTGCCCATTGTAGTATCGACCTGAAGAATTCAGAATCCTTTGAGGTAAAGTATGTTTTCAACCGTATTTGGGGCACTTCTTTAGGTCAGTACCTTGTCAGGCTAGGGGGAGCGTCTAGTCCTGCAACGACCAAGCATCACCCGGCTCTGTGAGCACAGTATGGGAGCGGAAGAGATTGGAATGCCCTTCCGGATTCAATTGTTTCATCCGCCGAAGGTGCAAAGGACAGTGTAGCTCAGTTTACTTCTTTGGTGAGAGCTAGGGACTAACTTCCCTTTTCACAGGTCCTGGTGAATGGATGTCATTTGACGTGTCACCAGTAATAATTCAGATCAGATCAGATCAGAAGTGAACGAACATTTGCGATTGAACAGGACTTGCGATTTGTACAGTGGACAATCAGTCACTTGCGTTATTGGGAGGATGGTGTAGCATGTGATTCGCAAGAACCACGATTCTAGATGTCATGGTATTTGATTTATCTCCCTATAACAATGTGATAGCGCTAACTCCAACATGGTACTTTGGGCATTTTATTGTTTGATCTGGGATTTTTTTTCAATCGCAAATACCTGTTCACATCCGCTCCCATACTGTGGTGAGGCTGAATCAAGATTTGAACCTACCACTCACGTGACTGTCACTGTCAGCGAAGCAGAGCAGGCCTATTAGATCAGACTGAACCTATATGGTCAGATTTTAGCAATTTAGACCCTAATCAGATTACATGATCATATAGCATTTATCATTTCGTAATGGAGGTATTAAACCGCCCGCAATAGCTCAGCTATAGTTGAGCATCCGCCTGCAGATAGGGAGGTTGTGGGTTCGATACTCTGCCGAGACTTAAACATTGGTAGTAAATAGCTTACCCCCTTGGCGCTGCAGTATATCGTAGGATGTACATGTGTAGGGACCATCCTAGAGGTTGCCGTCGGGGAGAAGATTGCCATAATTTCTGGATTTCAAGGCGAAGTTTTGGTCCAAATTTTAGATTCTCCAACATAATCTATACATTTTCACTTCTTCCTTAGCTCAAGATTGTGAGAAGTCAGCTTGCTTAGGGAGAATATTTCACCCAAATACCCCTCAAGGATGGTCATAACAATTTTTTTGATATACAATTGCATGTGCATCAGAAATCACATTTCACCTTTGGGAAAATGTTTCTAGAGTTGACTTATATAAGAATGGCTTTCCTCAGACATGGCATAAGCAAACAGTGCAAGCCCACAGTAGACTGTAAATGATGATAATTGTAGAATAATTTTCCTTATTTCTCAACGAAAACATGTTGCAGGTATTCATTTTAACTGTCTTGGTGAGATGGTTCAAATGAGTACCCACATGATGTCCTTGAGACATGAGGAAAATTATCCATGAATTAACACCATTTTTCGATATGAGTGAAATAATCTTGAAAGGGCCGTAAAGCCAAAAGCAAAGAATTCTAAGATTTGCTTTGCCCTGGCTCAATTGTAATGGAAAAATAAATACATAGAATATAATTCATGTTTCAGTTTTTATTTGATTGTACCTTAACATCAAAGTTTATGCATCTTTAAATACATGTAGTTCCGCAGAAATGCTCTATACAGTGTATAAACAAAATAAAAAATTAAGATAAAAAAAAAAATTAAATCGACCTTCCCCACCTAATATTTTTCAAGCTGAAACCTGAAACACACCTATTTTTTTTTTTTGGCCTGTGTAGTTTACTGTCAGCATCTAAGGATGTTTGTTTTCATGGACCAACATTGTTAAATCTCGGCGAGACTACGCGAGAGAATCGTCTCGGACTGGTTAACACCTTCTTCCTCCTGATAAAATTAGACTTGTCTCCCTTCGTTATTATCTCCCCTTCGGTTCATACATAACAAGCGAGTTCGATCACCAACCGGACCGTGGTATCGGAATTCAAACTGCGCTTGTTCCTTCACAAGTGTGACCGAAAAACCTCTGGTTGATATTTGGTTACAAAACATGGTAGCTCCCATGGTGCGATTGGTATTTTGACGCGGAAGAAGATTACCATTTTGAACACTGTTGTTTCCAACGCTTGAGTCTGGTTTGACTAAGGTGATGCCATGACCTACCCGCCATTGAACCAGACCTAGTTCGATCAAAGTTTCGTTAACTACCGTTAACCATGGTTGTTGATCGAACTCGCTCAATGTTATCTTGTAGCCACCTAGTGGAGACATTAACGACAAGGGAACTAATCTAAAATGAAATGTCTGCCTCTGTCCGGATCGACCACCAGTCCATAACGTCACTGATTGTTGAAGTTCCCTTTTTTCTTTAATACTCGTATTTATAGCCTGATTATTTGCTGTCCGGAATTACAGTATTTACAAATTTGCTTCCCTCTTTAATTGCATATCGGTGGGTCAGGCCTCAGATTCTGTTACGGTTCCGGCGTAAAGGCTTTCTGAAAATTAGAGAGAATTTAATTTTATATAATGTTGGCTTGTGCCAGATGCTCTGTCTCTGGTCGGCCCCTTCGGAGTGTAACTGTTGGTTTTCTTTTGCTCCAGCATTTCAGTGGTTTCTCGCTGTCGAGTCCTGACCGTTTTTTTTTATCTCTGTTGTTGTTTGAGGAGATCTTGCAATGAGTTAACTTGAATATTTTGCTATCCCATTGCCTTTGAATGTTCAACATAAAAAACAGCCAGACAGACAAACACTTTATTCACTCAAGTACATATAGGGGGGCCTAAATTACATATCACATTTGGCAGCGGCAAACATTTTAGCATACACATTATTTACTGAAGACAAGTTACAGACGAGCATAGGGTGGAGAGATGAACAACAGGGGAAAAGGGAGAATAGTTAAAACAATTTCAAAGTACATGTATAAAGAGGCATTTGTCCGGGCTGCAATCTATGCCACATAGGCAATTCCACAGAAGGGTATAGAGTTCTGGAACTTATAGTAACACAGCCCAAAACAAATTTTACTGAACAGTATCTCTCGGGTGTAAAAATATTTCATTCATAACAATTTACAAGGTCAGGCGAACACGACTTGCTCGTGATAAAGTGACAATCCACGTTGTTTTGGACAATTAACGCATGCGATAGCGATGTTGTGGATGGAGTATATTTACTAAACCCGAAAATTCTGGATTATCAACCGAAAAGAAGAGGATAAAGGAATGAGGATAAGTGTTTCAGGTAGGTTTTCTATTCTCCCTCTCGTGATCCCATTACCGTAGACAGATCTAGGGCCAACAGATAGATGAGGGAGCCCCGGGACACATGGAGTAAAATGAATCTTTTTGGACAGGCGCCGATTGATACACTAAACACAAACATCATTATAAAACGTGTAACAAATGCAAATAACGTTATCTGACACAAGACAGGCGTCGAATCTCTAAACACCGACATCATTATATAATGTGTAACGTTTGCAAAATATCGCAATTTTACCAATGTAATATAGTGCTATCCTCCACTGTTTTGTAATCTACAATAAACGTTCCCGAATTATATGTGCAATATCGTACATATTTCCAGCCCGAGCACAAACCGTTGGGTCACCCTAGACACGCCTCACAGAGGCGGCCCAGTGGACAACAACTGCCTGTCTTCATGAATAAGACAAAGCGGTGGATTTCCTGCATGAGTGAGTGTGAGTTTCACGTCTCACCAACAGCAAAGGCCACACGGAGACGGGATCTGGCTTTAAAGACTCACCCGAAAGTCTGGAGAAGCCCGGGATCGATCCTGCGACCCCTGGTTTACAAGGCGAGTAGCACAACCACTACACCACGGCGGCTTCTATTTCCGACCTGAACACAGACCGTTAACACCACCTAGACACGCCTCATTGAGGCAGCCCAGTGGGCCACAATAGTCCGTGTTCATTGACTCATTAAATATTTACACATTAATGCCTGTCGGGGTACGCAATATTCTTTATTTATGTAAAAGGTATTCCGGGTTCGAGTTCGTTTCATTATTCTTTGTTGTTGTATAAATCTGTTAATTATACAAGCTATATACGTCTGATTATGATAATAATGATACACATGTATCAAAAGGCGATTCTTTAGCTGGGAGTGAACTTTCGTATGAAGAGAGTAAGACCATGTAACAGGAATTTGCAGAGGCAAAGGTATGGCTAACATTATTGATGTTGGGCTGAATCACTATGAAAACTGTTTCATTATGATTTTCATGAATTTTGCGAGCCTTGTCAGTTTGATTTCGTCGTTTATTTCAAGGAGCTGTTTATATTTTATTATATTTGGTCGTCGAAAAAAGTATTGGTCTATATCAAGTTTTCTTTCGGATCGAAAAAAGGGCATTCCAAGAGATAGTGGAATTCATCGCCAATACTTGATTTTTGTCAAAGTTGACTTTTTTCTCTCTGAAAGTTCTACGAGTAACGTCCAACTTCAACCGGTAATTTATGATTAGCTGTTGTAAATTTTATCATTATTTGGCCAGTGGTTCCTGCAAAGCTTTAAGGTAGTTTTCAGCGTTATGGTTTGTCTTGGGTGTTTGTGTTGCTTATATTATTTTATTTTGGATAGCCTATTGGCCATTTTGTGGGAATGTAACTGTCCTTTTGGCTTTCCACTATTGATGTTTCCATTAGGTCTGTTGTTTCATGCTTGTGCTTCTTACTATTTAGTGTCTCTGATTGGAGCTGTGGGTTGATTGTATCGATTCCTTATCATTGCCTCCTTTTTAAGCGGTTTACCAGTACTCGCCTTCACTTCTATTTTTAATATTATCCTTAAAGAGACTGTAACTCTTCCTTTGGACGAGTTTCGGAGTGTGCCAGCTCTGTAAAAAGTGATCAACAAAGATACACTTAATTATTTTACTTGTTGAAGTTGGGATTTGATGTAATTGCTTTAGCCATAAATCTTGTCTACCACAACCACATAGTATTGATTGTATAGAACTTGTCCATTTAGAATGAAATCCATCAGATTTAAGCATATAAATGTATATTTGGTATGGTAATTTGGATGTTTTCCCGGTTAATAATCGTGTCCAATAATTCACAATTCTTTGCTTAATGACAATGTCTAGCTAGTTATGCGTGTATCATATATTTTAGCGTGCTTTTTCTCAATTTAGTTATTTTCCTAAGGAAGTCTAAATGCACATTTTCAAGGATATCGGGAGGCGGCGGGGTTTGAGATGTCATTTCATCTCAATGTCGGGTTAAAGTCCAACAAAATCGGAAGCAACGTCTCCAAAATACCTTTACAGTGTTGACGGGGATGTTAAACCTCAAATCAAACAAACAAATCAAGGATATCGGTATTCTCGAAGTCAAACATTTCGCTTCCATACGCCCAAATAGGTAAAACAGTGTTGTAGAAAAGCTTCGTCTGTAAATCTAACGGTAACTCTAGATTATTTGCTCTGATAAGCCATAAATGCATTTGTTTTTTGCTTGTTCGGCTTTTTTTTTTTGGGGGGGGGGGGGGGGGGGGGGCTTGGAAGAAATTTCCAGATCTAATGAAAATCACTCCTAGGTATTTATACTTAGCCATTATGTTTATATTTTGCACCCCCCCCCCACCCCCCATTATTATATTATAATGTTTGGTTTTGTTGTAGTTAATATTAAGCTTCCACATTGAAATTATCTAAAGCTTTTTGGAAATATTCTTTGTCATTTGACAAAATAGGGTATCATCTGCATACAGAAGAATCAGTAATTTTAGGAATACATAATTTCTTGATCTATCAATTCAAGATTTAAACTGTCAACTTCTGCGGAGAAAAGGAAGTTTTCTATGTCATTTAGGTACAGCGCAAATAGAAGTGGGGATAGGTTCTCTCCTGACTAACTCCACACTCACTTATAAAAAAAGCCGAAGTTTCATTATTCATTTGAACACATGATTTAATGTTTTCTTACATGCTAAATATTATTCTGAAGAACTTTCCGTTTATAGAGGTGTATAAAAGTTTTCGCCAAAGGCTACCACGCCAAACAGAGTCGAAACAGAAGTGGAGACAATGATCAGGAATCGATACAATAAACCCACAGCTCCCATCAGAGACACAAAAGAGAAAGAAACACAAACCTGAAACAACAGACCCTAATGGAAACACCAATAGTTGAAAGCAAAAAGGACAGCCACCACCCCCACAAAACGGCCAACAGGCCATCCACAACAAAACAACACAAGCGACACAAACACCCAAAGACAAACCACAACAAAAACAAACCGCGACAGAAGAACTGCCCCGGAACGGTTAGCGGAAACGAACATCACCGGGGGCCCAAATCGACCCCGCGCGGCCACAATCCTCGCCCCCACTTCTGTCGCGACTTAGACAAACAATTTATTCTGTCCACATGAAGGCCTCCTAACTCGTCAGTGCAACATCTCCGCGAATACAAATAATCAAACAACCACAGAGATGACACAACGGTGAGGACTCGACAGCAAGAAACAACTGAAATGCCTGCGAAAAGTCGATAAACGCGCAATATAGCTTTTGTTTTCTTGCTTTCATTATCTCAATTAAGGGTTTTTAAGACAAACATATGGTCCTCTGTTTCATAGCCTTTTCGAAAACTGGCCTGGTTTTCTAACAAGGTTTCATTGTCGTCTAAAAATAGTATAAGTCATTTATTCAACACTGTCGTAAAAAGTTTACTCAAACAACATAAAATAGTGATCGGTCTGTAGTTTTCGACATTTTCCGGATCCCTTTGATTTTATTGATAGGGCGTATAGTACCTTCCAGCCAGGTTGACGAAATTATTCCAGAGTCAAATACTAAATTAAACAGTCTTTCGTATGGATGTTTTGAGTAGCTTTAATATACTCGTTAAGTATCTTGTCTTCTCCGGGACATTTACCATTTTTCAGATTGTTTATGTATTTATGGCTTTATGCATTTACTTTCATCCGCACTGATATATCGGTTTAAAATTTCGTTTTGACCATCATCTCTTGCAATATAAGATGCATTTGTTAATATTTTTAAAATGCTCTTATAACAAGTCTAAGCATGGATACTTTTTTCTGACTTTTTATCCAAGCTTTTTATATATTTCCCGCATGTACCTTAGCTTTTGTATTTTGATTGTTATTTTATATTGTTTGGAGCTAGAAATTAGATTTTGTTTGTTATCTACATTTTTATTGCTATTGTATTTTTGTCTTGCTCTGTGATACCGCTTTCGTGCAATTTTGCAAGCAGGTCAAATGCACGCTTTTACTCATCTTTTTTAGATACATGTAGCCCATATTCTCCAGCCCGTCGTTGCATCTCGAACTATAGAACATAACTACAGTCGAACTTCAATGGCTCGAACACCTTAAGGACAACGAAAATCTGTTCGAGACAGGGATAGTTCGAGTCACAGAGGGTTACTGTCAGGAGGCATAACGGGGTTAATTTTAATATTTTCGATGTTCTATGATAAAAATGTATGCTGTGTGTACTCATTAGAATCGCCTCATCGAGTACACACAGCAAACATGTGCATGATAAAAGTTTAAAATCTCCTTTATCATCACGCACTACTTCTTATGCAGAGGAATTCTCAAGGACTCAAAACGAGTTCGACTCAGCCATGGTAAACGAGCCATCGGTGTTCGAGCCATCGAAATTCTACTGTACATACAGGTATGTCGCACAATACTGCAGTGTAGATGCAATTTTGCCTTCTTCTCATCGGGAATCCGCTTGTGAAAACTAGAAGTGAAGGCAACGATCAGGAATCGATACAATAACCTTATCCAAGAAACATTAGAGAAAGAAACTCCAACATTAAAGAAGGTCAAAAATTAATAACCTGGACAGGCTGGATAAATGTTATGCTAAGCCGATATATAGAGAATACCAGGTTCGTGTCTTTTGATATCAAGTTTATCGGACAAGCCTTCGAGAACGCTTGTAGAATCGCGAGGCTTGTAATAATTTTATCAGTTTATCCCATTATTCACTCTTTATATATGCAATTTAGTTCAGTTTTCGATAATCCTCAGTGCGTCTCAACATTCCGGCATGTAATAATCGGTCCATATATTTAGTATAATCTGACTGTATTTTTTTACTATGATACTTCTTTCAAGTAATTTTTCCAACTTGTCCAGTTATTATAACAGTTTTGCCATTTTTTCCGGTAGTCCAGTTCATTCATAAAAGTGCAATATCACGTTGACGTGATAAAGCTCACTTGTCCAGAGTAAGCATATCTTTATCAGGTCAATGTGTTACAATGCAATATATATATAGGGGGTAACTGATAAATGAGCAACCGGTTTTTTTTAAGCATAGAATCGTCACTTAGTTTGTTGAGATACAAGTGTCCGATATTCACCAGCCCGATGCTGCACGGGATATATCATACATCTATATATATATATATCGTTTCAACTAGGCTAGCCATTCGATTGTGTGAGTGACAGAAGTGAACTTAGTTTTTATTGAAAAATTCAAAAATTGTAAAAAATCCATCTGACTATGGCAAAAATTATAACATTCTGGAGGTTGACTCCTTTACGAGAAATTGGCCGAACTTCTCCTCCACAACTATCTCGCAGGATGTGTTGAATCAACAATCAATAAGTTATTGCCGAAAAACGCGACAAAAAAGATAAAAAAATCGACTTTAACATGCATTGAAGTTTGGAAAACAATGCGTCAACAGCGAAGTAAGTGAATGTGTTCTGAGAAAGAGCATGGAAAACACCACAGTGTAGAGGGTGGAATTTTTTTTCTGGCCCCGAAGTTTAAGTGAACCCCTTTGCTTTTGACCCTACGATCAATGTAAAAAAGTTACCTTCGTTTCTCATAATGTTAACACGTCCGTGTAATGAACAACCAGCTAATACCCACTTGATATAGAGAAAACTTGGGTTTAAAGCGGTATACATTGTTTTTCTTATTTCTGCTCCAAGACATAGGTTGTTGGTACCAATTAGAGTACCGACAAACTATGTTTGGAGTATTCCTAAGAAGAATGTCATAAGTTTTCATAAGAAAAGTTATCATTTTGGAGATATGAAAGACTGCACTATGTCATACGGGTGTTCAATAGAAGCCTCCATGGTGTAGATGTTCTGCTACTCGCATTGAAAACCAGGGGTCGCAGGATCGATCCCGGGTTTCTCCATACGTTCGGATGAGTCTTTAAACCGAGGTCCCGTCCCGTATGACCTTAGCTGTTGGTGAGACGTAAAACTCAAACACTCACTCTCGGGTTTAATAAAGAACGTTGTCATTAGGCAACATCATAGATGAACAATTGTCTTGATGTCAACATTGCATTCAAATTTGAGGGTTTTTTTTTTTGTTTAATTTCAGACTTAACGCCCCCTCAACACTATATAGGTAATTTTGGAGGCGCTGCTTCAAATCTTGTCCGACACTGAGATGAAATGGCATCTCAAGCCCTGCCGTCCAATGAAAACATTACGGCTTTTATGCATGAAGGGTCCATCTCGAACCAATTTGCCTTGGTAGGCTAAGACCCTCACCACAGTTTACCAGTACGCATGTGCGGTTGGTTTAAGCTTTCCGTGCCGGAAGCACCATGCAACCCAATCTATTTCACCAAGCCCCGATGGGCGGGGGTTTTAACTTCATGACTGCATATGTCGTAAATAGTTTGTGCAAGGCACTGCGCACAATCGACGTCCAACTTTTATAGCAATGCATGGATAATAAAATTGATCAACAGTAGCAAAGAATGGTTGAGTAATAAATTACAGTTTTGGGGTCAGTTGAGAAGTAGATGAAATCACGAGCACGTGGCGCGAGTCATTTGTCTACTTATACTTTACTGTAATTTCTTACTCAAAAATTCACTTACTTTCAGTTTATAACATACTGAAAATTTCTCCGGGATAATAAATCCGTGTAATGAACACTCTCTTTACCCCATTTTACAAAGAGAAAAGTGGGGTTACCGGGGATACTCATTATTTTGCTACTTTTTGCCACAAAACATAGATTGTTGGTTCTCGTTAGAACCGCCTCATTGAGGCGGTTCTAACGAGCACCGATAATCTATATTTGAACTAAAAAAGGTAAATATCAAATGTTTTCATCTAAAAAATGCTGGTTATAGAAATAACGTCGCCATTTTAGCGCATGGGCGTGTTATCATAATGGACAATACAGTAGAACTTCGATGGCTCGAACACCGATGGCTCGTTTACCATGGATGAGTCGAACCTATTCTTTAGCCCTAGCGAAATCCTCTACTAAGAAATAGTGGGGGATAATCAAGGAGATTTTAGTCTTTTATCTTGCAAATGTATGCTGTGTGTACTCATTAGAATCGCCTCATCACTCATTAGAATCGCCTCGATGAGGCGATTCTAATGAGTACACACAGCATACATTTTCATTATAGAACACCGAAAAGGTGTCTTAAAGTATATCGTTATACCTCCTGACAGTAACATCAGTGTCTCGAACTACCCCTGTCTCGAACAGATTTTTGAGGTCCCAAAGGTGTTCGAGCCGTTGAAGTTCGACTGTAATTTTATTGTTTCCTTCATATTCTCCCTATCTTTTGCCAGTGTTAGAAGAAATCCCAGAGCTTTTAACTGTAACACAAGCAGTTCATCCTTTTTGCAATGCTAGAAGTGACGACATATTAGCCCCGCCAAGCGAATTTGTGTCTTCGTGCATTCCGTCATGACAAATTTTAACTGCGCATGCACAGCCATTCAGAGGGGCCAGGGATATGGCTTTCTGTCTGAAGGTTCCTCTTGATTCACTGCTTGTATGAGCGAGCAGCGAAGGTTCTGGCGAGACTGCGCGGATGCGCAGGCTCGCCTGAACCTTCGCTTCTCGCATAGACGATAAGTACCAAAATCGCTTGACGGGGCCCATATAATGACGGCTTCTCGCGACAAGCTCTTTTTCTCAGTGATTCGTTAAAAAAACAAATCACAAGTCCTTTCTATAGTCTTAAAATGTGTGATCGCATAGATCAAGATAAGGCACTTTTTTCATTTGAAAAGTACTGATATTTTTTCTTATTTTTGCATGAAAACATATGGCGCGATTCTAATGAGTACCTACAACATATATTTTCGTGCAGAAATAAGAAAAATAATACACGGATAGCCCCTCTTATCTGGGGCTATGGTAATGTGTTACAATCTAAAATAAAGTGCAGACATATCATTTTAAATGGGTTCCGAGGTTATAAACACATTATTTTTTGTTCAGCTCAAATGGCCGGCCTCGGTAGCTCAGTCGGATGCGCGTCTGACTGGTGATCAGGAGGATGGGGGTTCGATACCTGCCGCGGTCGGCAAAATTCTTTCTCTTTCGTGGAGATTGATCATGGAATCTTTTCTACGGTCATTCTCTCCCTTCCGCTGATTTAAGAAGGGCAGTTGTCAGTTTCTGGTGAAACAATGTGCACTGTACTGGTTAAACGCTTACGTATAAGCCTGTCCAGGAAAAGTGTGTATAGGTAAAGTGACAGGCTTAAAAATGACCTAAAATAGTGTTGACTGGGCCGTTTAACTCCAAAACAAACAGACAAATGAGTATTTGTAATGCTTATAAAATTACACAATAGGGCTATGATGGCCCTGGATCGCTCACCTGATCCATACTGTACAAATGAAATGGTGGGTAATATATTAAGGTGGAGTGGAGGGGTTGAGCGACTTTGGTTGACAGGGACCCAAGGGACATTTGTGTGAAAATATTTCAAAATCAGTCTAGCTGTTTAGAAGTTGCAGTCATTTTAAGTAAGGTCGGTATATTTTTAGCTCTGGTGGCTATCATGTTCAGTGGAGCAAAAGAATTTTGGACAATTTTCAGAAGGTCACCTATCGAAATTCCAATAAAATTCTTTCCTTTTAGAGGAAGCATTCTTCACACTGGTAAAGGCAAGCGCGCAGGGTAAGGAACAAACCCACAGGATAAGGAATTTTTTTCCGCTCAGGATAAGGAAGAAAATGGTGGAATCGGCATCATATGTGCAGGTTTGTTGTTGTTCTAGTTCTCGTGTTTATGGTTACTAATCAATAAGGCTGCTCACATTAGCTTCACGGAAGACACATATTATTCGCAAATTTATCTTCGATGGTCCGAATTCGATAGTTACTGCTAGTCAAACGGAGAACCGGACACAGTGTAGCTACTCAACCACGAAATCTCATTATTTTACATGAAACGCTCTTCTCGGAAGATGGCATGCACTTTTTTGTTGGTTGTAGAAATACACATGATAAATCGGACTGTTGCAAATACGATTTAAGGAAAATTGGAAATTGGAAGGCCCACATTGAGAAATCCTAGTTCCATTTTTAATACAACGCCCACGGGCAAGGAAATGGGTACAACGCATATGATAAGACACAAAATTTTCCGGGGAAAATGGTAGTTGTATGGTCGTAAATTTCCATTTCAGATTAGGTTTACCGATATTAATAATTAGTCCTACATAGTTTAAAGCACCAGTTGTGACCTTTAGGAAACGTTCAAAGTTTGTGTGCCTTGTCTTGGCATGCGCATTGCTCTGGTTCTAGCAATATAATCAAATACGCATCCCCTATGGGGAATATATGGATTGGGTTCATCGCGATCATGATTTAGAGAAATGATAAATATGACCATGCACTATTTCTGGATGACCATGCACTATTTCTGGTAGAAAATTGTATGTTTGTTACATTGGCTGAAAATAAGGTAGATAACCTCGCCGAATTCGTGAGACATATCTATTGCATGGTCTTTAAAGGGCATGATATGATTTTGCTCCTTTTTGCCCCCCCCCCCCACCCCCCGCAAATAAAAACACTCAAATCCTCTTCAGTGTGCATCGTTTCACTTGCTCACAGGCTTAGTTAATGAAAACATACAGAAACAAATTCTTTCGTCTTCATGTATATTCAGAATAACTTGACTTCTGGTGTGTCTGCATTGAATTAATAAATCATGACGAAAATAGTAAGAGAAGTGTGATAAAAGTATATCCCATCAAAAGAAAAAGACAATAGAAAGTGTCTTTGGAAGCACCTGATTATTTAGGTTTCAATTGGCCCAGAAATATATCAGGTAGCACCGCTAACCATTTTTACACTATGTGAGTCGTATCTAGTTACCCCACCCACTTGCATTATCCTGGAGATCTACGAGAAATGAAACATTACAGGATCAAAATGAAACAGGTACCAAATTATTCATTGGATTCTAACTAAGAAAATGAGTTATAACAACATATATTCATATGTTGAAATTTCTGAGAATGCCCAAAAATTAAGTTATGAAAAATTAAAAAATAAACACACAGCCCAGCTTTTATTTTTTTATATTTTCACCACATGTTGACATACCAAAACTTTATCTGTATACAAATATAAAATATACACAAGCAAGGCTAGACTGGTATATTTTGAAAGCCACAAAGATGGCAAATTATATCAATTTTGGTCAAAACCAGCTGGGGGTAGGGGTAAAGTCATGGTAAAAAAATACCTTATTTGTGACTGACAAAACATTTTTATTGATTTGTTTTTCTGTGAAGTTGTATCTTTTCATTAAACTTAATTATTTGGCTATCACCATAAAACATTTATGAAACAAATATTCAGTGTGTGTGTGTGTGTGTGTGTGTGTGTGTGTGTGTGTGTGGTGGGGGAGGGCAGACATAATGGGAAATCTTACCAGTCCCTTTGTACGCAGTTCGTCGTCGGATGTAAGGCAAATATTATAGTATATACAAGTATTGGTAACTGAATTTTTATGCCAGCCTCGGTAGCTCAGCCAGATGCGCTTCTGACCGGTGATCAAGAGGATGCGGGTTCGATACCTGCCGGGGTTGGCAGCATTCTTTCGTGGTGATTGATCATGAAAAATATAAGTAGAGGCAATGATCAGGAATCAATAAATTAACCCACAGCTCCCATCAGAGACACCAAAGGGAAAGAAACACGGACCACCAACAACAGAAAGCCTATAGGACAGTTACTTTCCCACAAAATGGAAAAAAGGCTATTAATATACGCAACATAAACACCCAAAGACAAACCATAACAAAAATAAACCGCGACAGAAGAACCACATTGGAACGGTCAGTGGAAACGAATTCCACTGGGGTGGGGGGCTTAAATCGATTTTACTTGGCCACAATCCTCGCCCTTACTTCCGTCGTGATTTAGACAAATAATTTTGTTCAGTCCGCATGAAAGCCTCCTAACTCATCATGAAACCTTTTCTACGCCCATTCTCTACCTTCCGCTGATTCAGGAAGGGCAGTTGTCAATTTCTGGCGAAAGAATGTGCACTGTACTGGCTAACCACTTACGTATATGCTTGCCCAGGAAAAATGTGGATAGGTAAACTGACCGACTCAAAAATGAGCAGGTCAGTTTACCTAATTGTAAGCGGTTAATCAAAATGGTGCACATTCTTGATCAATCTCCACGAAAGATACCTTCAATTCATATAATATACAGTCAAATTAAATTGTGTCTATTTCATTCAAACTTGTGTATGTAGAGTGATCTTGATCCACACTGTTTGCAAACATTAATCAAAACATTGTTGTGGGTACAGAGTTAACTGTTGCCTCATCCGAGGCGATTATAACATGCAGCCACAACATATACTACTGACAAGAAATAAGGAAGTTTACCCCAAATTATCTTTGGAACTCATTCTAACAAGGGTTTGTTTTTGCAAAATCCTAAAAAATATGTTGTGGGTCCATGTTAAGAGTTAATGAAAAATATCACAATGTATACACAAACAAACGAAACCAACAATTTAAGTGTGAAAAAGGTAATTAAGAAAGCAAGGAAACATGACCAGTCAACAAATCAGTCAGCCAGTTAACCAAGTGCTAATTGATCTTGTCTTCCAACAAGTTTAAACAAAATCATTAAATTTATCTAATTTTTGTATAGTTATCAATTATTATGTCTTTGCTACTAACGATTTAATATCACAGGCTTAAACTGACTTAGTTGACTTAAATTGGTGACTTAGTATATAAATTCAGAAAAATATATAACCGCAATGACTTCAGCACCCAATTTCGTAAAATCATTCTTCGATATAAAAAGATTGGGTACAACATGGATGTTATACGACAGACTGCATGCATGGTAGTTAACCCAATCACGGTTGGCAACTTTGCTTCCCTCTTTAATTGCACGCCGGTGGGTCAGGCCTCAGGTTCTATGACGGATCCAACGTAAAGGCTTATTGAGAGTTAGAGAGATCTAATTCTTGGTAATGTTGGTTGGTGCCTGATGCTCTGTCTCTGGTCGGGCCCATCGGAGTCTAACTGTTGGTTTTCTTTTGCTCCAGCATTTCAGTGGTTTCTTGCTGTCGAGTCCTCACCGTTGTCTCACCTCTGTGGTTCTTTGATTTTTTGTGTTCACGGAGATGTTGCACTGATGAGTTAGGAGGCCTTCATGCGGACTGAACAAATTATTTGTCTAAATCGCGACGGAAGTAAGGGCGAGGATTGTGGCCACGTAAAATCGATTTAAGCCCCCCCCCCCCCCCCCCCCCCCCCCCTGACCGTTCCAAGGCGGTTCTTCTGTGGCGATTTATTTATGTTGTTGTTTGTTACTTACTGTGTGTATCACCTGTGTCTTTTAATTTTGGATGGCCATATGGCCATTTTGTGGGAAAGTAACTGTCCTTATGGCCTACCTTTGTTTGGGTTTCCATTATGGTCTGGTCGCTTAATGTTTGTATTTCTTTCCCTTTGGTGTCTTTGGTGGGTGGAGTAAGTTAATTGTATCGATTCCTGATCTTTGTTTTACCTCTAATTTTAAAGATATAGTTTAAAAACAAAATAATATTTCTAATTGATTTGATTAAAATCTTCTTTTAAATGCATTACTGCAAACAAATCCAAAACAATAAATTGTCAATTTGAACTGGACAATATACTAACCTGGCCAAATTGTCCTACCCAATATTTTTGCTGGCCACATTGTCCTAGGCCGAATGGTCCTAGGTCAACTCGTCCGGGCCAAATCGTCCTAGATTCATAGTTTGGGGGTTGGGGGGTATTATATTGCTAGTACCAGAGCAATGCGCATGCCAAAATAAGGCACACAAACTTTGAACGTTTCCTAAAGGTCACAACTGTGTTCAACTATGTAGGACTAATTAATATCGTAAAACCTAGTCTGATATGGAAAATCACTAGTGCTACGACCATACAACTACCATTTTCCCCGGAAAATTCTGTGTCTTATCATATGCGTTGTACCCATTTCCTTGCCCGTGGGCGTTGTACTCAAAATGGAACTAGGATTTCTCAATGTGGACCTTCCAATTTCCAATTTTCCTTAAATCGTATTTGCAATAGTCCGATTTATCATGTGTATGTCTACAACCAAGAAAAAAGTGCATGTCATCTTCCCAGAAGAGCGTTTCATGTAAAATAATGAGATTTCGTGGTTGAGTAGCTACACTGTGTCCGGTTCTCCGTTTGACTGGCTGTAACTGTCGAATTTGGTCCATCGAAGATAAATTTGTGAATAATATGTGTCTTCCGTGAAGCTAATGTGAGCAGCCGTATTGATTAGTAACCATAACACGAGATCTAGAAGACAAACAGACCTGCACATGTGATGCCGATTCCGTCATTTTCTTCCTTATTCTGAGCGGAAAAATGTCCCTATTCTGTGCGTTTGTTCCTTACCCTGCGCGCTTGCCTTTACCAGTGTGATCTTGTAAAGTTGTTCAATTTTAAGTATTTGCGACCACCTTGTTCAGCAGAGAGGAGCAAGTTGAGCAATTTTGACAGACGGTACCCAAAAATCATTTCATAAATAAGGGGTTAGAGCGATCACAAAGTTTGTTTTCTACAAATAGCCACAGCTTCCTTGACCTTCAGTTCATTTGAACTTGCTCGAGATATTATCATACCCGACATTAATGTGAAGTAATATTAAAATCCATTGTTAAATGTAACGCTATAGGGATGACGAAGTTTTTATAATAATAGTCATAACGACCTTCATCTTCATACCAGTAATCTTAAAGTCAACTTGCTTGATATATAACCATACCAAACTTTTGTGTGAAGTTATATTAAAATCTATCCATAAATGTAGGCACTAGCGCCATGACAAAAGTTTTTTTCTGAAAATAGCCACATTGACCGTGACTTTGAGCCCAGAACCCTGAACGTTGATCTGCTTGAGATATTATCATACCTAACATTTGTGTGAAGTTACATCAAAGTCCATTGATAAATGTAGGCGCTAGGGCCATTTATTTATTTTTTTTTTCTAAAAAAGCCACAGTGACCGTGACTTAAGGTCAGGTCCCTAAACTTGCTCGATATATTATTATACCCAATATTTGTGTGGCCTCTAGAGTGTTAACAAGGTTTTTCATTGGTTTAAGCTACTAACCTACTTCAAGATAATCATTCTGTGCAACTTTGATGACAATTGGACCAAGACTGTGGCCTTTAAAGTGTTCACAATGTTTTTCTATGGTTTGACATACTGACCTACTTTTTTACTCGACATGACTCGTATTCAATCCTGACCGTGATATTGTCAACATAATGATTTTGAGCAAGTTTGAGGATGTGGCCTTTAGAGTGTTCATAAGGCTTTTCTATGATTTGACCTACTGACCTACTGTTTGACCCGACATGACCTATATTCAAAGCTGTCCGAGATACTGTCAAGATGATCATTCTGAGCAAGTTTGAAGATAAACGGACCAAAATTGTGGCGTCTAGAGTGTTCACAAGATTTTTCTATGATTTAACCTACTTTTGACCCGACATGACCCATATGCGAACTTAACCTAGATATTAACATGATGATCATTCTGACAAAGCTTGATGACCATTTGACCAAAACTGCGGCCTCTAGACTGTTTACAAGAAAAGATTACGCAAAGACTACGCCGGACATCTCACGGTCACTAAAACTCACCAAGGCCTTCAGTCAGGTGAGCTCAAAAGGAGGATTTTTCTCCATCCGTTTATTTGACCTGCTCATTAGTTTTAACTGCCAATGTCAGCATTAAAACTTTCTGAGCAGAACCAATTGCATTCTCAAGTGAGTTAAACATCTATACAGTTTAGTAGCCTCAGGCCTATATCAACCTATGTGCCTGAGGAACAAAATGGTAGCTATTGCTTCTTGCCCAAGGAAAAGCAATGTGAGTATTTAATTCTTATTCTGACCGGTGAACTTAACTTACACATGTAGGGATTTACTCTTTAGGGAAATCATTAGCTCCTACTCCATTTACAGAAGTGACGAGTTCACACACGGAAAAATAAAGTGAGTCACAACAGTTATCTTTCTCGAGAAACATTTCTGAAAATTAGTTCGGTGTATCCCCTACCCTTAGCATAAGACGCCAATCACGACAATTGTCGTCTGTCGGTTACTTCAAAACTCATTTTTGCAAACAGTGTGGACCCAGATCAGACAGCTCCTCTAGGAGCAGTCTGATCTAGGTCCACACTGTTTGCCTGTATGCAAAAATGTTTTTGAAAAGTTTGCAAGAAGATTCAGCAGACGACAAAAGCAGACGACTTTTTGGGTTAATAATAGCAATGACCTTCTTTCCCCCAGAATCTAATACACGCAAACCAACAACAAGGACAATGTTTTGTCTTTCCTGTCTTGTCTTCCTTTTCATCTTCATCCAGGATAAAGGCCTTCAGGGTCCTCGGCTTTCTGAGTATGATTCTGTTCTTGTTGTCCACGCGCATAGTCCTCCGTAGTTCTGTTCTCAGTTTATTTTCCTGAAAGGACAGCCTGTTGCGTTCTTCCTCTTTCAGAAATGTGCACACGCTATTTTTCAATTGTTTGTTTTGTCCGGGCTCGTCCGAGGTGAGAAGCTGTTTCAAAGCCCTTTCCATAGGACCCTCGTCCCGATCAACAGGATTTTCATATTGTTCCTTTGAAAGAAATATTGGGCCGAAATATTGAATATATAGAGGATCTTACATGAGTGCTCATGTATTATTTAATTTATTAAACAAGTTGAGGAAAAGGGATAAAATGCTAGGCTTTCCCGAGCATTTTATCCCTTGTCCTCAACGAGTTTAATAAATTCAATAATACACGAGCACGAATGCAAGATTCTTTTTATCATATGACATTTACACGCATTTTATTCACGATTGTTTACAAAAATGTCAATATTCCGCCATAAGTAAACGCGACGTCGTTAAGGACGTCGTAGATGTAACGTTACGGGACGTATCTAGCTAATTTGCATATTTAATCCACTAGTGGATTATCGAAAATATTATATAGAGGTTATTATATGGTAAAGGTGTGCCTCTAAGTCATATTGGCACCGGTCTGTCATATTGGCCCGAGGGCTTTATTACACTCTCAGACGCGACGTCATATGATAAAGAAGAATTACACAATTTATTATTATTATTATTAATATTATAATCATTATTATTCCCGGTCATGAATTATAATTATGAAAAGGTGGGGCGGGGCATGGCCCCAGCACATTGCCCCAGCACAAAGAGACCCCAATGTTTGTGTGATTGAATGGGTCTTATCATAAAGAACAATGATATATATGGTTAAGGGGTGGGTGTTTGAACGATTTCTGAGATATATGGCTTTTAATGAAGTAAAAAGGGGTGGCGCATGGCCCGGGACATCCCCAGGCTGGTGTCATTATTATTCCCGGTCAGTTTCGCTTACATCTCATTATAACAACATTAAATCGCCATGTGTCTTAGTAATAATTAAAAGAGGCCCATGGACCACTATGCTCAACAGAGCTCAGGTGGGCACTGCCCAATGACAGCCATGCATGTTAACATGGTATCATTGTAATCTACCGATTATAAAATCTCCCAAACGAACCCCCATACCCAAATGAGCATCCATGGGGACACGGTTCCTAAAATAATAGGCCTTTTAAGAAGTAGAGGGGGTGGGGCATGGACCCAATGGAGCCCTGGTTGGTATCACTAACTGTGTCTTATCATAAAGAACAAGAATATAAATGGTTAAGCAGTGGGGATCTAAATGGTTGCTGGTATATAAGACCTTTTAAGCAGTGGGGGTGGGTGGGGCATGGCCCTGTCCAATCCCAGGAAACCCCAAGACTGTCGTCTCTGAATGTGCATTATCATAAGGACCAAGAATATATATGGTTTATGGATGGGAATATGAATGGTTGCTGAGATATGAGGCCCTTTTATGAAGTGGAGGGGAGAGGAATGGCCCCTGCGGACCCCCATCAAGTTGGCGTCACTAAGTGTGTTTAATAATAAGGAACAAGAATATATATGATTATGGTGTGAGGATTTGAATGTTTTCTGCCTTTTATGAAAAGGACGGGCGGGGCATGGCCCCAGCACATTGCCCCCAGCACAAAGAGACCCCAAGGTTGGTGTGATTGAATGGGTCTTATCATAAAGAACAATAATATATACGGTTTAGGGGTGGGTGTTTGAACGATTTCTGAGATATATGGCTTTTAATGAAGTAAAAGGGGGTGGCGCATGGCCCGGGACATCCCCAGGCTGGTGTCACTGAATGCGTCTTATCATAATGAACATGAATATATATGGTGTAGGAGTGGGGCTCTGAACAGTTTGTTTGTTTGTTTGATTTGATGTTTATTGTACCCGCCAACACGTCATTTTTAAGACGTTGCTTACCCAACATTGAGATGAAATGACATCTCAAGCCCTGTCGCCCAATGAAACCAATAGGGTTTACAAGCATGGACGGTCCGACTCGCAACGCTTTGCCTGGGCAGGCTTAGCTCCTCTAAACGGTTTACCAGTGCTCGTTGCGGTCGGTGGAAGCATTATGCAGCCCATATATTTCTTCAAGCTCCAGGGCTCTGAACAGTTTATATGGCCTTTTGTGAAATGGAGGAGTGGGGCATGGACCCCACCCACCCCGGGAGACCCTTCGGTTGGTGTCACTGAATGTGTCTTTGGTTTAAACTTTATTTCTTTGTATAATACATACATCTTTTACACAGATAATGTTGACAAAAAATACAAGTATCATACAAAGGGATTCAGAAAAAAGTCAAATGACTTATTCAAATCTGTATCCCTCGATTACAATATCAATGTACTAATTATAGCTGTGATTGTCACATTTGCTCGAATTTGCAAGTTATTGTGAATGTGTCTTTATCATAAGGAACAAGAATATATATATTTAGGGGTGGGGATATGTAAGGTTTCCGAGATATTTGGCCTTTTTTGAATTGGAGGATGTAGGGCATGGCCCAACACATCCCGGGGGACCCCTGGGAAGGTGTCGATCTGAATGGTTTCTGAGTTATTTGACCTTTTATTAAGTGGTGGGGGTGGGGCATGTCCCCGGCACAACCTGGGGGACCCTCAGGTTGACATAAAATCATATAGCTCAGAGAAGTTTACTCAAGAAACATTTCTATAAAAGTTTTGCCAAAATATCTGCAATGACTTGGAAGTATTTGCCATTTTTCTAGTTTCCCATTATAGGTTTGTGGAATCTTAAGTTTCCATTAAAAAAATAAATAAAACTTTCACACCCCTAGCCTAAGGATGCTACATATGAAATATGGGCTCAAATTGCCTAGTGGCTTCAGAGGAGATGTTGTTTGAAAGTGTTGACGCCAGCTGTCAGACGACAGACGACGACAATGACAACCGACAACTGCCTATCCTTTAAGCTCCCTGGAGCTTTCGGCTCTGGTGTGCTCAAATGTTTACATGACTCACAAGGCGAATATGTCACTGCGTTAAAATGCCGTTGTCAATACTTGCAAAGTCAATTGTAAAAAAAAAAAAAAAAAAAAACATAAAATATATTCCTGTAAAAACCTAGCGGAATTAATAACATTATAGATAGTGTAAAACAAAATAATAACAATGATAAAAAATAATAATAATAATAAAAACCCCAAAGACAGTGGATATCAATAGCAACCCGAGTTAATTGAGCATGAACATTTTTCAAGTTATAAACTTTAAAATACAATCCAATCAGGCATTTTTTTTCTGCTCAGACCAGCACAGAATGCCATCCGTCTTGTAATGTCAACAATTTATACGTTTAATTCGGGACCAGGTCTATAATCAATTCCGACTCAGCTGAATTGGACATAGAATTTACCCCGCTCATAAACCTTCAACTACCAATTTCAACTGCCAAAAAAGCACACTTTAAGAGTTGTTCTTCTCGCCAAAAACGTTTTGCATTTAAATGTACATGTACAGTAAAATTCTTATTTAAAGAACACCTTTGGGACTGATCAAAAGTGGTCTTTATGAGGGTGTACGAAACTAAAAAGACCACTTTTGAACAGTCCCAAAGGTGGTGTCTGACCAGAGGAAACTGTATGCAGAAAATAGAAAGAAAAAACATCTGCAGCCTTCTAAATAAGTTTTTGAAAGCAGAATTAGTCATAAGTTTAGGTGGTCTTAATAGCGGAATTTTACATGAGCAGAACACTTTGGCTGAGGCTTTGAGTATTGACTTACCTTGGCAGCATCATAGGCGTTGGTGAAAAGGGCTATCAACAAATTGATGACGATGATAGTGAAGATAGCCACATACGAACCGATGTATATGGGATATATGGTCGGAATCAGTTTCCCACCTGTCCAGCTCTCTTCTAACAGAGCAAAAGTGGCATATATCTCATCCCCGTTAATCAGCGCGAACAGTGTTGTAGCAGCGTCGGAGGGTGTACGAAACTAAAAAATATTGTGAAAATCCTAAATATTCAGATACCTTGAAGACTTGCTGTAATTCTCCTAAAATTTTAACAAATTTGTTTCACGATCCAGCAATGAGTCCAAAATAAATATAGACGGAATGGCAAACTATGTAGACCCTGATCAGACTGTTCCTTCTGATTTGGATCTGCACTGTTTGCTTAAGCCTGTCTGTCCCAATACTTAGGATCACAAATAAAAATTGCTCCATGTTGGAGCAAAGGAGGAAGCGCTGACGAAAACAACTTTCGTTACCTTTAATTTCATGAAACCCCGATGCCGGCTCAATCCATCTTTTTGTTCGGAAGGAGATATCGTTCATGGCCACCATGTCGGCCATTTTGGATAATGGAATCGAAAGATGTTTGCAATTCTGACTCTCCATCTTCTCCCGTCAATCCTCGTTTTGGACATCTCAAAAATCGCGTCGGTCTGAGCTCAGACCGACGCGATTTTTGAGATGTCCAAAACGAGGATTGCCGTTTAAATAGAAAAGTAGTCAATTCGCCTATGGAACAACTACTTGAAAATGCTCTCGTTAAGTACAATACTTGCCCACTAATGGGACATTTTGTTGCGCAAAAGTACAAAGCAAACGTCGAAGAAGGGACATGACCCTGATATAACCCTTCGATAACATGTTCGACAGAATCGTTCTTGTAGAGCCGTTCATTGTTCATTCTCATTTCACATAAGCTTCAAGATCCTAGCATGTATCGTTCCACAGTTTGTTTTCCGAGATAGCACGCGTGTAACAAACGGACGAAAAGACAGAAAGACGGACATAGCGATCCAACAAAAGTGTTCCCTCACCTTCTCCAAAGTTGGGGCAAAGTAAAGATGACACAAATGATATATGTTAAATACAACAGAAGAATGCTGGGTAAGACTCGCTAAAGGTTCGGCCAATTAGGACTCATACGAGTATTAATAGTAGCCGTATTGCGTAATAGTTTCGAAGGTTTAGTGCATTTTTCAAATATGCATGACAAATCAAACCTTCAGTCACTTGACAGAATTAAAATTTGCACGATTCTATGCGTGCAGTACGCTAGAGTGGTCACTGTAGATGGCCATGTCTTTGAGACTGGGCGAAAGTAAGGTCGAAAATAGCAATGTTAAATTAGAAGAACAGAGGGTGTACTGCAAAGTGCGCGCATTGCTAGACGTGTCGGCTTTGGAGATCAAAGCTGATCTGGATGAAGTTTATGGTGAAAATGCACTGTCGTACCCAACTGTTTGCAGATGGGTGCGACTTTTCACAGGTTGACGAACTTCGGTCAAAGATGAGCAGCGGCCGGGTCGACCACTTTCAGCAGTGTCAGAAAAAGAAATCGAGACTGTGTAAACGGCAATTGAAGAAGACGCGCGGTACACTATGGAAGAGATAGGGGATTTACATGTACATGGCGTGAATTCGTCGGATGTATTTTATATATTTAAAGAAGTGCTTAAGCGTAAGATGGCTGTCCAAGGGGGACCCCCCATCTTTTGATTCCTGAACGGGAAAACGTCTAGCAAAATATAAGGATGCGGATCCCAGGAGACTCAGAGAAATAGTAACTGGTGATGAAACTTGTCCGTATTTTTAACCCGACTGCAAAGAAAACAATAAAGTTGGGTAGGTGAAAATGACGAAAGACCTCAAATCACGCGGAGAAATAAGACTTCGAGAGGTGTCATGTACGCTCTACTTTTTTATTGCGATGGAATTGTGGGACTCATACGAGTACCTGAAAACAAGAGTGTCACACGATGATTTTATAAAGAAAAAATCTGCTGTAGCGGATCACTTTGTTGCAATGCGCTCATGGGCAGGGGTGTTTGGTCTTCATATTCTTCATGATAACGCCTAAGCTATGTCGCCTAGCAGTAATTATTGTGACGTTAAAACATTCGAAACGAAATAATTCACTCGGTGAAATCTCAGTAAATCACAACTGAAAATGAAATGAAGTCCGATCACAACGTAGTCAAATGACAAGGAATGTAATACATACTAGATATATACACCATTACTACAACCACTTAGTAAGTCAAAAACACATAATTTTGCTTACTGTGTCGAAAAAACCTGCTCACATGTTTGCACCAGAAATATATTAGTCGAAGACAAGACTGATAGGGCGGAGCTATCAAAAGCACCTGCCTTTGTGGAAAATTATATTAACAAATAGGTAAACCAAGTCACCCGACTGCATGAATTCAACTGTATAGTAGTCGCAGATAAAACTGACTAGGCGGAGCTATTCAGGTGTTGTCAATATATGTCAAATTCGCGGAGTCCACGAGAAGATTCGGTAGAGTGCCTTTCGCTTTCTTTCTGCAAGCGGACTAAATGGCCTTATATACGCCGCACCTTTATTTGTGTAACAGTTGAATTCACACAATCGGGAGACTTGGTTTACCCTTGTGTTAATAGAACATTCAAAAGGAAGGTACAAACGGTTGCTCCACCTAGTCAATCTTACCTGCGACTTCTATAACACAAACAGAACAGTGGCGTAGATGTATATATGGTCATTTGGTTCGATTGCAAAAAGCATGCAAAGGCACTCTGTCAAATCTTCTGGTGGACTAGGGAATTGACATATTATAGCTCCGCCCTGCCAATCTTATTGTCTAAGCCATTAGTTACCCACAATGCAGGTTGACCTTTATATTTTTGATGCAACAACAAATATTAGCTTTTACATGAAGAAAAAAGTGATGCATAACACGTATAAGCTTTCACACCAAAAAGCTCCACGGTCAGAGCTCTAGTATAGAATTGCTAGCACATTTGTACAAGTCCGTATTTGCTGTAATTTTTGCACAGGTTAATACAAAATATACATCTATAAACTCCCGACCACAACGGACCACTGCCTACCCTATAAGCTACCCAGGAGCCTACGGCTTTGGTAAGCTAAAAACTTGCCTCGCCGTTAGCAAAATGTTTGGGTAAATCTTCAGTTAGTCGTCTATAAAGTGTAGGTAAGTTGTCTACTTAACTGCTCCAACAGTTTTCAAACATTCCATTTGATAAGATGTCACAAGCGTATTGAAGCTGAACATGTGCCTTTTTACAGATGAAAAAGTGTTTTTGTCAAAATTACAGCATTTGCAGCTATGGCATTTCAGACATTATACTCCTGGGTAGAGTATTGCCAAACACATTTCTGGAATATAACACTAGACATTCACATTTAATATATATACTAAGAGAAGTCATATTTTTTTTTTAAAAAAAAAGCTTTACTTGTACTGTATTAAATATTGCACTTGAGTGAGTGAGTGTTTGAGTTTTACGTCTAACCAACAGCTAAGGTCATACGGAGACGGGACCTCGGTTTAATGACTCCTCCAAAAGTCCGGAGAAGCCCGGGATCGATCCTGCGACCCCTGATTTACAAGGCAAGTAGCGTACCCACTACACCACGGAGGCTTCTTATATTGCACTTGAAGACTTACCTTAATATGGTATGGTCCAATCACAACGTAACCAAATGACATATATCCCACGAAGAGGAGTGTAGTGCATGCCAGATATGCCATGACATCCCAGATTGAGGAGTACATAGTGTTGAATAGGAGCTGAAATACACCAGAGTCAAGTTTGACAAAGCCGTTGAAGCTGTTAGTCAACGTTACATAAGTATCATAACGTTTAAATATCAAACAGTCATTACAGCGCTCTTATCCACAAAGCCAAAGAGGCCCATCCTTTTTAAGTAATCTTGCATTCAGCCATCGGAAATTCATTAAGCAATCAATTTATTAATGTCCTATAGCTGTTAGCTTAAAACTGGCTGGATCATCATTATGATTATTATAATCATTGTTATTATTATTATTATTTCATTCTAACTCAGACATTAATGACCTGATTCATCATAAGGCAAAGGCAAAACATTAAGAGGTTAAGCCGACTTGAGTGTTTAGATTACAGGAACTATGTCTCCAACGATTTGAGAAATCCGATAAAGAACAGAATAAGAAACACGGGCTCATTTGTCTGTTGTACAAACCTCGAGCAAAGTATTTTCAGTATTTTAAACTCTAGGTAGATCAACTTATGCATCAGTATTAAAACCAGTGCTTCAGCTGAAGAGCACGACCTGCCGGATGCTTTTAGCTTTATGAGTGTTACCATATATGGGTATGGTGGCCATTTTGACCTAAAACGGTTCTCCCAATAAATGCGCCTTATCGTAAGGAGCAAAAATATATCTTATACTTTAGTACTGTATTCTGAATCGTTTGCAGGATAAAATGCATTCTCACTTTTCCAATACAAAAGCATATGTGTCAAAGTTTGACCTAGGCACAAAGAAGGTCAAGGTCAACCCAGGGTCACCATTTAAGCAATTTATGATGGGCCTACGTCCCAGATGCTATTTATCAAGTTTCGTGGAAATCTGCCCAGTGGTTCTGGAGACGACTATTTTTGAAGGGTTTTTACCATATATGGCTTGGCGGCCATTTTGGTCATGTGACCTAGACCCCATGAGCAAATTTCGGTTTCCCCCATCCCATAGAGGCTCCATATGAAATTTGACTTCAATCGGCCCAACGGTTTCCGAGGAGAAGTAGTTCGAAAATTTTCACATTTTTCGCCTCGGCGAGGCTATACTAAATGGAATGTAATATTTCGCAAGTTCATTGGTAAGATCTCATTGATATCTATCAGTATGCCAAAAATTGTTTTAATATTCCAAGCGGTTAAGTCTCTTTGACCAATTTTCACAAACGGGTTACGGACGGACAGACAGACAGACCATATATGGCTTGGCGGCCATTTTGGTCATGTGACCTGGACCCCATGAGCAAATTTTGGTTTCCCCCATCCCATAGAGGCTTCATAGGAAATTTGATTTCAATCGGCCCAACGGTTTCCGAGGAGAAGCAGTTCGAAAATTTTCAAATTTTTCGCCTCGGCGAGGCTATACTAAATGGAATGTAATATTTCTCAAGTTCATTAGTTAGATCTCATTGATATCTATCAGTATGCCAAAAATTGTTTAAATATTCCGAGCGGTTAAGTCACTATCACCAATTTTCACAAACAGGTTACGGACGGACCCAAAGAAGATCAAGGTCAACCCATGGTCACCATTTTAGCAATTTATGATGGGCCTACGTCCCAGATGCTATTTATTAAGTTTCGTGGAAATCTGCCCACTGGTTCTGGAGAAGACTATTTTTGAAGGGTTTTTACCATATATGGCTTGGCGGCCATTTTGGTAATGTGACCTGGACCCCATGAGCAAATTTTGGTTTCCCCATCCCATAGAGGCTCCATATGAAATTTGACTTCAATCGGCCCAACGGTTTCCGTGGAGAAGCAGTTCGAAAAATTTTACATTTTTCGCCTCGGCGAGGCTATACTAAATGGAATGTAATATTTCGCAAGTTAATTGGTTAGATCTTATTGATATCTATCAGTATGCCAAAAATTGTTTAAATATCACACCAATTTTCACAAACGGTTTACGGACGGACAGACTGACAGAATGACCGAATGACCGAATGACAGAATGACACGGTGATTTTAGGGCACTCTTAGAAATCAACCGACTTCAGTCGGCCCCTTTATTTGCGGGTCGTGCAATCTCTCTGCACTTGATCATACATTCATTTGACCGTTTAATATTTCAAAGTCTTCTCAAAATCAGACTAGCTCAATTCACCAATCAGTGTTCGCAAAAGTTTGATTAGTATTCTCGGTGTGTTTTCATTCATTAGACATATATATTTCTCATATTTTGCATATTCCACTCTTAGACATATATCAACAGTTACTGCTGACAGAGTGACTGTGGTGCTAGATCATTGCATAAATGCTTAGCACATAGTTACAGACTCATAACTTATTGAAGATGAACCAAGGGAGCATTATTAACTACAGCTGCGCTCAGTCTACGATGAACCAATAGCTAATTTGTCACATGACTGCAATTGGTCAAGGTGTTTATTTGAAAGAAAAACAACTGTTACAGTTAATTTTACATTTCTTTTAATTGCAAACCTGTTAAAAAAGACAGAATATCAGACTTTAAACATAAGATGTGAAATATAAAAATAGATTTAGAAAAAGACATTTGTAAAAAAAATGCAGAAAATTTTAATATCATGGTGTTGCCATTCTATCCTTGATCCTTTTTGAGCTCTGGTGGCCATCCTGTTCATCTGAGCAAAACGATTTTAGCTATTTTGGTAGACGGCCAACAAAACACCATGATTCCTATCAAGTTTGAATGAAATTGCTCCAGGGTTATAGTAGGAGTAGTCGTTTAAAGATTTTTCTATTTTAAACTCTGATGGCCATCTAGTTCGTCATAGCGGAACGATTTTAGCTATTTTGGTAGAGAGCCATGTCGGAAACATTCAAGTGAAGTTTTAATTGAAATTGCTCAATGGTTTAGGAGGAGTAGTTTTTTATTTATTAGAAATTTCATGGTAACATACATACACACAAAAAGAGTATATATATGTACCATTGGATTGGACGTAGGCGTTGCCTATTTTGGTCCTTTCCAAGTGGATAATGTTGTTAAATTGTATTTCCTAAGTGTTGTATCTCAAATACTGGTTTCAACTATATCTATATATAAAACATGCTGTAAACAATAGGAGGAGTAGTCTTTTAAAGCAAATTGTTGATGTTGCACGACGGAAGAGGCATGACGGACATTGACCCATCACGATAGCTCTCCACCCAGCAGGCACACGTCGCTCTGGCAACGTCAAATCAAGGTCGGTGCACCGACGTAGATGTAATGTTGCATAAACGCCATGACGTATCGAAGTTGATGTGACATCACAATAACGTCATGTGCCTGCTGGGCATCAGGTAAGTTGATAATGGTACGTTATATTAAATCACTGGAATCGGCAGAGCAGGCGGTTCTAGTGAATTGCACACACAAATACATTCATATGGGATAAAAAATTTCTACAAAAAGTATCCCCGGCTAAATATGTATTATCCGGATGAATCCAGAAGAAATTTAAGGGGAATGGGGAACACCTAGCACATTTTCCCGCCATTTTTGTAAAGGGAGACAACTTTCGGTACTTCCTGTTCGCTTTTCAATAGGTCATGTCCAACTGAAAAAGGGGTCAACTCTTAAAGGAAAGAATTTGCTCCGCAGGAGCAAATTCTTTCCTTTAAGAGTTGGCCTCTATTGACATGGGAGCGTACATACTTTTGAAGGAGTTGACACCCCTTAAGGTGTTCATATTCCCCTTAAGGGGCTCATAATCAAGTTCGAATCGGCCATGGTAAACGCGCCATCCATGTTCGAGTCATCAAAGTTTTCACTGTATTGCATTTTCAGCTCCTAAAAAGTAAGATACTTACATGAAATTTGTAGTTAAATTTCAGGTATCTAAGCAGTCCAACCCAGGCCAGGATACAACCAATGCCCAATACAACAGCATATTGCTCCAGGGTTTGAATTGTCCAGCTGGCATCCTATGTATAAATAATTTTACTGCAGCTAACAGGACGTAGCCAGAACCAAAATATTATTACGCACAACAAGGAAAAATCTTTGTAAATTATCTTTCTCCCAAATGGGGACTACTCTTAAAGGAAAGAATTTGTTCCCGAGGGGAGCAAATTAAGAATTCTTTCCTTTACGAGCAGCCCATGCAGATATGTAATGGAGAAAACTATTACAGTCGAACTTCAATGGCTCGAACACCTTTGGGACCATGAAAATCTATTCGAGACAGGGGAAGTTCGAGCCACTGTTGGCTAATGCCAGGAGGCGTAACGACATACTTAAGGACATCTTTTCGGTGTTCTATAATGAAAAATGTATGCTGTGTGTACTCATTAGAATCGCCTCATCGAGGCGATTCTAATGAGTACACACAGCATACATTTGCAAGATAAAAGGCGAAAATATCCTCAATTTTTCTCTCCCTATTTCTTATGCAGAGAAATTCCATAGGGACTCGAGAACGGGTTCGACTGAGCCATGGTAAACGAGCCATCGGTGTTCGAGCCATCGAAGTTCTACTGTATTTAGATGTTTTCTCTTTGACAAAAAAGGGGGGTGCCTCTGTGGCACAGTGGTTAAGGCGACGTCGCCGTATCTGTGCGTGGGTTCGAATCGCAGTCAAAGCACAATTTATTTATCCCTGACGAAAAGTCGCTTCCATTGCTGAGAGAATTAATCATAATCCCGAAAAAAAAATAAAATCAAATAGAATATTTTTATGATTTATAAAGTTTGAACATCTTGTTTAACACAAAATATGCATTCAATTAAAACATTCAAAAACAATTTAAAGGAATTGAATTTAAAACTACATGTAAAGAACTCAAAATATTCGATGTCATCGAGGAAGAAAATGCAGACCGTTGCGTCTGTTAAGCAAAACTGTTGATTTAGCGAAGTCTATTAAGCGAAGCTGTCTTAGCCATGGTTCAGAGTCAGTTTTCCAGCATACGCTCAGAGAAAATCGACCCACTACTGCTTTTTACCTTTAGTACTAGAATCATTCCAAAGGTGCCAATTATTGTGGTAAGGTCTGCCGCTAGATTTATCAGATCCCAGCCCTTGAAAAATCTCGCGTACTCCCTGGCGGGTAGGTCTTTTTCCTCTGGGTCCTCAGGCACATAATACCTCTGGAAGTACTTTTGCATGTAACGCTTAGTTTTCTGCAGCAGAAAATATACAGTAAAATTCAGCTATTAAGACCACCTAAAATTAAGACCCAATCTGCTGTTAAAAGCTTAGTGAGAAGGTTTCAGTTATTCTTTCTTTGTGTTTTCTACACTTAATATCTCTTAATAATAGACCACCTTTGGGACTGTTCAAAAGTGGTCTTTCAGACCACTTTTGAACAGTCCCAAAGGTGGTCTTAATACAGGAATAATGCTGCATTAGGTTAACAAATCCGCAAAATGAACACCCCTCTATACCCTTGTTTATATAGAGAAAACGGAGGTTTTTAGGGGTATACATTATTTTGCTTATTTCAGCTCCAAGACAAAGATTGTGGGTACTCGTTAGAACTGCCTCAATGAGGCGGCGAGCACCCACAACCTATGTTTCGAGTATAAATAAGACAAATAGCCATCGGAAGAGATGGCAAAGCCAATATGGCCTTCAGAAGATTGTTCACCAATAGAAAGTGCACCAGAATTAAACCAGCAATATATCACAAAAGTATTCGAGTTATGGCCATCACAAGATTATATTGTCTGGGGAGATAACTAAAACCAGAAATTCAACTTCGGTGAAGTTGATGTCGCACCTGCTCCCCACCTGCCCCACACAAAAAATATAAGTTTATTTAAGGCAGAAGAAATGAATATAGGGCTTTGAGAAGAATCCATAGCCTATATATGTGAGGTAAAAACAGACTAAGTTCACAATGTGGAAAAAGTGATAAAAATTGATCCCAAGATAAAGTCAAAACCACATGCACATCCTCATACCATAGCAAAAACACACACAAAGTTTTAAAATGATCAATATAAAACTGTAAGAGAAGTTGCGATGACAAGAGGTACCTATTGTATATCAATTGAAGCTTAAAATTGGCTAAGTTCACAATGTGCAAAAAGTGAAAAAAAAAATTCTTAGAATTATGTCGAAACCACATGCACAACCTCATACCATGGCGAAAGCACACGCAAAGTTTCAAACTGATCGGTATAAAACTGCAAGAGGAGTTGCGATGACAAGAGGTACCTATCATATATCAATTGAAGGTTAAAAATGACTAAGTTCACAATGTGGAAAAAGTGACAAAAAATGATCCGACAATAAAGTCCAAACCACATGCGCATCCTCATACCATGGCAAAAGAACACGCAAAGTTTCAAAATTATCGGTATAAAACTGCAAGAGGAGTTGCGATGACAAGAGGTACCTATCATATATCAATTGAAGGTTAAAAATGACTAAGTTCACAATGTGATAAAAGTGACAAAAATTTATCCGAAGATAAAGTCCAAACCACATGCGCATCCTCATACCATGGCAGAATCACACACAAAGTTTCAAAATAATCGGTATAAAACTGTAGGAGGAGTTGCGATGACAAGAGGTACCTATCGTATATCAAATGAAGCTTAAAAATGGCTAAGTTCATAATGTGCAAAAAGTGGAAAAATATATTCTGAAAATTATGTCGAAACCACATGCACATCCTCATACCATGGCAAAAGCACATGCAAAGTTTCAAAATGATCGGTATAAAACTGCATGAGGAGTTGCGATGACAAGAGGTACCTATCATATATCAATTGAAGGTTAAAAATGACTAAGTTCACAATGTGGAAAAAGTGACAAAAAATGATCCGACGATAAAGTCCAAACCACATGCGCATCCTCATACCATGGCAAAAACACACGCAAAGTTTGAAAATAATCGGTATGAAACTGTAAGAGGAGTTGCGATGACAAGAGGTTTGATCGCATACCTAAAAATGACTAAGTTCACAATATGGAAAAAGTGATAAAAATTGATTTGAAGATTAAGTCCAAACCACATGCGCATCCTCATACCATGGCGAAAGCAATTGCAAAGTTTCCAAATGATCGGTCTAAAAGTGTAGGAGGAGTTGCGATGACAAGACATCCAGTGTAAAATGTTGACGGACGGACGGACGGACGGACGGACGGACGGACGAACGGACGAACGGACGGACGGACGGACGGACGGACGGAAACTTGCACGCCTATGTCTTCCTGCTAAAGCAGGTGCGACAAAAACCCAGGGCACTCAGAATTGTGGTTCTTCCCTTGACATGCCTGCTTAAGCTCATGTATTTCTGTACGAAGTACCACCAACATGTCTCAAAGGGTATTGGAGATATGGTGATCCCAAGCTGGTCATACTGTTATATTGGAAGGGAAGATAACTCAAATACCACAGCACCGACAGTTGTGGTTATTGCACATGACACCCTTTTTGTACCTTGTATACAATTGTGCCAAGTTCCTTTAATATATCTCAAAGGGTGTTGGAGTTATGGCCATCACAAAGTTATATTGTCAGGGGAGATAACTAAAACAACCCAGAGCACCCAGAGTTGTAATTCTTGAGCATGCACACCTGATAAATCTCATGTACATCTGCATCAAGTACCACCAATATGTCTCAAAGGGTATTGGAGGTACGGTGATCACAAGGTGGTCATACTGTTATATTGGAAGGGGAAATAACTCAAATATCATAGCACCAAGAGTTGTGGTTCTAAAACATGAAGTGCCGTCTTGACCTTGTATACAATTGTGCCAAGTACCATCAATTTCTCTCAAAGGGTATTGGAGTTATGGCCATCACAAAATTATATTGTCAGGGAAGATAAATAAAAAATCAGGGCACCCAGAGTCGTGGTTCCTGCACGTGACACACCTGCTTAACATCATGTACAACTGGACCAAGTACCATCAATATATCTCAAAGAGTATTTGAGATGTGGCCATCACAAGGTAGTGATTCTATTTTATTGGAAGGGGAGATAACTAAAAAATCATGGCACCCAGAGTTGTGGTTCTTGTGCATGACACACCGTCTCGGCTTTGTGAACAACTGTGCCAGGTACCATCAATATATCTGAAAGGGTATTGGAGTTATGGTCATCACAAGGTAGTCACTCAATTTTATTGGAAATGGAGATAACTCAAAAACCATGGCAACCAGAGTTGTGGTTCTTGTGCATGACATGCCGTCTCAGCCTTCTGACCAACTGTGCCAGGTACCATCAGTATATCTCAAAAGGTATTGGAGTTATGGCCATCACAAAGTAGGCATTCTATTTTATTAAATGGGGAAATAACTCAAGAAGTATGCCATCCAGAGTTCTGGTTCTTGTACATGACACGTCGTCTCAGCCTTGTGAACAATTGTGCCAAGAACCATCAATGAATCTCAAAGGGTATAGGAGTTATGGCCATCACAAGGTTGCGTCTACGGACGGACGGAAGGACAGACGGACGGACGCCAGGCTGATCGCTATATCCCCCGAACCTATTCGGTCGGGGGATAAAAATATCACAACTTTCCATCGGAAAGGAAGTCATTTTGGAGATATGAAAGAATGCGCTTTGTAACTCGGGTGTCTAATCGTAATGGAAAACTGGATAAACAGTGAACCACAAAGTCTGGAATATTGATGGCACTTTAAAGATGACTGAGTCAATATCATTCTCGGGTCCCTAAGGAATCCTTCCCCAAACCCAAGCTAAGAATATAAGAATCTTACTGGCATGTGTACGAGGAGTGGAAAGAAAAATTCGTCCCTCGGGATCACTGTCCGGCATCACTCGGCAAGAAAAATCCGTCCGTGATGCCGGACAGTGATCCCGAAGAACGGATTTTTTTATCTATCCATCACACTCATGTAAAATTCTTTTTCTTGCATACCTTTCATTTCTGAGAGCAGATTTTTAAGCATTTATTTCGATTGTCGACGTCCGCCATATTTTGGTGACAATAATGCGACGTTTATGACGTCACTGAACGCGCAGAATCAAAGTTAACGACGGCGAACGTGTCGTCCTATTCTATTCCAACAACGTGTTTAATAGGTACTGAAGGGTTCTTGAAAGCAATTTCTGAATTGTTATCGCCTTCTATCTAACCCGTCTTGCTTCAATCTTGATTTGTTTGTCCTGCGTCAGCGTGAACGCACTGTCCGCCATTACGTTATTGTAAATATGTTTACATTCACATATAAGTGGATTTATATGACGTTAGTTTGTTACACGCAAATCACACACGAGGTGTTAATCAGGAATCGTGACAAGTATTGATAATGTAGGTCGAAAAAAATAATAAAAAAATATGAGGCAGTGATCAGTTACTTTTGATGAATCATCGATTTAGTGTGTTTTTCTGCGTCCAAAACTTAGACCTCCTTTTTAATACATTTCGCCATAGTTCTGGTTTTATTTTTCGAATTTCAGTTGAATGTACAATTTTATCATATGACGTCGCGTCTGAGAATGTAATAACGCCATCTAATAAATTCGATAATCCACTGGTGGATTAAATATGCAAATTAGTTAAATAAGCTCCGTAACGTTACATGTACGACGTCCTTTACGACGTCACGTTTACTACTGGCGGAATATTGACATTTTTGTTTAAAAAAATGTCAAACGATAAATAGAATCTTGCATTCATGTATTATTGAATTTATTAAACTCGTTGAGGAAAAGGGATAAAATGCTCGGCAATGCCTCGCATTTTATCCCTTGTCCTCAACTCGTTTAATAAATTCAATAATACACGAACACTCATGTAAGACCTCCATATATATGGGTTAATTTTACAGTTACTGAATAACTTACTAAAATTTTATATAAGTTTGATACACTCCGCATACAGATACGAGATTACGCAAACACGCCTATACAAATACATTGCCACCTTAATCGCCGAAAAAATGAAAATTTTATGGTGAAAAATTATGATTTTTTTCTTATTTCTGCTCAAAATATAGATTGTGGGCACTCATATTGTGAGTACCCATAATCTATATTTTAGAGCAGAAATAAGAAAAATAAGGTATACTCCCGGAAACCCCAGTTTTACTATATAAAAGTGGGGTTCAAGGGGGTGAAAATTATATAGGCGTGTTTTCGTGATGCAATCCTCGAGTCTCTTGCAAGCCATAGCAGTGCAGTGTGTACATTTTCAAAAGAACTTTCAACAATTTGCAACGTTCTGACAACGACGTTTATTCAATATACATGTAGTGTGAGTGCATGCTTGGATATTTCTTTTTATTACCCAACCTACTATATAAGAAGTTATTAAGCATTTTCGACTATCTAACACCTTTTCGCATGAAATCGGATTGAACCGGTTTTCAGAGAACTATCACACGGAGCACTGAACTATTATTGCCCGGTGCAGATAGTTTTAACTATCCCATGGTCACGTGATCACCTAGCAACTTGACAAATAGTAATTGCTTATTGTGATCAAAATAACTCTTTATACGAGTTGGGTAATAAAACAACTATTTCATACCTCCAAGGGCGACATTATATAAATATCACATTTCTGAGAGGGTGATAGTAAGAATGTTCACCCTGAGGAAATGATTATCGACCGAGGCGAAGCCGAGGTCGATAATCATTTCCGAAGGGTGAACATTCTTACTATCACCCTCTCAGAAATGTGATATTTATTTTATTATACCGAACTTATTATCACCCTGATGAATTGAACCGTACGCGCATCATTTTTGCGCATGTGATATTATCACCCTGAAAAATTGAACCGTACGCGCATCATTTTTGCGCATGTGATAGTTTAATATCGCATGGGATAGTAAAAATTATCACCCTCTGGTCTATGAGCGTTTTGTATGGTAAAATCGCGTGAGGTATAATAATCAAAATTATTACCCAACCTACTATATAAGAAGTTATTAAGCATTTTCGACTATCTAACACCTTTTCGCATGAAATCGGATTGAACCGGTTTTCAGAGAACTATCACACGGAGCACTGAACTATTGCCCGGTGCAGATAGTTTTAACTATCTCATGGTCACGTGATCACCTAGCAACTTGACAAGTAGTAATTGCTTATTGTGATCAAAATAACTCTTTATACGAGTTGGGTAATAAAACAACTATTTCATACCTCCAAGGGCGACAGTCAAAACTATCAGCCCCTCGGTGCTGTGGAGCACCTCGGGGCTGATAGTTGTGACTGTCGCCCAAAAAGGTATGAAATAGTTGAATACTATCAGCCCCTCGGTGCTGTGGAGCACCTGATGAACTATCGCCCTCGGCCTTCGGCCTCGGGCGATAGTTCATCAGATGCTCCACAGCACCTCGGGGCTGATAGTTTTGACTGTCGCCCAAAAAGGTATGAAATAGTTGTATAATGTTCATAGCAGGTCGAAAGGATAACCCGGAAGCACGCCTATATAATTTTGAACCCTTAAACCGTACTTTTATGTAGTAAATTTGGGGTTTATTTGGGCATACATTAGGGGTTGGTTGGGTGAGGCATAGGTGATGTGTATCTTGCATTACTGGGGCGTCCAACTGATATTGGCTAACAGTTGGACAAGACCTGCTTTCCTTGCAGCAGGTAAGGGTAGAGGGTGGAATGTTATTTCTACTGTTTCTACACTTCCATTCATTTTCCTCTTTCTCCTCTATCCCTCACTTTCATGTCCTCTACAATCTCTCCATTCTCTTTTCTCCCTTTCTCTGGGAGACGGCACAAAATGATCAACAAGGGTTGACGTGTCGTTAAATCAATCCATCAATCAATCAATTGGGTATTCATTATTTTTCTTATTTGTACCCAAAAACATAGATTGTGGGTTCTCGCTAGAACAGTCTCGCCAAGGCGGTTCTAACAAGGTCCCACAATCTATGTAATGAGCAGAAATAATAATAATAATAAAATTTATCTGAAAATATTTAATTTTGGTGGTAAAACTGTCTATACGTTTGAAATAGGCGTGTTTTCAAAAAGATCAGCTCTATGTCTAACACTCAGTGGCTCGAACTGCAGTTTCTGTCTAATAACAAAATTCTATAGCCCCAGCAGTTTCTGAGCAATTAAGGTTTGTACTGGGGGTGAAATCATGAGAACTCGAACACAGACGCTCGTTTACCATGGCTAATTCGAACACGCCCTGAAGTCCCTATAGAATTCTTCAAATGGCTTCATTAATATCCATGTGTTTGTTTTGTTCGTTTGATTTGATATTTAACGACTGTGTCAACACTGTATAGGTCATTTGGAGTCGTTGCTTCCAATTTTGTGGGACTTTCACCTGACATTGAGATGAAAATGACACGTCGCCCAATGAAACCAATACGCCAATAGGGTTTATAAGCATGGACGATCCGACTCCCGTTGCTTTGCCCGGGCTGGCTTAGATCCTCTAGGCGGTTTAGCAGTACTCGTGTGCGGTCGGTTTCGGCTCTGGGTGGTAGCAGCATGCAGCCCATCTATTTCTTCAAGCCCCGGTGGGCAGGGGCCGCCATGTGTTTGTTAATTTTGAATATCTGCTTGATTCTATTTTGAAAAGGTAAGTTGTGTTTACTCATTAGAATCGCTTCATTTAGGCGATTCTAATGAGTACATACAACATACTTTATTTTGCAAAATATCAAAAGTACGAGGGCTGATTGATATGTTGTGAGACTCGTATTGAAGGAGGTTTGCGTGGATGTTCTTTTTAAGTCCTACTATTCTCTAGCTATATAGGGCCGTGTACCCAGGGACTGGTCTCATTTGGTCAGTTTATATTGACGAGGTAGCACTCTAAAGTAAACAAGACAGGCAGTTTTTGCAAAATGGACAAACTCGATGAAAGAGCAGTGATTCAATATTTGTATAAAAAGGTTTAACACCTAAGGATATCCATAATGATATGATAGCAACCCTAAAAGACGCCCTTTCATATGCTACAGTGAAAAGGTGAGTGGCGGAATTTAAGCTAGGCAGACAGAGCCTTGAGGATGGCCCCACGTCCTGGAAGGCCTGTCAGTGTTGCAATCACAGAAATGGTCAATTAAGTCAATGATATTGGAATGGCTGACAGACGAGTCACAGAAAGATATAAAGCCAGTAGAGTTGGCATTTCACAGGAAATAGTACATTCCATTCTGACAGAGGATCTTGCAATGATAAAGCTTTCGACCCGATGGGTACCAAGACTTCTGACAGTTGATCAGGAGCACACCAGGCGCACATTATCGCGTACTAATCTTATTTTTGAGCGTTCTTCAGTGATTTGTCACTATGTATGTAACATGGGTCCATCATAGTACCCCAGAGGCCAAACAACAATCGACACAAAGGCAGCACCATGTCTCACCCCCGCAAAAGAAGGCAAAGACCGTTCCATCAGCTGGGAAGGTCATGGGATGCAGATGGTATTCTGCTGACAGATTATCTCCAAACGGGACAACCAATCAATGGCACACACAATGCTTCACTTCTGATGCAGTTATGGGAAAATATTAAACTTATTAAGCGCCGCGGACTGCTCACTAAGATGTGTTGTTCCATTAGGACAATCTGTTCACAAGTCTGTCATTGCTATGGCTGCCATTCACGATCGTGGCTTTAAATGGATTGAGCATCTGCCTTATTCACATGATCTCGCTCCACCAGACTAAACTGAAAACGGATATTTCAGGCCGATGATGACGTCATATATGCAGTGGATGACTTTCTGAATAGTCAAGAAAAGGAGTTCTATAAAAGTGGCATTGAGACCCTTAAACACCGCTGACAAAAGTGTATAGATACTGAAGGGGATTATGTTGAATAATAATAAAATGTGTCTGACAAAATTCAAATCCTTCAATATTAGGCTCACAACATATGCATCAGTCTTCGTATACCCTAAGGCCATCCATTACGCAAACACGTCTACACAAATATATTGCCACCTTTATGGCCGAAAAAATGAAAAATTTATGATGAAAAATTGTGATTTTTTCTTATTTCTGCTCAAAATATAGATTGTGGATACTCGTTAGAACCGCCTCATCGAGGCGGTTCTAACGAGTACCCACAGTCTATATTTTAGAGCAGAAATAAGAAAAGTAAGGTATACCCCCGGAAACCCCAGTTTTACTATATAAAAGTGGGGTTCAAGAGGGTCAAAATTATATAGGCGCGTTTTCGTGATGCCAATTATGCCTCATTGCCTTGCAGTATGAGTAACCCTCAATAGTTCGAACTACCCCTATTTTGGACAAGCTATGATTTCGTTTTCGAGTTATTGAAGTTTTACTTTATTTTATATCTGAAATAGATCAGCTCTAGCTGTGATTTCTTGAGTAATAAATCACAATTTAGAGGTCAGTTGTAAAGTAGATCAAATCACGAGCGCGTAGAACGCGTGATTTGTCTACTTTCAACTGACCGACAAACTATGATTTATTACTCAACAAATCACAGACTAGAGCTGATCTATTTCGATTCTAACACGCTGAAAATCGACAATGATGCTGTTGTTTCCTTCAAATTCTCACACATTTTCGCCATTGTTATAAGCAATCCCGCAAAATTTATTGACTGTAACACATGCATTTATGTCCTTTTGTAAAGTTTTCGGTGAGAGACAGTGACGTTACATCGTCTAAGGTCAAAGAAAATCTACGTGTGATGTCATAAATTGGCAGCTTTCACACGCTCTTCCGCCACGTGATTTGTTGCATAATAAAACATAGTTCCTTCCCATTGCCTATATAGGGGCGCTGTGTTAGAATATGGTGCATTACAAACGTTCTTACCAGCATGACAAATACACCGAAAACCAGGAAGAGAACAGTGTAGACCATAGAACAGAGGACCATCAATATCACCGTAATACTCAGTCCGAGGTTCGCTGTCTCGAGTTCACGATCTGTTTGGTATGGAATAACAAATATGCAGATTACCCGCTAATACCGAAATTAGATATCACGAGACAAGACTCTTTACAGCGACAATTCCTTAGCTTAAGATGGAATGGCTAACTGAGATATCCACGCATATTTTATTTATAACTCCCAAAAATACAAATGTTATTGACATTTGTTAGAATCGCCTCGGCGAGGCGATTCTAACAAATGTCCACATTTTTTTTTCTTAGAGTAACTAAGGGGAACAGGCCGTTTAATATATATATTTTGATATTCCTTATTGGTATTTCTTGTTTTGTTTTGTTTGATTTAAGGTTTAACGTCCCCGTCAACACTGTATAGGTCATTTTGGAGACACTGCTTCCAATTTTGTGGGTCTTTTACCCGACATTGAGTTGAAATGACATCTCAAGCCCTGTCGCCCAATGAAACCAATAGGATTTATAAGCACTGACGGTCCGACTCGCACCGCTTTGCCTGGGCAGGCTAAGATCCTCTAAGCGGTTTACCAGTACGCGTGTGACGGGTCGGATTCAGCTCTGCGTGGAAGCATCATGCAGCCTATTCATTTCTTCAAGCCCCGATGGGGGGGGGGGGGGGGGGGCAAGGTATTATGGCAAAAAAATAAGGGAACAATTATTGTCGTTATAGCGAGGGTATCAGTCAACAAGATCATGTGGGTAACACAGGCACCGAATATTCAGTTCAATTTGCTTAACCGCGTAGTTTGATCACTGTTAGCATGAATCGTCTACACTCGAATTGCCTGCGGTTCTTTGGGGATGTTGGGCGGGATATGGGGGCAATAAACCCCAAAGTTATGAAAATGCTAGTTGTTCACTGCTTTTGTCCACCTGATTAATACTGACAAATTAAGTAAAGCAAGCCCTGTCTTCTCTTTAAGCTAAGTGGATACACCTTCAATGGAAGCAACTCCTGCAAAATTATTTTTGTCTCCAATGTCAATAGGGGTAAACTCTTAAAGGAAAGAATTTGCTCCTCTGGAGCTAATTCTTTCCTTTAAGAATAGACCCCCTTTTCAGTGGGACAGGGCTTATAAAAAAGCGAACAGCAAGTTTCGAAAAGTGTCTCCCTTTGAAAAATGGCGGAAACATCTGCCAGTAGTTCCCATTCCCCTTAAAATGAGCGAAATGAAAACAGATTAGACGCAAGTCTTAATACTGAATTGGCTAACCTGTCCAGGGTATCAAAAAGGACAAAGACCAAGATCAGAAACCACAAAACGCGACACCAGGTTCCAGTTGTTCAAAACTAACGACATCGTTAGTTAACGTATTGTTAAAACTTTGATCATTAAATATGGCAAATATGTTGAATTTTTTGCTGAAAAAATGTGAGCAGCTTTTGCGGATGCAAAAGCTGCTCACATTTTTTCAGCAAAAATGCCAAAATTTTTGATACTGTACTTGCTAGAACAGTTAACAATATGACCGCTAACGAGCTCGTTAAGCTAACGATGCTTTGAACAACTGGCCCCTGATCATGATTTACACGGTTTTCTTGTAGTGCTTTAAGTCCAGTTTCATGTTGTTGTTTTTTCGAGCCAGCTCTTAGGAACTGCTGGCATTACTCTGATCAAAAATGCAGACTTTGATGATGTTGTGTTTACAAGATCTACCCACTACTGGCATTACCATAACACGCCCGTGGGACATAGTGCATTTTTTTCACATCTCCAAAATGTGACAACCTATGTCTTGGAGCAGAAATAGGAAAATAATGTATACCCCCGTAAACCCTAGTTTTCTCTATAGTAGTGGGATTTAGTTGGGTGTTCCTTGCACGAACTTGTATGCAGACGCTCGTTTTTCTGGGTTCTGTTTTGACATTCCAGCTCTCTCATACATAAAGGAGGGTCGATTAGGTGAATGTCCGCATCAGCTTAAACATTGAACGTAAGGCTTGAACCACCTTGATGTTTGTTTGTTTGTTTGATTTAAGGTTTAACGTCCCCGTCAACACTGTATAGGTCATTTTGGAGACGTTGCTTCCAATTTTGTTGGACTTTTACCCGACATTGAGATGAAATGACATCTCAAGCCCTGTCGCCCAATGAAACAAGTAGGGTTTAGAAGCATGGACGGTCCGACTCGCACCGCTTTGCCTGGTCAGGCTTAGATCCTCTAAGCGGTTTACATGTGCAGTCGGTTTCAGCTCTGTGTGGAAGCATCATGCAGCCCATCTATTTCTTCAAGCCCCGATGGACGGGGGGGGGGGGGGGGGGGGGGGGGGGGGGGCGAAATCACTTTGATATTCAAAATAAACAATATTAAAATCAGAGTCTCTAGTTTCAGTTTTATATTTATTTTTTTAAGTGATTCGTGTCGATATGCAAAGAAGATTTACATACGCACTCACGAAGGCTCATTGGTCATGGCTGATTCAAATGTGTTCCTTAGACACTATCCATGGTTCCAGGCAACACATATTCGGGGTTGATTTTAGAGGGCGGGGATTATTGGGACGTCCCTGGGGCCGGTAACACCCTTTATGAAGTCCTTCTTTCCACTGCACAGATTCAAGAAGGGCAGCTGTCAGTTTCTGGCAAAAGAATATGCAATGTACCGGTTAACTGTTTATGGTATAAACTTGCCCAGGGAAGTTGGTAGGTAAATTGACCGGCTTGATATGACCTAAATAATGTTGTCTATGACGACAAAACTCCACAAAAAATACAAGGGGTACTTTTTGTACTCATCATCTAATAAGGAAACAAAACATGTATTTAGCGCCATTGTATCTGCAAAATTAAGCCTTACGATAATATCTTAGTTTAAACTTTATTTTATTTGTATAACTAATACATATACATTCAACACATAGAAGCTACAAAGTAACAATATTATACAAATGGGATTCAGAAGAAAGTCTTTAGACTTTTGAAAAATCTGTATCCCAACGATCATATCTTCAGATGTCAGTCACAATAATGGTCGTCTGTTTCGTCGTCTCTGTTGCAAACAGTGTGGACCCAGATCAGACTGCTCCTCTAGAAGCAGTCTGATCAGGGCCCACACTGTTTGCCTGTTTGCAAAATGTGTTTGAAAAGTTTGCAAGAAGATACAATGGCCGACATAAATAGACAACATTTTCTGATGCAGCTTTTCTTGGCGTCTTGATGGTTAACCTGTAGTGGCGCCCCCGCCCATCGGAGCTTGAAGAAATAGATGGGCTGCATGGTGCTTCCACGCAGAGCTGAATCCGACCGCACATAAGTACTGGTATACACTTAGAGGATCTTAGCCTGCCCAGGAAAAACTGTGCGATTCGGACCGTCCATGCTTATAAACCCTATTGGTTTCATTGGGCGACAGGGCTTGAGATGTCATTTGATCTCAATGTCGGGTAAAAATCCCACAAAATTGGAAGCAGCGTCTCGAAAATGACCTATACAGTGCTGACGGGGACGTTAAACCTCAAATCAAACAATACCAGTGGCTAGAGATATCAGTGGCTCAAATACTGCATGTTTAGCTATTGTCATAGTAAAATCAACCTCAGCAGTTATACCTTGGAGACGATAGTTCAAGTCTGCGCACTTGATCCGTCTAGTTAGTGTCTCTAGATCCTGAAGAACTTGTCCATTGTTATCCGGGTCTTTGAAATGTACCTATATATAGAAACAAAGGCCAGTTATACACTTTAGGTGAATTGTAACATATTTTCACATGCTTTGCATGGGATACAGGTATCGGGTCTTCCAGCAGGCACACGTCGCAAGGGCAACGCAAATCAACACCGGTGCAACGTCACGGACATAGATTTGACGTTGCATAAAATTCATGACGTTGCACCGAATTTGATGTGACGTCACAATTACGTAATGTGCCTCCTGGGGAGTCTTTCCAAAAGGGGGATCAACTCTTCAATAAAAGACTTAGCACCTTTCAAGAGTATGAGCAGACACCTATTGATAAGGGCTTCAACACATTTTGAAGAGTTGTCGTCCCTTGTTGTGTATGGTTCCCCACAATCACATGAAAGCAGCTTAACCAATTAGACGCCAGTCACAACAATTGTCGTCTGCTTTGTCGTCTGTTGGTACATGTAACTTGCAAACAGTGTGGACCAGGATCAGACTGCTCCACTAGGAGCAGCCTGATTAGGATCAACACTGCCTGTATGCAAAAATGTCTAAAATTTTCACAAGAAGATTCAGCAGACAATATAAACAAACAAAATTTTCAGAAGCAGTTTTCCATGGCATCTTAAGGGTTAATGCGGAGAAAAATGAGGGTTTGAGAGACATAGGAATACAACCTTTTATATTCCATTAGACAGAGCACAGACGAACATACAAACACAAACAAACACACAC
>OY757016.1:114529226-114583772 GCA_963580285.1 Lucinisca nassula
TTAAACACAGACACACGATGACACCCACTCTGCGACGGCCCAACGTTAGGTATCACTGTTTTGCTGTAAACAACGTTAACACACAAGAATGGCCGTCCATAAGCCCAGTTATAAAACCTGAAAGACTTTCTCGAGCAGACCTGTTCAACCAAGCAATATTCAGGAGATGGTGGCTGCACTGCAGGGTCCCCGTCTAAGGTGTCCGCAACCTTTGCCGACGTATGCCACCTCGCGTGGAAGCGTGTATCCAAGCAGATGGAAGGAACACGCGTTATTGACGTTAGCAACGCACATGGCCTGAGATTTGTGCGTTAAAAACGTACATGGAACGTGTTTGATTGAGGCATCATGATGATGTTTTGGCACTCACGATTTTCTGCGTCATTTGGACGTACACATGGTATTTTTGTTTATGTCAGCATCCAAAATTTATTACGCGTCGTCTTTATTTGTATTTAAACTCGACTTATACAGGGGGTAACACATTTAGTAACATCACGTGAACAAGTCCGTGAAATGAACACCCCCTTAAACCCCGCTTTATATAGACAAAACTGGGGTTTAAGGGGGTATACATTATTTTTCTTATTTTTGCTCCAAGACATAGATTGTGGGTACTCGTTAGAACCGCCTCATTGAGGCGGTTCTAACGAGCACCCACAACCTATGTTTGATGTATTTATAAGAAAAATATAACGGGTTTTCATCAGAAAAGTAGCCATTTTGGAGATGTAAAAATGCACTCTGTCACACGGGAGTGTTATCGTAATGACTATGGGGCCGTCACACGGGAGTGTTATCGTAATGACTATGGGGCCCTCTTTTCTTACTCTTCCTGGGTAGAAACCAGTACTAAGCAATGTGGACAAAGTCTCTAGCTCAAGGACACAACACTTGGCGTTCGCGGGGATCGAACCGGCTACCTCTCGATCTCAAATCCGATGCTTAACCACTGCGCCATCGCGCTCCTTGGGATACCTTTACGATTTTCTATAAAATAAATATGTGTTGTGTGTACTCATTAGGATCGCCTCATAGAGGCGATTCTAATGAGTCCACACAACATACTTTTTAAAGAAAAAAATAATGAATACCTCTTAACCCATAAAATGCCCACCACGCCTATTTTCGTCTGCTTTGCCGTCTGCGGGTTACATTAAAGGTATTTTTTTTTTTTTTTTTTGCAAACTGTGTGGACCCAGATCAGACTGCTCCTAAATGAACAGGCTGATCTTGGCCTACACTGTATGCCTATAGGCAAAAGTATTTAAAAAAAAAAATTCCAAAATAAAAAAGAATCCGCAGACTACATATGCAGGCGACATTTTCAGATGTAGTTTTTCTCGGCGTCTTAAGGGTTAAAATATTGAAATATGGATAGCTTGAGCTACTGGATCAATTCTCGAGGGACTAAATGGCGAGTTCGAATTTGCCAAGGCAAACGAGGCATCCGAGTTTGGATTATTGAAGTTTTACTGTACATAGAAATGTATCTAAAGTATCTTGTCATACCCATCCTTAGCCCCCGCCCATCGGGGCTTGAAGAAATAGATGGGCGATGCTTCCACGCAGAGCTGAAACCGACCCGCACACGAGTACTGGTAAACCGCTTAGAGAATCTAAGCCTATCTAGACAAAGCGGTGCTAGTCGGACCGTCCATGCTAATAAACCCTATTGGTTTCATTGGGAGACAGGGCTTCAGATGTCATTTCATCTCAATGTCGGGTAAATGTCCCACAAAATTGGAAGAAACGTCTACAAAATGACCTTTACAGTGTTGACGGGGACGTTAAACTTCAAATCAATCAAACAAACAAACAAATCTTACCCATCCATTTACACTGAGACACCTTGCTTTCTCGGTAGCGATGTCAACTCGAACAGAGTATATCCTGAATGCTATTGTTATGGTCAGCAACCTGTGCGACAAGACAGAATAAAACAAGAATTAGTTTTCGGGCAAAAGGTAATTGCTGGCAATGGCTTAAGCGATGCCGTACAAAAGCTGAATCTCGCCAGAGCCTTTGCCACTTTCAGCAAGAGACCACGAGATAGCTTCATGCACGAAGTCTGTGCGTTAAGTCCTATTCGGTGCATTTGAAGTACATAAATCATAGAATAGTTATTGGTCCGCTGAAAAATATTTGGTTTATACAATATTTATTAGAATAAATTCACATATATACATCGCATAATAGTATATGGTACAGATTTGGTTTAAACAATATTTTATTTCGATCTTTGATACATTTACAATACACATACATTAGTACGATGTGGCTAAAGGATCTGACAGTAAGCCTTGTGGCTTATAGACGTCACATCACGTGAACAAGTCCGTGAAATGAACACCCCCTTACACCCCAATTTGTATAGAGAAAACTGGGGTTTACGGGGGTAAACATTATTTTTCTTATTTTTACTCCAAAACATAGGCTGTCGGTACTCGTTAGAACCGCCTCAATGAGGCGGTTCTAACGAGCACCGTCAACCTATGTTTGCAGTATAAATAAGAAAGACATCATGGATTTTCATCCGAAAAGTAGCCATTTTGGAGATGTGAAAAATGCACTATGTCGCACGGGTGTGTTATCGTAATGATCTCCTGATGGTATAGATTTGATAAAAAGCTAGAAGCTTATATAAATCATCTCCTGAAAAAATATTTCGTTTGTTCATGGGTCAAGCAAGGAGTACATCAAACCTTAATTACGTTATGTGCATCATAGGAAAACATCCCTGTAGATGTCGTCGTCGTCGAAGTCGTCATCATCATCAGCAGCAGCAGCACCCTGCCCTTAAACAACAATTTAAATCATCGGAACACTACTGTCAACTAAGCGATTTCAGCCTTCTTTGTTATCGAAATAAACTACAAAGGAGCAGTCTCTATAAGGCTGTTTTCATGGCCACAACCGATTTCCTTTAAACTTTACAGCTTCAAATTGGTACATATTGACTGTCTAATGGTGAATTTTTAGACTCTTTGGTCCTCTGGTTTTTGCTGTATACACTATTAAAGTGGGTGGGGTAATGTCACCCCATCAAGGGTATACCAACAAAAATGCTATTATTTTTGTTCAAAGTGCATGACTGGAGGCAATGTTTGCCGTATGCTTACTACCCTTTTAGGCATAACAGCCGGTGATAACGGAATTATAAATATCAAACAAGAGAAGAGTTTATTCTTGCTTGTAAGTTGTACCCAAATATCAGTAATTTTATTCCCCAACTTTACGAAAAAACACAACACCTTTCCAGTTTTCAACTTATTTCAAAGATCTTTCATAAAATATAATGTTGATGTAATAGTCATTCGAGGTAAATGTCAGAATTATTGTTAGTTTATAAAACTTAGAGTTACCTGCCCCTGAAATTGGATTTTACCCATTTTTTTAAATCGGAGTGCATTTATCCGTTTGCAGTACTCACAACTTCACTTGAAAGTCAATAAACCGATTCCATGCAAATATTATTAAATAGATGTGGACAAGGAGTCATTTGATTTAATAGTGCATGCTAGTATTTCCTTTTTTTTTTTTTTTTGGTTATTTATGAACTCATAATTTCCAGGTGCAAATGGAACATTTGTCAACTGTCAAACATTTTTGACCACCAAAGCAGGCTTTGCTCATGTTGTGGAACCTCATTTTAGACTGATACTGTGCTTAAATATAAGCCTGTATGGTCTCACGACATGTTTAAAAATTTGTTAATTTACTGATCTTCCTCTGAATCGCTAGATGTACTCCATGTGTCAACAGCAGCATCATAAACAAAATCAATATGTTCCCGGCTTGGTTTTGCTTCACTATTTTCTGTTTTGTTCCGGTAATATCCCAAATACCAGAGAACAGAAGCCACATGTGCGCAACATCCCTAGATACGAGCTCCACTTCTGCACCCACAATACCATCCAGTGATTGGGTTCAGTCCTTGTGTATATTCAACCCACATGTTATATGTTTTATTAGACGTGTGGCGAGAACGTATATGTGCTTTGAGAACACCATCTTCTTCTTTGTGTGCCATTATCTCATATGATCCATTGTCGTCAAAATGTTCATCTGTGTAGGATTTGGCTTGTTTCAGCTGGTAAATACCCAGTTTCAAATCCCTGAGTTCATCCTCAGTCATCTCTTGGAAATTCTCAAGTTTCTCATCATCCATCTTTTTCCAAATAACCCGTTTTTTATCCCAGCCATTTTTTGTCGCGCCTGTTATTAGCATGGCGCGATATAGGCGCCCGGTTTTCCGTCCGTTCGTCAAGGCGTCATCATTTGCGACCACCCTAGCGTTCACCTTTATGGTCAAGTTTATTTCTCAAGAACTATAAGAGCTTCATTAATGATACTTGGTACAAACTTGTATCTGGGGATGACAACTTACATGCAAGCATCTATATTTGACCTTGACCTACATTTCATGGCTCACTGACTTTGTAAAATATTGCGACCACCCTATCGTTCACCCTAATGGTCAAGTTTATTTCTCAAGAACTATAAGGGCTTCATTAATGATATGTGGTACAAACTTGTATCTGTGGATGGCAACTTGAATGCAAGCATCCCTATTTGACCTTGACCTACATTTCATGGTTCACTGACTTTATAAAATATTGCAACCACCCTAGCGTTCACCCTAATGGTCAGGTTTATTTCTCAAGAACTATAAGAGCTTTATTAATGATACTTGGTACAAACTTGTATCTGGGGATGGTAACTTAAATGCAAGCATCCATATTTACCTTGACCTATATTTCATGGTTCACTGACTTTGTAAAATATTGCGACCACCCTAGCGTTCACCCTAATGGTCAAGTTTATTTCTCAAGATTTATAAGAACTTTTTTAATGATATTTGGTGCAAACTTGAATCTGGTGATGGCAACTTAAATGCAAGCATTCATATTTGACCTTGACCTAAATTTCATGGTTCACTGACTTTGTAAAATATTGTGACCACCCTAGCGTTCACCCTATTGGTTAAGTTCATTTCTCAAGAATTATTAGAGCTTCATTAATGATACTTAGTACAAGCTTGCATTTGAGAATGGGATCTTTTGAGCAAGCATCTATGTTTGACCTTGACCTACATATCATGGTTCGATGACTTTGCGCCCCCACAGGCGCGACATAGCCTTTGGCGGAATTCTTGTTACAACCTTATCCTGCAGTTTATTTGGAGTTTTTGCTAAAGCCATCATTCTTCTAGCAATTATTTTGCCTGAATCTTTGCTTGTTACCAAAGGTGGTCTAAATGCATTGCACAATGAGCAAACAATCCTTACATAGTCGCCTACATATGGTATTTGACTATTGGACATTGTGTTGCTAAGGGCTTTCCACGTTTTAATTCTCCCATTAGCTGATTCGACAACCCATCTCACCTTTGTAACTAGCCTTGACTAATTTGACTCTTCAGTCGTATGTTGCTTCTGAGATTTGTTTAAGAAGTGAGGCATATGAGAATTGATTCCAAAATTCTATAGTATATCTATAGCATCCCTGAAGCCACGGTCTACCACGAGAACATCATCTTCTCCAAACCAGTCAGTAATATTTTCTGCATTAGTCTTTAACATGTGTTCGGTAATCTTAGCATCTGTGTTTTTCCCATCTGCAAGATATGGTCCCATCACAGTCAAAATGTAACCATCAGTGGCTACAAGCATCATAGGTTTCAGCAAAGGCTGTCCTTTATGTACGGAATAAGATCTTCTCTGAAATGAGTAGTTTCCACTCTTCTCAATATATATGTATGTTCCATCAGCCACTGCGATTGCAACATCAGACTTTGAATCCCCAAATAGGACATTTGCAAAAGTTGATGTATGATTCAGGGATGTAAGAGAAATACTAAAGGGTTATGAAATCAATTCTCATATGCTTCACTTCCTAACTAAATCTCAGAAGCAATATACGACTGAAGAGGCGAATGATTCAAGGCTAGGTACAAATTAAGGCGTAACTATACCTAATTTAGTGACACAGAGGCCTTTCTGATATTTAATCTTCATCAGTGTGTCTCAACCCCAAAGTTTTGAAACCGAAACGGATGATGGACAAGACCCGGCAAACCCAGCACATCCCCCTCCGAGCACACACCGACCGACGTAGCCCATGAGACAGGTCAGCTGGAGGCATCAGGCAAGAGAGCCTACCCGCGAACTTATTGGGTCCCCCACCGAGCCAACATCAGCAAACATGACTCAAACGTCACGGAAGTCCCGGGCAACAGTCTGATGTCCCGAACAAACTGAGATAGGTTGTCGAATCAGCTAATGGGAGAATTACAAAGTAGAAGGCCTAAGCAACAAAATATCCAATAGTAAAATACCATATGCTGGCGACTATGTAAAAATTGTTGGCTCGTTTAGCAATGTGTTTAGACCACAAGGACTGAACCCAATCACTGGTACTGTTGGTGAAGAAGTGGTGTTCGTACCGTGGGTTGTTGTGCTCATGTGCTTGCTAGCATGTACTATTAAATCAAATGACTCCTTGTCCACATCTATTTAATAATATTTGCATGGAATCGGTTTATTCACTTCCAAATGAAGTTGTGAGTACTACAAACGGATAAATGCACTCTGATTTAAAAAATGGGTAAAATCCAATTTCAGGGGCAGGTAACTCTTTAAGTTTTATGAACTAACAATAATTCTGACATATACCTAGAATGACTATTACATCAACATTATATTTATGAAAGATCTTTGAAATAAGTTGAAAACTGTAAAGGTGTTGTGGTTTTTCGTAATGTTGGGGAACAAAACTTATTCATATTTGGGTACAACTTACAAGCGCGTATAAACTCTTCTCTTGTTTGATATTTATAAGACTGTTATCAGCGGCTGTTATGCCTAAAAGGGTAGTAAGCATACGGCAAACATCGCCTCCAGTCATGCACTTTGAACAAAAATAATAGCATTTTTGTTGGTATACCCTTGATGGGGTGACATTACCCCACCCACTTTAATAGTGTATACAGCAAAAACCAGTGGACCAAAGAGTCTAAAAATTCACCACTAGACAGCCAATATGTACCAATTTGAAGCTACAAAGTTTAAAGGAAATCGGTTGTGGCCATGAAAATAGCCTTATAGAGACTGCTCCTTTAGTAGTTCAATGCAATCAAAGCACTAGTAGGTCGGTTGACCCTGATTGTAGGCTCGTTAAATGGTCTTAGACTTCGACTTCTAGACTCTTTCTTCCAACTCCTAATTTCCTGAACTTTTAGCAAACACAGCAGTCCCCGTTGAGACCAGATTTAGGAATCTATTTTTATATAATGCTCTATGAAGCACGAACCATTGCATAAAGTGGAGGGTTTGTACGCATGTACATGTATTACCTTTTGATAGGATCAGAGAGTTTGTTCCTTTCAAAATCTTTGTCTACATCATACTTAAAATGTCTGTCGGCAGCAGCAGGTTGAGAAGCTTCAGGCGTAGCTGAACCGCCTACTGTAGTTGTATCGGAGTCCGAAGTCGTGTTATCAGCTGTAGCAGTCGTGTTATCAGGTGCGGCAGTCGTGTTATCGGGTGTGAGAATCACGCTTTCAGTTGTGGCAGTCGTTTTATCAGCCTTTGACGTTGCGTTATTTATGGTAACGCTGTCTTGAATTTCATCAACCATTAGGGTAAATGAGGTCTCTGCAATAAAATAGGATTCGTCAAAAGCTGCGCATCACCCATCGGGGCTTGGAGAAATAAATTGGACTGCTTGGTATTTCCGGGCAGAGCTGAAACCTTCATGCGGACTGAAAAGAAACTATTTGTCGAAACCACGACAGAAACGTATATACATTTTATTGTCCATTCTAAGTGGGTTCTTCTGTTGTGGTTTATTGTTGTTATAGTTCGTCTTTGTATGAATGTATTGGTGTTATATTTTTATTTTGCATTGCCGTATTGCCATTTTGAGGAAAAGTAACTCCGTTTGTGACGTTTTATTATGGTAAAGTTGTTTCAAGTTTGTGTTTCTTTCCTTTGGTGTATGAGGTAATTGTATCGATTCCTGATCATTGCCTTCATTTCTATTTTGAGTACTGGTAAACCGCTTAAAATCTAAGCTGGCCCAGAAAAAGTGGTGCCAGTCCGACCTCTCCTTAAACCCTAGCGGTTACTTTCGGCGGTAAGACTTGAGTTGTCATTTAATCTCAATGTCGGGTAAAAGTCCCACAAAGTCGGAAGCTAATGTCTTCAAAATGTCCTATATAGTATTTACGGCAACACAAACAACCGAAGTCAATAACAAGCTAAAAGCTGCACAATTCTTAACAAAACACTGTCTGGTGAGCTCAAGAGTTTTCCTGTACTCATCACCTGAACCGGTTGGTAAAATGATTCCCCCCCACCCCCCTTCCACCCAACGGTTCAAACGAGCACCCACAACCTATGTTCGCAGTTAAAAAAGAAAAAAATGCATGGATTTTCATAGCCTTTTTGGATATGTGAAAAAATGCATGAAAATCGCAAAGGCCTTGATCAAACGCTGTGATCTGTAGAGTATGATCCGGGCCTGTGCTGTTTGTCACTGTTCCTTGTTGAGGCATGACTTTACATAGAGAAAACTGTGGTTTACAAGGGTATACATTATTTTTCTTATTTCTGGTCTAAGACATAGGTTGCGGGTACTCGTTATATATACGTTATTTAATGAGGATGTTGTAACGAGCACCCACAACCTATTTTCTGAGTATAAATAAGAAAATATCACAAATTTTAATACGAAAAATTCACATGACTGAAGAAACGTTTCTGCGCCAATAAACTTTCACCCAAGAACATACTGAAACTCCCAACATATAGTAATGTAGGATACTGGCCAAAGTTTAGCCGTTTCATCCCCGCAGTTTTCTGAAAACTCTTCTTTCTTTGAATTTGGTCAAGTCCATTCTTTTGCATTTGGAGTTTGTTTGTTTGTTTGAGATTTAACGTCCCCGTCAACACTGTAAAGGTCATTTTGGAGACGTTGCTTCCAATTTTGTGGGACTTTTATCCGACATTGAGATGAAATGACATCTCAAGCCCTGTCGCCCAATTAAACCAATAGAGTTTATAAGCATGGACGGTCCGACACACGCACCGCTTTGCCTGGGCAGGCTTAAATCCTCTTAGTGGTTTACCAGTACTCGTGTGCGGATCGGTTTCAGCTCTGCGTGGAAGCATCATGCAGCCCATCTATTTCTTCAAGCCCAGATGGGCGGGGGCCGATTCGGAGTTTTAGTTGATAATAAACCTCATTACCCATTGTACGCGGGAAACCCCTAAAGGGGTATCTTGGCAAACAGTGCAGGCCCAGATCAGAACGCGGCGACTGATCAGGGCCTCCACTTTATGCTAACACTCCGTCAAACGTCAAAAATAGAATGAAAACAAAAAAATAGGCGTGACACCCCTTAGACTTGGACTCATCCAACATATAGCAGTGGAAGAGTTCACTTGCATACAATGTGTTAACAGGATATTAAACAGTGTAGATCCTGGAGAGATGGCTCATTGTGGGCCCTCTCTGCACTGCATGTGGAACAATCCACTAAATTACCTGTGTCCGATTAAAGTTACGCGACAAATTATATAGAAGTTAATAGGGAACATGTTATTATGCCATAATTTTTTGCATTACTACGCTGGATAGCGAAAATGTGGTTTAAGATTATAAAACATTCAATATTTTACCGTTAATTTGACTATAATTTTATATATTTCTTCAAATTAAGATTGGTCAATTTTAGAATAAAAATAGGACCCTATGTCTAATGTACTTCAATAGTAAATTAGCAAAAATACGCGACAGTATCTGATTTTAAACTGCAGTAATTAAAAAATCCATTATGCAATGAAAAATATGGCTGGAAATTTAAGTAGAATCAAAGTACTGAAAGTACTGAGGAAAGTTGATTTATGAGGAATAATTATTATATAACAATGTTAGTCGTAGATCAAGCAGTTATCTAGATATTTTGTTGAAAAAAATATATATATAGAGACTAACTTCCCATATCACATGTCCTGGTGTATGAATGACATTTGACGTGTCACCATGCAGTAACAATTCTGATTCTGGTTCTGATTTGACAAGGTCCAAGTGGGTTAAAAAATTCGACAAAGAAAAAATGATTCAGCGATAGTTTTGAGTTTAACAACAGGTCAACCCTAGTGGATCATTTTGTCTTCTCCAAGAGAAAGGGGAAAAGAGATAGAGGAGGCAGTAGAGGAGATGATTTGTTTGTTTGTTTGTTTGATTTGAGGTTTAACGTCCCCGTCGACACTGTAAAGGTCATTTTGGAGACGTTGCTTCCAATTTGTGGTACTTTTACCCGACATTGAGATGAAATGACATCTCAAGCCCTGCCGCCCAATGAAACCAATAGGGTTCATAAGCATGGACGGGCCGACTCGCACCGCTTTGCCTGGGCAGGCTTAGATCCTCTAAGCAGTTTACCAGTACTCGTGTGCGGGTCGGTTTCAGCTCTACGTGGAAGCATCATGCAGCCCATATATTTCTTCAAGCCCCGATGGGCAGGGCCGTTGTAGGCAATATGGAAGTGAGGGACAGAGGAGAAAGAGGAAAATGAATGGAAGTGTAGAAACAGAAGAAATATCAACACTCCCTCACTCTACCGTTACCTGCTGCAAGGACAGCAGGTGTTGCCCAATTGTAAGTCACTATCAGCTGGACTCCCCAGTGATACAAGATACACATCGCCATTGCCTCACTCAACTACCCCAGCGAAGAAAATTCGGAAGAAAGAAAGAAAAACGTGCCTGCCAATTTCTTCATGGTCCAACCATAAATTTCAAAATTAGCTCAGTACATGTCTGCTAATAATCTTACAGAGAAGCTCTCCTAGCAGGCACATGATGTCTTAGCAACGTCTCATCAACGTCGCATCGATACGACGATGCACATACGTTGTGCAGCCGCTTGAAGCTATGTTCCTTCGGGCGTCGGGACATAAAAAGGAGAAAAGCTTGACAAAAAAGATCATTTTAAACCATTTGATTTATACATTATAACTCTGGTCAGACGCCGCGTTTACCAAAGGCGAATTAAAATACGTTTATTCCCACCTGTACGGGGTCCTAAAAACATTAACCCATAAATGTCATTTGTTTCAATACTGTGACATTTGGAAACAGTTAAGATAGATTAGATGCCACAGAATGTTGCGTCTGAACGGTGTCTTCATATTTGCTAAAGTACGGAACTTGATTTAAACAACACGTGTTTTGTAATATTAGAGCTCTCGAAAGCAGGCGAATTGTAGGTTAGTAAAGGGTTGTGATAAGCTAACTCTTTTAACCCTGTACACCGGTGCAGACGCCGAGGTAGAAATACACTGTATCTATGCAAACCTTGTAGATCCCGATAAGACGGCCCGTAGCTAGAACGTCTGGCCAGAATCTACATGTACACTGTTTGCCATCCTGTCCGTGAACTAATCAGAAATCCTTTTCTATAAGAATATATTTAAAGCGAGAAGAGTCCTGTTTAGAAACTCAGGGATGAAAGAGTAAAACATGAATATCACCGAAAAGCGCGTAGGAAAATAGTTCCAGAATACTGTTTTCTTTTCAGAATTCGTCTTTCTGTGCCAATTTATATTCAATCCGTAATGTCTCGAAAACTGAAATATTTTGAAAGACGTTCCATGCGGGGCCGGCCTGCAAAATTAATTTTCAAGAGTTCATTTGGACTATTTTATGCAGCGAACGAACAGCGGAAGTGGAGCAACGCGGTCCAGTTACGGAAGTAGAAATGCAATGACAAAGAAACTTGATTTAAAAAATCAACTTTCAAAAATGATGTTTCTTTCCTCCAAGGTCAAATTTAAGAAAATTAAATAAAAAAGAATGGGTCTTTTTGAGGTTGTTTTAATTTTATCGTGATTTTCGGAGCTGGAAAAACTGCCAGTACAGGTAAGGTTCCTTGATTTGAATCCCAATTGTCCAGTATGCATAGGTGTCTATGCCTACCTACAGGGTTGAAACGATAAAATACGTTTCGTCACGAAAACACCTGTATAATTTTGACCCCATTGGACCCCACTTTTATATAGTAAAACTTGGGTTTACAGGGGTAAACCTTATTTTTCTTATTTCTGCTCTAAATTATAGATTGTGGGTACTCGTTGGAACCGCCTCGATGAGGCGGTTCTAACGAGTACCAACAATCTATATTTTGAGCAGAAATAAGAAAAAATATCACAATTTTTCATCTTCAAATTTTCGGGGTTTTTTTTTTGGCGGTAATGTTTATAATGTTTTTGTATTGGCGTGTTTTTCTTACAACAGGGCAACCGGCAAGTTAGCAGTACGCCATATCCCGCCGGTTCATTAAAGAGCAGATACATCAAAAAACACTGACGCGCCACACCACAATTGGTGTTAGAAGAGACAAGTTTGTCAAAGTAACGGTTAACCCACAGGAGAGGGCGGAGCTAAGCGATTGTCAAAATCTACTGCTTCGCGCTCCATATTTAATTTTGTTTGCACGTCACGGGTCATGTAAAAAATCAATCACCAGTTAGCGTATATTCGCCGTGAGGAGCTTGGCAAGCAATGGAGACTCAGATCAGGCGCCACAGAACGCGGCGTCAAAGTACATCCAAAAAGCGCGGATTTTTAATGGCATAGGCTACTCTACATGTCATTCTATCGGCGTCTGATCGGGGTCTACACTGTTTACATAAAAAGTGGAATCTAGGGCTTGAACGAAAGTTTGGATCTCAGTCCGGGACTATTTTCCCAGCCTACACCCGGTGGCAGTCGGGGACGCTTCCCCTTTGCGCCGTTCGCTCGCGACTGCCGACGACTGTCCGGTCTGATTACATACATCTATAATCTTGATTTAGGTTTGCTACGTCCTAGCGCTTATCATACTAGAGAAAATTACTATTACCTAATATTTTAAATTAACCCTGCTTTCACAAAACAACTTTGTACACAATGGTTCTAACGTGTATCCACGATCTGTGTCGGATATCAGTTTTTCATCGGAAAATATTCGTTCTTTTCGGCGGTAGGGTTTGCAGTGTATTTGTATGGGCGTGATATTCGTTCTTTTCGGCGGTAGGGTTTGCAGTGTATTTGTATGGGCGTGTACTCGTAATGAATGTATCTGTTTACACCTGTGTATTGGCTGGTTAAGAGAGAGAGAGAGAGAGAGAGAGAGAGAGAGAGACGCATCTATAATATTTTATTACACTTACCACTCTGGAGTGAACATAATATCCCATTCATATTTTTCTTTAGCGTGTTGGCCACACGTCTGACTACACATGCTCGTGCAGAACATGCTTTGTAACGGCCCATTTATTTTTCACACGTTTCATGCTCTATGATTTTTTTTAATGGAACATAGTTTACTGCATACGGACCAGTCCGAGCAAAACTTGCCGTTCTTGATAAAAAAACCTAGCTTTGCATATAGTGCAGATCCAGACCAGATGGCTTCTGAGTCTGATCGGGATCTGCACTGTTTGAAATTACATAAGCTATCTGATTGGTTTTAAGTCAGGAAAGGGTGTGGTCGGATAAATAAAATAAATAATAATAATAAATGATGAAATAATAAGTTTGTTACATGAAACAGTATGTTTGCACGTTTTGCTCCTCTTTATCCTATTGTTTAACCCATCGCGACAACGCGCCTGTATGGTTTTGACCTCCTTGAACCCCACTTTTACACAGTAAAACTGGAGTTTACAGAGGGTAAACCTTATTTTTCTTGTTTCTGCTCTGCGGCTGGATTGGGGGTGCTCGTTAGAGCCGCATCGATAAGGCGGTTCGTGCGGGCACCCGCGGTCTATGTTTTGGGCAGAGATTGGAAAATTGTTTCCAATTTCTTTTGTTCGGCGATAGGATTTGCAGTGTATTTGTATAGGCGTGTTTTCGCGATGCTGAGAGAAATAAATTTGATTTGATTTTTGTTGATTGACAAACTCGAAGCACACAATGCCATAGATTCGGTGCTGTTTCAGCGTCGCGTGCTCAAAACAGAGAGAGAGAGAGAGAGAGAGAGAGAGAGAGAGAGAGAGAGAGAGTACTGATTTCATCTCGTAAAATTTAATGTTGCCCTCTGGTTGTTTTGTTTTGTTTGTGTTTTATTTATTTATTTATTTTTTTTTTTTACTTATAATTTGCCGCCGAACGTTGCATATTTGTATCGCTCCTCTTGATATTACATTTATTTGTAATCAGACCGAAATATAAAAGATTTGATTGATTTGAATGTATTTTTTACACAAATCCTTGTAATTTATCCTCCTTGTGCAATTTCAATACATACAGAAATTGTCGCCCCCCGCCCATCGGGGCTTGAAGAAAGAGATGGGCTGCATGAGGCTTCCACGCAGACTACACAACTACTGGTAAAGCGCTTAGAGGATTTAAGCCTGCCCGTGCAAAGCGATGCGAGGCAGCCCGCCCATACTTATAAACCCTTTTGGTTGCATTGGGTGACAGGGCTTGAGATGTCATTTCATCTCAATGACGGGTAAAAGTCCCAAAAATTGGAAGCAACGTCTCCAAAATGACCTATACAGTATTGAAGGGGACGTTAAACCTCAACTCAAACAAACAAACAGAAATGGGCACAACAGGAAGCTCAGTTAAAAAGTGGCTTTAGTGTATATTTAACCCATAACAACCCTACTTTTGCAAACAGAGATGAGGTCCTACACTGTTTGTCATGCAGCTTGTGAATGATGTTAAGAAATTTTAATGTTTGGCAGTCAGCAATGGCTGTGGCTAAATTTATTTATTCATCAGGATAAGGGTTAAGACTTGTTGGTTTTTCTGGGTTTCTTCTCTTTTTTACCGCCCATTTTTGTCCAGTTGTGAGGAAGGTTTCAAAATTTAAAAGGCTGGACCCATAAGGTCTCCTGGGAGCACGCAAAAATCCGCCCAAATATTTTACTAACCGTCGAGTCGAGCAATTAAGTGGCAAATATTTTTGAGACTTTGAGTGGAATGCATACACCTTCAGGGGAGGCAACTCCTTCAAGCGTATTTTAGTCTCCCATGTCAATAAGGGTCAACTCATAAAGGAAAGAATTTGCTCCTGAGGAGCAAATTCTTTCCTTTTAGAGTATATCACTATTTCGTGGGACAAAGCTTATAGAAAAGCAAACAGGAAGTTCCGAAAGTTGTCCCCTTTTAGAAAATGGTGGAAAATCTGCCAAGTCATTCCCCTCAGAATTCATGTCACCAATAACAGACTTTAATTGACCAATATTTCTGCGTTTCTGTTGACTGTTTGTTTACTTGATTTGAGGTTTAACATCCCCATTAACATTATTTAGGTCATTTTTGAGACATTACTTCTAGTTTTGTGTGAAATTTTACCCAACAGTTAGATAAAATGACATTTCAATCCCACTGAAATGGTCCCAACTCGCCAGGGCAGGCTTAGGGACTTTATGGCTTAAGTTAACAGACATCTGAAGCGTTGCATGCTGTGCCAGTATTATAGGCTGTTGTGTTAGGCAGCACCATGAACATGTGTCTCGTAAGGATCCGAAAGACTTTGGGGCTTGAACCATATGTAATAGAATAACCGGGGTTTACAGAGGTACATCTTACTTTTCTTATTTCTGCTCATAATATAGATTGTGGGTACTCGTTAGAACCGCCTCGATTAGGCGATACTAACGAGTATCCACAATCTATATTTTGAGCAGAAATAAGAAAAATTCGATGAGGCGATACGAGCATCCACAATCAATATTTTGAGCAGAAATACACACAACTGTACGTATAGGTCATTTTGGAGACTTTGCTTCCGACTTTGTGGGACTTTTACCCGACATTGTGATGAAATGACATCTCAAGCCCTGTCGCCACATCGAGGTTTTAACGAGTATCCACAATCTCTGTTTTCAGCAGACTATAGATTGTGGGTACTGCTAGTTAGAACCGCTTCGATGTTTTAACGAGTATCCACAATCTCCTTTTCAGCAGTATTGAAAATCGATTGTAACATAAAGTGACAGCGCTATTGTCCCGCCCACGCTTTTAACGTTCAAAGACGGTTGTCAATCATCGCAGATACCAGTTCAGAAGCACGTGATGGAGAGTTCAAAACGGTGCTACAAAGCTTTCGGCACGTATTTGATATTCGTCTCAAACAAGATCAAAAGTGCGTCTGAGAGAAGGCCTAGTGCTAACTTGCCGGTTGCGTTGTTGTAATGTGTTCAAAGGCGACACAGTAGACTGAAGCTTTTTGTTTTGTGGTCACAAAAATACATGTACTTGATACATACTTTTAATTTGCAAGTCATTATCAGTCGATGCACCTTGAAATCCTTCGAAATCAAAATATGTCATATCTGCTGTGACGTTTTCAGAATCTAACAGCACAAAAAATCCTATTGCGTCAGCAGGAGCGTTAAACAGCTGAAACAAATACATAACAACAATCTAACAAATACCTGTCGTCATTGTCATTAACTATTTTTCATTAATCATGTAACGTCGCTGTTACTAATGGATATTTACATTTCCAGTGTAAAGTCTAATGTAAACATAAAGAAAACAATGCAGTTCATACTTCCATGAACGCATCGAGTCAGATGATTTTCAGTGACGTCATTCTAAACCATGGTTCTCTATGGGCGTTTGTGACGTCAACGCTGCTCCGCTCTTTGCAGAAAAACAGCGTGTAAATGTTTTTTCAGCTTTAAAAGTTTGCTCTATAAGCATTTTGTCGCCCATTGATGAGGGGCAAAGAATGTAAATATATAAAAAAAATAAACTTAATTTTTCTGCTTTTCATGAAATTATGAACGACAGCGGGTCGCTAGCAAAGTTTACAGGGGTTCATTTACTCTGCACGCGACCCACTGCGTTCATTCTTTCATGAACCGCAGAAAAATAAAATTCATTTCTTAAATAATGCCATGCCATGAAACTGTAAGTGTAATCCTCCCGCTTTTGCATAAAACAGATATGACATCATCTCATGCCCACGAGACAGCTTTCTTCTACGAGCACATGACCAGACTCATTGGCATATCGTTCCCTGAGTGACAATCAGAAGATGGATATTTCAAACATATTATCTAAAAGATTCAAATGCTAGAAATCTCGCTGCGCAATTAACACCAAGCGCCAGACATCACGAAAACATGCCTATATATTTGTCCCCCTTAAACCCCACTTTTATATAGTAAAACTGGGGTTTACAGTGGTATACATTATTTTTCTTATTTGCTCAAAAATATAGATTGTGGATACTCGTTAGACCGCCCCGGCAGGCGGTTCTAACGGGTATCCACAATCTATGCTTTGAGCAGAAATAAGAAAAATACCACATTTTTTAATCTGATTTTTTTCCCTTTGAGGTGATAAATTTTCAATGTATTTGTGATCTGAATAGATCTAATAGATCTGAATCTGTTCCAATGTCAGTCTGTTCAGTCATATTCTAGGGAGGTTCGCCCGCACTGTGAGGGGTCATATTCGGTGTCTCAAAGTAGAAATAGAGATAAAAGATATTCTCTTAAAAGTGTATTTCCGACCGTTTTAATTTCTAAGCTGGAGTAGTTTTAGTGGTTGCCCTTCCTATGGAGATAACAATAATTCTATGGACATAAAATTCGACTTCAATAAACGAAGAGGTTGGACGGATTAGTAGCTATTCAGAGTATAACGGGACAGTACGAACGACCGGGCTACTGTGATTATACCCGGTAACTGGTACATACTGCCGTGACATAGCAAAGCTGGTGTATGTAATGTCACCAAATAGCTGTTGTTAACGGAATGTTTGGTGGCCGTAAGAAGTCTCTCTGTCCTTAATCATATTTTCTAGTCCTTCAAGGTCATCAGTACGAAAACACGCCTATACAAATACATTGTAAACTTTACCTCCGAAAAATCGATTTTTTATATGAAAATTGTTGATATTTTTCTTATTTCTGCTCAAAATATAGATTATGGGCACTCGTTAGAACCGCCTCGTCGAGGCGGTTCTATCGAGTACCCACAATCTTTATTTTAAAGCAGAAATAAGGTTACCCCTGCAAGCCCCATACTGTATAGAAGTGGGATCCAAGGGGGTCAAAAACATATAGGCGTAATTTCGTGATGATTTGAAAATATTTTAGGGTCACTGGTGAGGCCTAACTGGCCGAAACTAGCTAGTTTGGTCTAGACAAATATGTATACTCCCGTTTGTTTGTTTTGTTTGATTTGAGGTTTAACGTCCCCGTCAACACTGTAAAGGTCATTTTGGAGACGTTGCTTCCAATTTTGTGGGACTTTTACTCGACATTGAGATGAAATGACATCTCAAGTCATGTCGCCCAATGAAACCAATAGGGTTTATTAGCATGGACAGTCCGCCTTGCACCGCGATTCCTGGACAGGCTTAGATCCTCTAAGCGGTTTACCAGCACTAGTGTGTGGGCCGGATTCAGCTCTGCGTGGAAGCATTATGCAGCCAATATATTTCTTCAAGCCCCTATGGGCGGGGGCCGCGTATACTCCCGTAGTTTTCATTTCTGTGTTGTAGGTTTTGATTCCAAAGAGTTACCTTTCTGTAGAACATTTAACTTCACTACAGCTGGTGTGAAGGGAATGTGTGGTGGCCGCAAAATGTGTTCCTGTCCTTCTTCATAGCGTGGGTATATTTTTAGTCCTTTAGGAGCTTAGATTCTACCGCCAAATTTTTAAATCTTTGAAGATCAATGATGATGTCTAACTGGCATAAACTAGCAAGTCTGGCCAAGAAAAATCCTATCGTAAGATTCGAAATATACGTATATGCCAAAATACTTTAAATATACGTAACTCATACGTAAATGTGTTTACGTACCCCTATGTATCCGCAGGCATCCGCACATCCGACAAAGTGTGCGGATCAGTTACGTTTCTTACGTATCCTGCGGATGAGTTTACGTATCTTGCGTATGGGTTACATATTTAACGTATGGATAACATATATTCTGCGGATGCTTACGTATATTTCATCCGCAGCAAAATTTTGAGATTATAAAAATTCCCGCTGCGGATCTGCGTATGTTTGCGGATCCTGCGGATTGAGTTACGGATTGATACGGCTACGAAACCTTGCGGATGATGACGGAGTTTTATCCGTAAGCATCCGCAGCTACCATAAGTGGCCGTGTGACTGTACCATAAAGGAGTCATCATTTCATGTGCAATTTATGAAAATCGCAAAGGCAGTGATTTCATTGCTGGAAATGGTCTGTTTCTTAAATAGCTATCATTCACGGTTGCTTTTTTTTGCAATAAAGTCCCTCGAAAAATATTCAAATACTAGGCCTGAGACCTCGCCTTCAAACCACTTTTTGGACCTTTAAAGTTGCTACTTACATTAGAGAAAATTGAACTGCATCAGATTACAACTTACATTTGTGACGGCAAAATTAATCTTCTGTTTCAGTGTCTCAATATCATAAACCGCAAATTCTCCCTGTGCCGGTGGGTAGGGCACAGTTTCCCAGCTGGCATCCCAGTCCTCCAGTAACAGGTGACGTAACGTAATGTGACCTCTATGCACTACGTTGTTGAAGTCGACGCGGTCATCCCCAAAATTAAACATCTGAGAACAAATAGAAAACATAACTCAATACGAAAACACGCCCATACAAATACATTGTACTTTTTTTCGCCGGAAAACGAAAATTTTAGCACAGCGTAGTGATCGAAGAATTGGACGAGTTGAAAATTAAAACTTTACCACATAGATCTTTCTCCCTGTGATTTTTGGCCCAACCCATAAATCAAAACATATCTGCGAGGACGTCGTTTTGAAAGCCGCCATGCCTTCGGTAGTGCGTTGTATAAACAGTATACCCCAAAAGGACTTCAAACTTCAAAATGCATTTTCTGGGTGGATAAAAAGACTGGAAAAGTGCGATCAGGTCAATGAAGAAAACTTTGAGGGCCTCCACTATATAGTTAGTTCTGACCAGGTAAGCCTTATATGTACTATTAATACTTTCCAAACGCCCTCACTTTTTCGTTCTAGGGATGAAACTTCATACGATGTTCTGTGCCTGCAGTGACAGTTGCTTTTCTCAGCTTCAACGGGAAGTCGTGCATTTGTTTTTATTATTTGATTATGTTGTGCAAAACGGGTACCTGACACACAGTGCAGGCCCAAATCAGACGCCGCATAACGCGGCGTCTGATCTGGGCCTGCATTTCGTGTCAGGACCTTCACTGTTTGCAAAAAGTTAAAAAGTTCAGCCATTTTACAGATATATTTTGTAGAAAACACAACCCCACCCCCCACTCCATTCCTCTAAATTTTGACACTATATACTATGTATAAGGAGGAAGATTCCATTTCGTACAAAAAAGGTTAAAGCATCAATCACGACAAGCAAAAGACATTTAGAAAGTAGTTTCCTACATTTTGGGATACTTGCATGTGGGTCGTCTGCTGGTCAGAGGGTTCACGCGTACCTCATGTGTAGAATTTTTGGACGACCAGTATACCACCAATGATGTTTTTTTTATTGTTTGTTTGATTGTTTTCAGAAAACATAAGTCTCGACTTTACAAAGTTCAAAGTTTATTAAGAAAACAGGAAAGCCCTGAGGGACATACTAACGTGAAAGAATGAAACTAGATTAATGCGAAGAAACAATGAAACAAGAAAAACATACAATAACATGTATCACGGCCTCCCCATAACACGGCTCATAAAAGGTGGGAAAAGATTTTTTTTCTTTCTTCCCCTCGTCTGTCCAGCTACATATAAATCGTCCGCTGGACAGAACATGTACTGTCAAGCCTTATTTGCTCTAAAATGATAAACCAGACTGACCAAATTTGACCGTGTCAAAAGATGGGTCAAGGTTAAGGTCGATCTAGGGTCATCAATGGAACAAATTTAGTTGTACTCAGTCACAAAAAGCTACATACTAAATTTCAAGTCATTTGGTCAAGAGGTTCTGGCAATGAAGATTTTTAGGAGTTTTACCATATTAAGCGTGCCCGCCATCTTTGGCATGTGACCTGAACATTCGATGGTTGATTTGAGGTTTAACGTCCCCGTCAACACTGTAAAGGTCATTTTGGAGACGTTGCTTCCAATTTTGTGGTACTTTTACCCGACATTGAGATGAAATGACATCTCAAGCCCTGTCGCCCAATGAAACCAACAGGGTTTATTAGCATGGACGGTCCGCCTCGCACCGCGGTTCCTGGACAGGCTTAGATCCTCTAAGCGGTTTACCAGTACTAGTGTGCGGGCCGGATTCAGCTCTGCGTGGAAGCATCATGCAGCCCATATATTTCTTCAAGCCCCTATAAATAAACTTTCAATTTGCAATTGTAAAACTGAAAATGGCTCTGCATTTTTAGAGCAAATATCATTTTTAAGTGACCTGGGACAAAGGCCATCGAGTGACCTTGACATTTGACATTCATAATGCACTTACTCTCATATCATAAAGCACAATAGTTTTCAAAAAATGCATTGTTTTACCATTTGCCCATTCAAAAGCCTTAGAAACCAAATTGACCTTGCTGTAATATTGGTCAAGGTCAACTAGTGTAATATTTTTCAGCTCAGTCACCCAATGCTTCATATCAAGTTTCAATACACAATCAGCCCAGTGGTTCCGGAGAAGAGGATTTTTTAAGGTTTTACCATATTTGGGCATGGCAGCCATCTTGGTCATGTGACCTGGACCATTCGAACGTATTTTCGTGCCCTTACTATCCTAAGGCTGCACATAAAATTTAAATGAAATTGGCTCCGTCGTTTAAGAGAAAATGTATTTTGAAATGTCAATGGACCTGCAATCCATGTGACATTGGGTCAAGGTGACGGAAATGACCTTGACCATTCATAGACATTCATTTTGTACCTATTCCCATGTCACAGACCACAATATTTTCCGAAAAATCCATTGGTTTACCATTTTCCCATTGAAAAGCCTAAGGAACCAAATTTGACCTTGGCGTAAAATCGGTCAAGGTCAAATTAGGGAAATCACATTTGCAAATTTGGTAGTACTCGGTCACCCGATGCTACATAAAGTTTCAAGACATTCGGTCCAGTGGTTCTGGAGAAGATGTTTTAAGGTTTCTACAATACATAAGTATTTGGGCATGGTGGCCATCTTGGTCATGAGAACTGGACCGTTCAAACAAATATTTGTTATCTCACTGCCCTAAGGCTGCGTATAAAATTTAAATCAAACTGGCCAAGTGGTTTCAGAGAAAATGTTCTTTGAAATGTCAATGGACCTGTAATCCAAGTGACCTTGAGCCAAGGTCATTGAATGACCTTGACCTTTAGCATTAAATGAGGACTTTCATATTTTACCTATTCTCATGCCATAGACCACAATATTTTCAGAAAATGCATTGTTACACCCTTTTTAACATTGAAAAGCCTAAGGAACCAAATTTGACCTTGGCGTTAAACAGGTCAAGGTCAAACTAGGGTCATCATATTTGCTAATTTTGTAGTACTCAGTCACCCGATGCTGCATACTAAGTGTCAAGACAATCAGCCCAGTGGTTCTTGAGAAGAAGATTTTTTGTAAGGTTTTTACAATATTTGGGCATTGCGGCCATCTTGGTCATCTGACCTAGACCATTCAAACAAAGGGGCGGGGTGGGGGGGAGGGGCATTTGGGGGTATTCTGGCCTTGTACCAAATCTTTTTATTTTTTGCCGGTGAACAGCATAACATGTGTACTTTACTATGGCATACCTCTGGTCGCGCACAAGGTTGTTTTTTTTTTTTTCGAGCTACAGGCCTTTAAATGTGGGTGGGGTAACTTAGCATGACACTAAAGTGTATTTTGAAAGTTAACTCTGGTTATTACACGTGTGCTCTTTCACTGCAATTTGTTCTTAGGTAGACTGAATGATGTCTGAAGTGATGTTTAGAAACTTTTTTCAAAACAATATTGCAATTTAGGAAGATAAAATGCTTTTTCCAAACGCTAAGATATTTTTACTTATTTTTTACCCTTAATCATTAAAATTTTTGAAGTGTTTTGGTAATATGGGAGGAAACCAATGATGATTCTTAGATAACAGTATCATTTTAATCGTCGTGAAGCGGAGCGGAGATTATAGGAATGGCCTTCGTCTGTCCGGATGCCCGGGCCCGTCCGTGCGTCTGTCTGTCCGTAACACTTTCTTGTCTGTTCCATATCTCCTGGACCCTTTGATAGATTTACATTAAACTTTGGTCAATAATTCGTTTCAGTGAGCTGATGTGCAGAACTCATAAATAAACCATGCCAACTCAAGGTCAAGGTCACAGTTGAAGGTCATGAGTTTGAAACTTTAAATTTTGTATCAGTTCCATATCTCAGTTATCCTTGGAAGAATTTTCATTAAAAATTGGTCAAATATTCTTCTCAGTGAGCTGATGTGCAGAACCCATAAATGAATCATGCGGACACAAGGTCAAGGCCACATTTGAAGGTCAAGAGATTGAAACTTTTAATTTTGTGTCCATTCCATATCTCCTTTACCCCTGCAAGGATTTTCGTTAAACTTTTGTCAAACATCCCCCTCAGTGAGCTGATGCGCAGAACCCATAAATGAATCTTGCCAACTCAAGGTCAAGGTCACATTTGATGGTCACGAGTTTAAAACTTTGATTTTTTGGTCAGTTCCATATCTCCTTTACCCCTCAAAGGATTTTTATTAAACTTCCGTCAATTATTTCCCTCAGTGAGCTTATGTGCAGAGCCCATAAATGAATCGAAGGTCACGAGTTTGAAACTTTGAATTTTGTGTCGGTTACAAATCCCATTTGCCCTTTCTAAGGATTTTCATTAAATGTTGGTCAAATTTCCCCCTAAGTGAGCTGATGTGCATAACACAAAACTAAACCATTCTGAGACAAGGTCAAGGTAAAAGTTGAAGGTCACTTGTTTGAAACTTTGAATTTTGTGTCCGTTCCATATCTCCTTAACCCCTGGAAGGATTTTCATTAAACATTCGTCAAATATCTCCCTCAGTGAGCTGATATGCAGAACCTATCAATAAACCATGCCAACTCAAGGTCAAGGTCACAGGTGAAGGTCACGAATTTGAAACTTGGAATTTTGTGTCTGTTCCATATCTCCATTAACACTGGAAGGATTTTCATTAAAACTTATGTGAAATATACCCCCACAGTGAGCTGATTTACAGAACCCATACATAAACAATGCTAACTCAAGGCCAAAGTAATAGGTGAAGGTCACAATGTTGAGCCTTGATACAATGTGCGGCGAGGGATTTGGCTGCCCCTCAGACTGCTTTCTTGTATCAGTACAATTGGTAAGAGATATGGAACGGACACAAAATTCAAAGTTTCAAACTCCCGACCTTCAACTTTGACCTTGACCTTGATTTGGAATGGTTTATTTATGTGTTATGCTCATCAGCTCACTGAGGGGGACATTTAACCAACATTTAATGAAAATCCTTTGAAGGGTAAATGAGATTTGGAACCGATACAAAATTCAAAGTTTCTAGCTCATGACCTTCCAATGTGACCTTGACCTGATGTCGGCATGATTCATTTAGGGGCTCTGCACATGAGCTTACTGAAGGGAATAATTGACCGAAGTTTAATGAAAATCCTTTGAGGGGTAAAGGAGATATGGAACGGACGAAGTTTTAAACTCGTGACCTTCAAATGTGACCTTGACCTTGAGTCGGCATGGTTAATTTATGGGTTCTGCACATCAGCTCACTGAGGGGGATGTTTGACAAAAGTTTAACCAGAATCCTTGCAGGGGTAAAGGAGATATGGAATGGAAACAAAATTCAAAGTTTCAAACTCTTGACTTTCAAATGTGACCTTGACCTTGTGTCGGCATGGTTCATTTATAGATTCTTCACATCAGCTCACTAAAAAAAATATTTGACCAAAGTTTAATCAAAATCCTTCCAATGATAAAGGAGATATGGAACGGACACAAAATTCAAAGTTTTAAACGCGTGACCTTAAACTGTGACCATGACCTTGAGTTGGCATGGTTCATTTATGAGTTCTGCACATCAGCTTACTGAGACGAATGACTGACCAAAGTTTAATGTAAATCTATCAAAGGGTTCAGGAGATATGGAGCAGACAATAAAGTGTTACGGACAGACAGACAGACAGACGGACTGGCCCGGACGGACAGACAAACGGACAGACGAAGGTCATTCCTATAATCTCCGCACCGCTTCACGACGGGGGATTAAAAATGATACTGTTATCCAAGAATCATCATTGGTTTCCTCCCAAATTACCAAAAAACGTTCAAAACTTTCAATGATTAAGGTTAAAAAATAAGTGAAAATATTATAGCGTTTGGAAAAAGCATTTTATCTTCATAAGTTGCAATATTGTTTCGAAAATGTTTCTAATTATCACTTCAGACATCCCTTAGTCTACCTAAGAACAAATTGCAGTGAAAGAGCACACATGTCATAACCAAAGTTAACTTTCAAAATACCCAACAGTGTCATGCTAAGTTACCCCACCCACTTTTAAAGGCCTGTAGCTCGAAAAAAAAAACAACCTTGCGCGCGACCAGAGGTATGCCATAATAAAGTACACATGTTATGCTGTTTATTTGCAAAAAATAAAAAGATTTGGTTCAAGGCCAGAATACCCCCAAATGGACACCCCCCTTTTGTCCCCTCACTGTCCTTAGGTTGCATATAAAATTTTAATGAAAATGGCTCAGTTGTTTCAGAGAAAATGTATTTTGAAATGACAGTTGACCTGCAATCCACTCCACCTTGAGCCAAGGTCACTGAATGACCTTGACCTTTAGCATTCACAGACATTCATTTTGCACCCATTCTCATGTCACATGCCACAATATTCTCCGAAAAATGCATTGTTTTACCATTTTCCTATTGAAAAGCCTAAGAAACCAAATTTGAATTTGGCAGAAAATAGTTCAACGTCAACCTAGGGTGATCATATTTGCAATCTTTGTAGTATTCAGTTACCCGATGATACATACCAAGTTTCAAGACAATCGGCCAAGTGGTTCTGGAAAAGGAGATTTTTTAAGTTTTTACCATATTTGGGCATGGCGGACACCTTTGTCATGTGACCTGGACCTTTCAAACAAATTTGTGTTCCCTAACTATCCTAATGCTGCATATAAAACTTAATTGAAATTGGCCCAGTGATTTCAGAAAGCCAAGGTTACTAAATGACCTTGACCTTTAGCATTCATAGACATTCATTTTTACATATTCTCATGCAATAGACCACAATATTTTACGAAAAACGCATTATTTTACCCTTTTTCCATTGAAAAGCTTAAGGAACCAAATTTGACTATGCTGTAAAATAGGCCAAGGTCAGCCTTTGATCATCATATTTGCAAATTTGGTAGTACTCAGTCACCCAATGATACAAACCAAGTTTTTAAAACAATCAGCCCAGTGTTGCTGGAGAAGAAGATTGTTTTAGGTCATGCCAACTGGACCATTCGAACAAATTTTCGTTCCTTAACTGTCCTAAGGCTGCATATTAAATTTAAATGAAACTGACCCAGTGGCTTAAGAGAAATTGTATTTTGAAATGTCAATGGACCTTGAATCCAAGTGACCTTCAGCCAAGGTCACTGAATGACTTTGACCATAAGCATTCATAGACATTTATTTTTAGCTATTCTCATGTCATAGACCACATTATTTTCTGAAAAATAAATGCATTGTTGCACCCTTTTCCCATTGAAAAGCCTCAGAAACCAAATTCGACTTGGTGTAAAATAGGTCAAGGTCAACTAGGGTCATCATGTTTGGAAATTTGGTAGTACTCAGTCACCTTATGCTACATATCAAGTTTCAAGACAATCGACCAAGTGGTTCTGGAGAATTTTGTTTTAAGGGTTTTACCATATTTGGACATGGTGGCCATCTTGGCCATCTGACCTGGACTTTTCGAAAAACAAGTTGTTCCCTCGGTGCCCTAAGGCTGCATGTAAAACTTAATTGAAATCGGCCAAGTGGTTTCAGAGAAAATGTATTTTGAAATTTCATTGGTCCTATAATTCAAGTGACCTTGAGCCAAGGTCAATGAATGACCTTGACCTTAACTTACCATTCATAGACTTTCACTTCAACCTATTCTCATGTCATAGACCACAATATTTTCCGAAAAATGCATTGTTTTACCCTTTTCCCATTGAAAAGCCTAAGGAACCAAATTTGAACTTGGCAGAAAATAGGTCAAGGTCAACCTAGGGTCATCATATTTGCAAACTTGCTAAAAGTCAGCCAACTAATGCTACATACCAAGTTTCAAGACAATCGGAGGAAAAGATGTTTTGAGGTTTTTATCAATTTGAGCTTGGCGGCCATCTTGGTCATTTGACCTGAACGATTCGAACAAATTTTCGTTCCCTCACTGTCCTTAGGCTGCATATGAAATTTAATTATAATTGGCCCAGCGGTTTCAGAGAAAATGTATTTTGAAATGTTAATGAACCTATAATTCAAGTAACCTTGGGCCCAGGTCACTGAATGATCTTGACCTTCTGCATTCACAGACATCATTTTTTACCTATTCTAATGTCATAGACCACAATATTTTTTTTCGAAAAATGCATTGTTTTATCCTTTTCCCATTGAAAAGCCAAAGAAACCAAATTTGACCTTGGCAGAAAATACGTCAAGGTCAACCTAGGGTCATCATATTTGCAATCTTAGTAGCACTCAGTCACCCGATGCTACATACCAAGTTTCAAGACAATCGGCCCAGTGGTTCTGGGGGAGAAGATTGTTTTAAAGTTTATAACATATTTGGGCATGGCGGTCATCTTGGTCATGCGACCTGGATCATACTTGCAAAGTTTTGTTCCCTCATTGCCAGGGGGCTTTATATGAAATTAAATTGAAATTGTCCCTGTGGTTTCAGAGAAGAAGACCCTTGAAAATGGTGGACGACGGAGGCCTACAATCCTATAAACTCCCCCGGAGCCTTTGGCTCAGGGGAGCTAAAAAATCAGACTTGTGAGTTGATACTTTAAGGTTAAAGTTAAGTTTTTTTTTTCTCTCACCTGTGCCGTGATAAGAACTACTTTGAGTACTTGCAATAACATTAAGATGAAATAAATCGCATGGAAGGAGCAGGTGCGGTCCTTGTACTTTACTGCAGAATAAAAATAGACCTTCAACCGATGGCGGAGTAATTTAGTCTCCTTTTCATATAGCCTGTCGCCATGGGTGTACTTCTTTTTAGTGTGTTCACCGTCTGTAAAATTAATAAAAAGAGCGGTTAAAGGGAACGGATACACTTTCGAGAGAAATAACTCTTTAAAAGCTATTTCTGCCCGCTGTTACACCTGTCGACACAAAACCGTTCAAACTTTGATGGGCTGCATTTCATTTTGATTTTAAACATCATTCAATATATCATCACGAAAACATCCCTATATAATTTTGACACCCTTGAACCCCACTTTTATGTAGTCAAATTGAGGTTTACAGGAGTAAACCTTATTTTTCTTATTTCTGCTCCGAAATATATATGTAGATTGGGGGTACTCGTTAGAACCGCCTGGATCCCTAACAAGTACCCACAATCTATATTTTGAGCAGATATAAGAAAGCTATTAATTTTTCATCTTAATTTGTTCATTTTTTTTTTTTTGCAGTAAAGTTTACAATGTATTTGTGTATGCGTGTTTTCGTAATATCCTAACATCCTGTCAATAAACTGCCAGACAGAAATAAGTTACATTCCATAGCAGACTTCCCACTCTCCAATCAAAATGCATCAAAATACATGTCAATCAGAAAGTGTTTGCCAAAATGAGACCAATCAAAATTGCTTGATCCAGTTTTAGAATTATTTGGTGAATGACGTGTGAATGACATTTGCGTGTCAAAGTAACTTGATACAAAAAGTACTTCAAAGAAGTTCGGACAGTTTTGTGTCCACATAATAGTGATCAATATGTTCTAGAAAGGGTTATCGTTTGGAAGCAAGGAATACACCAAAGAGTTTGAAAATATGGAGTGTACATGTTTTCTGGGCCAGACTAGCTAGTTTCGGCCAATTAGGCCTCATCAGTAACACTAAAATATTTTCAAAATTCAACAAAGGAATCAATGATCCCAAAGGACAAGAAAATATAAACTACACTATGATGTAGGGCAGGGAGACGTTTTACGGCCGCCACACATTCCTAGACACCCGCTCTAGTGCCGTTAAATATATTCTACAAATGGTTATCCTTTGGAAGCAAGGAATACACCACAGAACTGGAACATATGGAGTGTACATGTTTTCTGGACCAGGCAAGCTAGTTTCGACCAATTATGAAAACTCTGAAAGGAAAGAATTTGCTCCGATGGATCCTTTTTTCTCATCCAGAGTTGAACGTCACCATTCAGAACGTTGTAAAAGTTGCCTGCTTTGTAGAAATGGCGAACTATATAAGAGATTATCCCTTGCCTTTAAAAGGAACGGATACGCCTTTTAGGCCATAGCCCTAACCCATCGTGGCTTGGAGAAATAGATTGGGCTGCTTCCCTTTGAAAGTCGCACAAAACTGGAAGCAACGTCTCCAAAATGACCTAAATAGTGTGGACTGGGGCGTAAAAGCTCAATTCAAACAAAAAAAGTTAAAGGGGATTCGCTGCACGTTTCAAGGCGGATCATCTCGGAACGGAAATCAGACGGGAAGCAAGCAGGAAGTAAAAATAGGAGAAAAAAAATCAATGGTACACATCTACCTTACTAGTAATTTACGCCTATAACGCCTTTACGGTGGTTAAACAGTAGCATACCGGAGAAAAATCAAATTGCAGGTGCACCATGGGTCGGTTAAGTGGCCTGACTACTTCGTGTAACCTTTGAACTCCTGCATTTTAAGCAAACACTGCAGATCTTGACCAGACGCCGGATTTTGCAGTCCTTGTTTCTTTCATTTGAGGTTTAGCTAACATCCCCGTCAACACTTGTAATACAAAATAATTTATGTCGAGTTTTGATGGGTGTCAGCGCAATAGTTAAATATGTTATACGATACGTTTCGGTAGTCAGCAATCGTACGAGATCGAGTCAATTATAATATAACCAGCCTAATTGATTTCTGGGCGAGATCGATCTTTCTTTTTCGATAAAATTGCCCTCTAAAATGATGCACTTTGACCACGCTGTTCCAGTGCCATCAGCCCAGAACTGAAGAAGACAGGGTCCTTGTCTACGACCCATCATGACTTCTGCGTTGGACCGGAAATGACCTCCACGCGTATCCTTTTTCAAGTTTGGGAAAAGGAAATAGTCACTAGGAGCAATGTCCGGAGAATAGGCAGGGTGCGGTATTCGGCTCAACAGCATCCATTGCAATTTTGCAAGTGTGGACTCTTGTATTGTCCTGTTGGAGCAGATTCCATTTGGAGAGTTTATCTGGGCGTTTTCCAGGGTTACAGAATACACACTTGTTATCGTACTTCTCTTTGTTAGAAAGTACAACATAATAACGCCTTGTGCGTCCCAAAATACAATTGTGAGTGAGTGAGTGTTTGAGTTTAACGTCCAACCAACAGCTAAGGTCATACGGAGACGGGACCTCGGTTTAAAGACTCATCCGAAACTCTGGAGAAGACCGGGATTAAAATACAATTGTCATCTTCTTGTCAGCAGAGGGTTGCGTTTTGAACTTCTTTGGCCTTGGAGACCATGGCCCTACCCGCTGGTGACTTTCCGTTTTATTCTCTGGCTCATAATAATGGACCCAGGTCTCAGCTACAGTCACCAGACGTGAAAGAAAATCATCTTCCTTTGACCTAAACCGCTTCAACAATACGCTGCATACTAATGCTCCGGTTGCCATTTACTCGTCGCTAAGGGATTTTGGGCTGTTTTTTGCGCATACCCAAGCAACCTCTGTAAAATTGTTGAAACGCTACCATCAGAAATGCGTAATGTATTCGCTATTTCTTCTACCTTAGCCCATTCAGTACCAGAGACCCCTAAAGGGGTACATTGGCAAACAGTGCAGGCCCAGATCAGACGCCGCAAAACGCGGCGTCTGATCAGGGCCTACACTATTTGCAGAAAGTTAAGCCATTTCCCAAATAAATTTTGAAGAACACAACCTGACACCCCTTAATTTTAAAATGGTCTCCTGCTATAAGGAGATAGATTCCATTTGGTACAAAAAGGGTTAATTCGCCTAAGAGAGTACACCAGATCCCGTACTTTGTTACATATTTCTTTATCGGTGGCATCTGATGGGCGTCCAGACCTGGTTTCGTCTTCTAAGACGTTCTACCGCGTTTGAATCCCCCAACCCAGATTTAACTTGTGCATATGTTGGTGCGGAAGACCAATAAACATTGGACAACTCGCAATGTATTTCCTGACCTGATTTCCCTTTTAAATACAAGTACAGCATTGCAGCACGGTAGTCGATTTTGACGAAAGGTTTGCTTTTGCATCGCTAGCCATGTTTGACGTTCAGTATCTTATGAGTGTATGACACCATCACGAGAACATGCTTGCCCCCGCCCATAGGGGCTTGAAGAAATGTATGGGCTGCATGATGCTTCCACGCAGAGCTGAATCCGGCCCGCACACTAGTACTGGTAAACCGCTTAGAGGATCTAAGCCTGTCCAGGAACCGCGGTGCAAGGCGGACCGTCCATGCTAATAAACCCTATTGGTTTAATGGGGCGACAGGGCTTGATATGTCATTTCATCTCAATGTCGGGTAAAAGTCCCACAAAATCGGAAGCAACCTTTACAGTGTTGACGGGGACGTTAAACCTCAAATCAAACAAACAAACAAAATCACGAGAACATGCCTGTATCATTTTGACCCCCTTCAACCCCACTGTTATGTAGTAAAACTGAGGTTAACAGGGGTGTACATTATTTTTCTAATTACTGCTCAGAAACATAGATTGTGCGTACTCTAACGAGTACTCACAATCTATGTTTTGAGCAGCAATATGAAAAATATTAGGATTTTATCTGAAAAAAAAAATCATTTTTTTTTTTTTTTTTTTTTTTTTTGGTGGTAAAATTTTACCAATATATTTGAATAGGCGTGTTTTCGTAATGCGATGGGTGTAATTTTGCCCTCATGGCTAAAACATGTATTGAAGGTCCATTGGAAATGGGGTAGTCTGGTTACTTATTGACTTGTTCTCTTATTGAAAATCACAAGACCTTGGTTTACATTGCATACAATTGCAGTACAGGACCTTCAAATGCTACAATGAAACCCCTTTACCATTTTACATGTACCTTGATATCAAAGTCTGACCAGTTCAATTGTTAAGAAAAGCTATTTAGATGCCGCTGGATATTAAAGCTAAGCCGGCCTCGGTAGCTCAGTCGGATGCGCGTTTGACTGGTGATCAGGAGGACGCAGGTTCGATACTTGCCGGGGTCGGCAACATTCTTTCATGGAGACTGACCATGAAATCTTTTCTACGGTCATTATCTCCCTTCCGCTGATTCAAGAAGGGCAGTTGTCAGTTTCTGGCGAAGGAAAGTGCACTGCACTGTACTGGTTAACCGCCTACGTATAAGCCCGTCCAGGAAAAGTGTATGATAGGTAAACTGACCGCCTCAAAAATGACCTAAAATTGTGTTGACTGGGCCGTTAAACTCCAATAAAAACATATTAAAGCTAATCATCTGAACCAGTGCACGACTAAACCTAAAATTTAAATTTGTGCAACAGGCGAAGACTCGGATCAGATTGTCCATCCGCGCAGTCTGATCGGCGCCTTCGTTTTTCGCATGTAACCTCTACAGCCTCCGGGCTACACTAGAACGTTTGCCATTGTGAATGGATGGATGTAGAGGCTGATTTGAGGTTTTGCTGGTGGCACTGTTCTGATAGTAGGTTCTGATAGTAGGTTTTAAAGTGCGCCGTCTCATTATCACACAAATTTAACACGCCTACATAATTTTGATCCACTTAAAGCCGACTTTTATTCAGTTAAACCGGGGTTTACAGGGGAATACATTATTTTTCATACTTATGGTCAAAAACATAGACTGTGGGTACTCGTTAGAACCACCTCAGCAGAAATATGAACAATATTAGCATTTTTATCTGAAAAATTCCCCCTTTATTTATTTTTTTATTTTTTTTTATTTTTTTTTGGTGGTAAAATTTTAGCGATATATTTGAATATGCATGTTTTCTTAATGTACTAAAACCTTTTTTCGGCATTTTCCAACTTTCAATCTTACCATCATTATTCCTGTCCGAATCTTTCTTCCGTCTTACAGGACTTGGCGGAACTTCTAGTCGTATTACGTCAACATCTGAAACAAAAGTAACACCCTCTTTCTAAATTAACAGTTGTAGCCGTGGTATGGTAAAATGTGTTTTAGGACATGTGCACAAACTTTGTCAAAATAGCTTTTTCCAAACCGCTGTACCAAATGGAATCATCCTCCGTACATATAGCAGGAGTCCATTTCAAACTTTAGGGTTGACAGGTTCTGTTACCTTTCAAAATTTATTTGGGAAATGGCTGATTTTTTATTTTTTTTTTTTTGCAAACAGGGCAGGCCCTGAGCGGCGTCTGATTTGGGCCAGCACTGTTTGACAGTATCCCGTTTTGGGGTTTCCGGTACATGATGGGTTAATGGCTATCAATATAGCATCCAGCATGCAGTCTGATCTGAGTTATCGCTGGACGAACATTACCGTAGGCTAGTTTTGACGCAGTTCAGTTTGAGCCAATGTGCAGGAAAACTTAGAATTAGGCTTGTGCGACAAGCAAAGACTGTGCCATCAATACGATAATACACCCCTGCGACATTGTCCATTTTTCACACCTCCAAAATGGATACTTTTCTGATGAAAATCCGTGATCTTTTTCTGACATATACTGCAAACATAGGTTGTAGGTACTCGTTAGAACCGCCTCATTGAGGCGGTTCTAACGAGTACCCACAACCTATGGCTTGGAGCAAAAATAAGAAAAATAATGTATACCCCCGTAAACTCCAATTTTCTCTATATAAAGTGGGATTTAGCGGGGAGTTCATGTCGCGGACATGTTCACGTGATGTGTAGTTTTCTAAGTGTCTCCAGTTCCTCTCATTGGGCAGCATGACATCTACAGATGACTCATGCGAACAATGAAGGTTTTGGTTAGACTTCGCGTAGGCGAAGGCTGATCTGTGTACGCTGACTGCGCATTGTCTTGTATATTTTGTAGTACGCAGCGTACGTAATGCTAACGTAACACAATGCTAACATATTCGTTTTTATCTCGATTACACAAAATGCTAAAAGAACTTATTAAAGCGGTCTCAAAGGCGCGGATGTTTTATGTACTGTAGATACTCGTTTTGGTCGGAAAACCACCTTGGGCGACGATCTCTATACGAAACCAGCGATGGCCAGCAACAGCAAATAACGTACCCTTTAGATTTAGTCAAGGTCATTCGAAGCAGGTCATTGTCTTTATTGAAAAAGGACGCGTTATACACGTACGGAAGCACACATTAATGAAGCAACTGGTCGAAATAATACTTTTGACGCGCGCTCGCACAAACACGCACACGGACATACACACGCGCGTACGGTAACATGGTAGTTTTTCCCTTTTCTGACAGTATTCGTCAAGCGAATCTACTGACCTTAAATACGTGTGGTATGGCACATTAAGTTAAAAAATATTCAAAACACCCATTTTATAATTTTCTAGTGAAATATGTACATTTGTGATGTTAAAGTAAAAATAAGCAGATGAAGGCATTACCTTTAATTCCGTTTTCCTCCATGGCAGATATGATCACTGCTCTCGGTCGGCAAAATAATCAATAAAACAAGTTTCCCGTTCCTTTGACTTTTTGTTGTTGTTTTTTATTAGATAAGTTTATTTCCTGTGCTTTAAACGTATTTTTACTTCCTCGTTACGCGGAAGTTTGAAAATTAGCATATAAAAAGAGATTTTCTCCAAAATTGAAAAAAGAAAATATCTACCTGTCATTTAAAATACGGTGAGTTTGCTCATCCGTGATTATTTATCAGTCGACCCAAATTTATAATTCGCAGAAGCTTTTCAAAGCTGAAAACTGACTTGTCGGAAATCAAGGTAACGGTTATTTATAGAAAATAGCCGCGATTTTTTCAGTTATCGATGTCCGGCCAGAGTGTTGCGTAAGAGCGTTATCTATATGATATGGACTGGATTCATGTGTTAGGTTTGGCAAACAGTGTAGACCAAGATCAGACGCCGCAGAACGCGGAGTCTGATCAGGGCTTACACTGTTTGCCCATAGTACAGGAATTCAAGGGTACGAAACAGTATGTCCCCAATAAGGACCATTTCCTCAGCCTACACTCAGAGATCAATCGATCCAACAGTGCCGTTAGTGCTATGATTATTCTAATTGCGTCGACCTAGTCTATAACTTAAATTATTAATTGATCGAATGTCATCCGTATTAACACCAGATCAACCAATATCAACTCAAGTCAAGTGAGTGCCAAAAAAATCAATAATCATGTTTTTTCAATATAAAATTGTCATTAATCAAGCAATTTTGTATTGTCCCAGTTACAGGCCCTCGGTCAGCTGCACTGGCCCCCGGCCTTTAGCCTCGGGCCAATGCAGTAGACCTCGGGCCAATACGGAATTACTTGATTATTAACATTATGTAGTATTGGCCTCCGTGGCCTAGTGGATAAGAACGCTGGACTCTCAAGGGAAATGGATATATCTGGCAGATTTTCCGCCATTTTTCAAAAGTGAGACAACGTTCGTGACTTCCTGTTCGCTTTTCTATAAATTCTGTCCCGCGGGAAAGGGGTCTACTTTTAAAGGAAAGAATTTGCTCCTGGGGGGCATTTTTTTCTTTAAAAGAATGGGAGACAAAATACTTTTGCAGGAGTTGCCTCCCCTGAAGGTGTACCCATTCCACTTAATCATTAGGTGTCTAATCACTGTGGTTCGAGCCTGGCTCGGGTCACATGAGGGACGCCATGTTCTGAAAAGGATGGTCAGGTGGTTTTTTTCTCCGGAAACTCCGGTTTTCGTCCACCTCTGATTAACGATCTGTTCGATATAAGCGAAATTATCTTGAAAGGGCCGTAAAACAAAAACAAAATGTCGCATTTTCAAGCGTGCGCGCTTAATGAAGATAAAATTATCCTACTGGCCCACTTTATTTAAGAAATAGATCAGCTCTAGCTGTGATTTGTTGAGTAATAAATCACAGTTTGGAGGTCAGTTGTAAAGTAGACAAATCACGAGCGCGTAGCGCGCGTGATTTGTCTACTTACAACTGGCCGACAAACTGTGATTTATTACTCAACAAATCACAGTCTAGAGCTGATCTATTTCGATTCTAACACGCTGAAAATCGGCAATAATGTTGTTCCTTCAAAATCTCACAACTTTTCGCCATTGTTAGAAGAAATCCCGCTAAAATTATCGACTGAAACACTTGCATTTATATCCTTTTATAACCTTTATGTGCAGATATAGCATTTTATATAGCTTTGTATTAAAACAAATATTTTTGTTGGATCCAATGATGACTGACATTATAAGGTATTTTCCTCTGATATTTATTATTTGTGAAACATGGTGACATTACTTATTGAATTAAGTGAAGGTTGACACATACTCAATATTATTACTTTTTCAGTCCAATGAATTTGCTATCGCCCCACCCGACCCCTTCTGCATTTCTTCCTTATGTGAGACTTCTTTGGAGCGATTGCACAGTGGGCGTTTCGACACGCACTGTTCTCGGCGCAGAGGGCATGTTGTTTGGACATTGGATTCCGCCACATGTTCTCTGGGCTTGGTGGTGCCGTTTGGGGACTGAAGCCAATAGCACGTGCACGTGGCCGAGGTGGGGTTTGGGTGGGCTGGCGATGATCAATGTAAGATCAATGTAAATTCTTATTTCCTATACAACGAAGGAAGAGGTTATGTTTAATTTAAATTATTTTTGTGCAATCGTCTTTTTGGTAATCTTTAAATAATAAGTTAATTTGTATGTTGCATTCTAAAACATATTTTACTAAACACTCAGCTGCCTGTCAGAGTCCTTGTGTTTCGTTTCGATAAGAACGCTGTTTGGGGAGGTGAGTGTTTTACATATGATATCCTTCCTTGGTCTTACCGACACGCCTTTTCTTTCTCATAAATAAAAGGTGTTTGGCGCAGGACCAGGAACGATTAGATGGATATGTACTCGTATTTATGTAGATGCTGGATTTTTTACATTACGACACACACCAGTGTAACATGCTTTCATATTCTAAATAGTCGGGTTGGCTAATCGGAGCTGAAAGGGTGATCGATTATCAGTCCTGTCATTGCAATCGATAATCGATTAGTAATCGCTAAGGTTTTTGTCATTATTTTACCTGTCTGGCTTTCTGCCTAAGCATGACTCTTACCATATGTTGGTCTTTGCCATATGTATATTTGAACAGACAGGTCTGAGCAAACAGTGTAGACCCAGATGTGACGCCGCATAATGCAGCGTATCATCGGGGTCTGCACTGTTTGCCACTCATCCAGCTATTTTAGGCATAAGTTTTGGTAGTAAATTGTACCTGTCGGGTAATCGATTAAAAGCAGATCAGAAATGATTGTCATTTTTGTGGAATTTGTCGATCGATTAATCGATTGTGCGGTATATTTGAACAGACAGGTCTGAGCAAACAGTATAGACCCAGATGTGACGCCGCATAATGCAGCGTATCATCGGGGTCTGCACTGTTTGCCACTCATCCAGCTATTTTAGGCATATGTTTTGGTAGTAAATTGTACCTGTCGGGTAATCGATTAAAAGCAAATCAGAAATGATTATCATTTTTGTGGAATTTGTCGATCGATTAATCGATTGTGCGGTTGATCGCGTCGGCCTTACTAAATAGGTCACTTTTCTGATAAAAAAAAAAAAAAAAAAATGATATTTTTCTTTTCAAATCGTAGCATGGGTTTTGGGAGCTCGTCAGAGCCGCCTCATTAAGGCGGTCCTGGCGGGTACCCCCAACCTGTGTCTTGGAGTGAAAATAAGCAAAGTAATGCACGTCCTTGTAAACCCCAGTTTTCTCTATTTAAGGTGGGGTTTGGAGGTGCGTTCATTATAAGAATAGTTAATATTATGATCTGATAATTGTTTATACACCTTCTCCGCTTTCAATCTTTAGAGAAATAATATTTCGGAGTCATTTGCCAAATTATTATCAGTTTTATAAATTTTGATTGTAGTAGATTATCCACAACACTGTCATATATGCCACTATGTACATATTTTGTATCCTCATGGGCATTTGTGTCTACTGGAAATTTAAATAAAATCTTCAATCTTCAATCTATAACGTTTTCGATGCGAGAAAATGACGTTACACCGTCTAACGTCAAGGAAATCGACTAGTGACGTAATAAATTTGCAGTTTTTAATGACGTCACTCGTCACGCTCTTCCGAGCTGTGATTTGTTGCAGAATAAAACAGTTATTTTCCATTGACTATATAGGCGTGCTGTGTTAGAATATGAAACAGGATGGTAAAGCTCGAGATCAGCAGGCATCTATATTGTGCACAGCGAGGACGCCGATCTGACTTGCGGAAGCATAGGCAGATCGATTTTTGCTGGGCGAACATGCGCGAATATTCCTTTTGCTTGGCGCAGCCATTATCAACTTCTGGTTGGCCAAAACAAAGAAGCAGACCCACATGAAAATGCCCTATGCATTCTGAAATTCATCACGGTAACAAGCCCGTGTAATGAATACCCCTCTAAACCCCACTTTATATAGAGAAAACTGGGTTTTACATGTGTATACATTAACTTTCGTATTTATACTACAAGACATAGGTTGTGGGTGCTCGTCAGAACCGCCTCACACTGAGGCGGTTCTAACGAGCATCCACAACCTATATTTAGAGTATCAATTAGAAGAAAAAATCACTAAATTTCATCCGAAACATAGGCGTTTTGGAGATATGAAAGACAGTAACATCTGGCACGGGTACGTAATTGATATTTATGTTTTTTTCAAATGCATAATAAAAACATATCTGTTGAAAAAATAGGGTCAAAGGTACGTTACTAACACCTTTGCTTGCATGAAGCTACCACAAGGCCTTTGGTGCGAACCCAACAGGCTCTGTCGAGACTGCATTTATATACAGACGCGCCTGATTACAACAAATGCTCTGTCGAGACTGCGTTTATATACAGACGCGCCTGATTACAACAAATGCTCTGGCGAGACTGCGTTTATATACAGACGCGCCTGATTACAACAAATGCTCTGTCGAGACTGCGTTTACATACAGACGCGCCTGATTACAACAAATGCTCTGGCGAGACTGCGTTTATGAACAGACTCGTCTGATTAAAACATATGCTCTGGCTTGACTCTGTGTATATACAGATGCGACTGATTACAACAAATGCTCTGGCGAGACTGCGTTTATGAACAGATGCGCCTGATTACAACAAATGCTCTGGCGAGACTGCGTTTATATACAGATGCGTCAGATTACAACAAAGGCTCTGGCGAGACTGTGTTTATGAACATATGCGCCGCATTACAACAAAAGCTCTGGTGAGACTGCGTTTATTAACAGAAGCGCCTGATTACAACAAATGCTCTGACTGCGTTATGAACAAGCGCGTCTGGTTAGAACAAAGGCTTAGGTTCTAGTTTGACTACGCTTAAGCACAGACGTGCCTGAGAACAACCAAGGCTCTGGCAAGACAGCGCTTATGCTCAGACTCGCCTCAGAACATCAACGGCCTTGGCGGGTGTGCGCTTATGCACAGATTCGCCGTTCTGGCGAAACTGTCCTTATGGATCAAGGGAGCTAACTCTGTGCTAGTCGTTTAAATAGGTGCATTAAAAACCCTCTGTGCGGAAGAAACTCTGAAAGAGAATTTTTCTGGGATCATTAGTCGCATTTCTCGCATAAAACAATGTTTCACGGTTCATGGCATTGGGTGATGGAGGGTGCATATGGTCGATCTGAAAGAATCCAGATCGGACCACACAACAGCATGAGGAGGGAAGTGATTCCATTGTACCACAGCCAAGGGGAAGAAACTGTATTTATAGTAACCGGCAGTAGTAGGGATTTGAATATAGTGCATAGTATGCATGTTTTTAGTAGTTCTGATTGGATGTCGGATGTATGTAGGGAGCGGAATCTCGACAAGGCCATACACTATCTTGTAGAACAATAGGAGGCGAGCGTCTGCCCGCCTCTGTTCCAATGATCTCCATTCCAGGGTATTAAGCATCTGGGTCACACTACTATATGAAGAGTAGTCATGTTTGACCCATCTAGCTGCTCTTCTTTGGACTTGCTCATACTTGTTTATATTTGACTGGGTATATGGGCTCCACACAAGGGAGGCATACTCAAGCTGGGGCCTAACAAGGGTATTATAAGCTGTTTCACGTATGCCTTGATGTTTGGTGCGTATATTCCTACGTATGAAGCCCAGGGTCCGATTTCCTTTGGTGGTCACGTTATGAATGTGGGTGTTCCAAGTTAAATCACGGCTAAACTCAAGGCCTAGGTACTTGGCATGATCAGCCTCCTGGTCGACTTCACCGTGGAGAATGTAATTGTGTCTAATGGGTTCTTTAGAACGGGAAATGTGTAGGACCTGGCATTTACCCGGGTTAAATTCCATTTCCCAGTTCTTTTCCCAAGTTTCAAGCTTTTGGAGGTCCCTTTGCAATAAGGTACAGTCAGCATCACTGCGGACAGCCAAATATATTGCCGTGTCATCTGCAAAAAGTCTGACCTGTGAGTGGATCTGCTCTGGTAGGTCATTGATGTATAAAAGAAACAGGATCGGTCCCAGTACTGATCCTTGGGGAACCCCAGATGTGACCGGAATTTGGGATGAGGTTTCCCCCTCTAGGGCTACACGTTGAGTCACGGCCAAAAAGGAAAGCTTTGATCCAGTTTAGGGTTTTTAAGGTTATGCCATGTTGGTGCAGTTTGTGGAGTAATTTAATATGGCTAACCTTATCGAATGCTTTACTAAAATCCAGGAGTATCAGGTCAGTCTGGTGACCTGCTGATAGATTTCGTGCTAGCTCATCAACAAGTTGGATGAGCTGTGTTTCGCAGGACCTCATTTCCCTAAATCCATGTTGAAGATCATACAAGATGTTATGTTTGTCGAGATGCTTAGTAAGGTTGGATGCAACAATATGCTCCATTAGCTTGCAGATCTGAAGGCGATCGATGAGGCGGTTCTAACGAGTGCCCGCAATCTATATTTGGAGCAGAAATAAGAAAAAAAATCACAATTTTTCATCATAAAATTTTCATTTTCTCGGCGATAAAGGTGGCAATGTATTTGTATAGGCGTGTTTGCGTAATGGATGTATTGCAGAATAAATCATAATTCCTTTCCATTGCTTTCATAGGCGTGCTGTGTAAGTCACCGCACTACATTCTCCATTGTATTAGTAGTTTCATGCATAATCCCGGGATATATGGGAAGCATCAATCCTGAAATAGGTTTATGATAAATCATGGGCCATTGAAAACAAGGATGCGTTCTTTCTTTTTACTTAGAAAAGTTTAATAACCAACTTGATATACATTTGTAACAATGAAAGAAAACTTTGCAAATCTAATGAACACATATACATATGTACTATACAACCAGAGGGCCCTGGTTTGCTCACCTGATCCAATGTATAACAAGTGGGCCCTGGGCAGGGTCAATTTTGTCCCCAGGGCTATAATTTGAACAATCTTGGTAGAGGTCCACAAGATGAAGCTTCATATCGAATATGAAAGACCTGGGCTTTTTGGTTTCAGAGAAGAAGATTTTAAAGGTTTACCCTGCATATAGAAATCTATGTAAAACAAGATTTTCCCTATATAAGTCTATGTTAAACCAAAGGGCCCCGGAGCAGGGGCATTTTGGCCCCAGGGCTATAATTTGAACAATCTTGGTAGAGGTCCACTAGCTGAAGCTTCATAACAAATATCAAAGACCTAAGCCTTGTGTTTCAGAGAAGATGATTTTTAAAGATTTTCCCTATATAAGTCTATGTAAAACCAGAGGGCCACATGGCGGAGGCATTTTTGGTCTCAGGGCTATAATTTGAACAATCTTTATAGAGGTCCACTAGCTGCAGCTTCATAACAAATATCGAAGACCTAAGCCTTGTGGTTTCAAAGAAGAAAATTTTTCATGATTTTCCTATATACCTCTATGTAAAACCAAAAGGCCCCGGAGCGGGGGCATTTTTGGCCCCAGGGCTATAATTTGAACAATCTTGGTAGAGGTCCACAAGATGAAGCTTCATACCAAATATCAAAGACCTGGGCCTTGCAGTTTCAGAGAAGAAGATTTTTCAAGATTTTCCCTATATAAGCCTATGTAAAATAAAAGGGCCCTGGTGCGGGGGCATTTTTGGCCCCAGCACTATAATTTGAATAATCTTGGTAAGGGTCCACTAGATGAAGCTTCATACCAAATATCAAAGACCTGGGCCTTGCGGTTTCAGAGAAGAAGATTTTTCAAGATTTTCCCTATATAAGCCCATGTAAAACCAAAGGGCCCCGTGTGGGGGGGCATTTTTAGCTCCAGCACTATAATTTGAACAATCTTGGTAGGGGTCCACTAGATAAAGCTTCATACCAAATATCAAAGACCTGGGCCTTGCGGTTTCAGTGAAGATTTTTAAAGATTTTCCCTATATAAGCCCATGTAAAACCAAAGGGCCCCCATGCGGGGGCATTTTTGGCCCCAGCACTATAATTTGAACAATCTTGGTAGGGGTCCACTAGATGAAGCTTCATACCAAATATCAAAGACCTGGGCCTTGCGGTTTCAGAGAAGAAGATTTTTCAAGATTTTCCCTATATAAGCCCATGTAAAACCAAAGGGCCCCCGTGTGGGGGCATTTTTAGCTCCAGCACTATAATTTGAACAATCTTGGTAGGGGTCCACTAGATGCAGCTTCATACCAAATATCAAAGACCTGGGCCTTGCGGTTTCAGAGAAGAAGATTTTTAAAGATTTTCCCTATATAAGCCCATGTAAAACCAAAGGGCCCCCGTGCGGGGGCATTTTTGTCCCCAGCACTATAATTTGAACAATCTTGGTAGGGGTCCACTAGATGATGCTTCATACCAAATATCAAAGACCTGGGCCTTGCGGTTTCAGAGAAGAAGATTTTTTAAGTTTGCGGTGAAAAAAATCTATTTTTGGCTACTGTGACCTATATGTGCAACGGACCGGAACCATTTCAACAACTTTGAAAGGGGACCACCTAAGGATCATTCCTGTGAAGTTTGGTCAAAATACGATCAGTGGTTTAGGAGGAGATGTCGTTTGAAGAAAAGTTTACGGACGGACGCACGGACGGACGCACGGACGCACGACGGACGACGGACAAAAAGTGATCCCAAAAGCTCACCTTGTCACTACGTGACAGGTGAGCTAAAAAGGTAGTGCAAAAATGTTTTATCACAGATCACAAAACAATCTTATCAACGCCTTATCATTATCAAACAAGGTGAAAGAGTATAAGTATCTTATATCACTCATACCAGAATATTCCACGAAAATATATTTAACGCTCTGCATGCTGGGTATTTTAGTCGGTGAATTCACGAAGTGAATTCGCCAGATTTATGTTGTGGCTCGATAACCCGTCTCATCCACCATCTATTGAGTGGATTTTTAGAAGTATAATAGCGATCGCTTTGGGTGTATGCCTTAGGAATCATGAAAGCCTCCGCTCAAACTGTAGTACCTGCCTAATTAAAGATTGTAGGTCATGAAATCATTGATAAATAGTATTTCCTGCCATCAACAGAGCTGTGTTATGTCTGCTGAAAGAGAAAGTACAATCCTCGGCATTCTTTATTAGTATGAATGACCCGATAAGGTCAACAAGCCTAGGTAATTAACACCCCCACATACCCATTATTTTCAGAGAAAAATAGGGTCTGCAGGCACTATTCTTCTTATTTTTCTTCAAAACAAGGATTGTGGGTACTAGTTAGAACCTCTTCATTGACACAGTTCTTATGAGTCAATCGATGTTTGAAGCAGATATAAAAACATCACCAGGAAAACCTCAGTGTTTCAGCTGTAGAATGCGTCCGCTATGTACATGTATGTTAGAAGCAGCAAAACATGTAACAGTCCAGAATCATTCCTGCAACTGTTTTATCAAAGAGACATCTTTGACGAAAATCAGGTAATACTTTCAAATGTTATATGTTAACCGATATAACAGTGTTTTTTCACATACAAATGTTGGACACTGGCAAATAGTGTAGATCTAGATCAGATACCCTGTAATTCACCGACTGTGAGGCTTCTCAAGCCTTTGATTTCAATAATTATGATAACACATTCGTGCGACATCGTGCATTTTTTCACATAAGAAAATGGCTACTTTTCTGATGAAAATCCGTGATATTTTTCTAATTTATACTTCAATCATAGGCTGTATGTGCTCAATAGAACCACCTCAATGGGGCGATTCTAACGAGTACCCACAACCTATGACTGAGCATAATGTATACCCCCGCAAACCCCGTTTTCCCTAGGTTTGCAGGGGTGTTCATTTCACGCACTTGCTCACGTGATAAGAGACAAATTATTTATATTTCCCACATTTTCCCCGGAAAAGAGAATTAGACATCTCATGCAAATTTTCTCCTAAGGAGACAATTTGCATGCATATTTTTTCCTGTGTAGACAATTTGCATAAGATGTCAATTTCTGTTTTCTTAGAAAAAGAAGCAAAATATCAACAATAATATGTCTGCTGATTTAGGTCTGGGATCGCCCCCAGAATCTTCCATACAAACCGATAGCCGACTACGAAGATTAGAGGCAACATAACATGCCACGTGAAGTGATGGAGACAGGTAAGATGACGTTTTTCTTCTCTCATTTTCTTCTTATTTATTTTCCTGTTAATGAGCTGAAATTTTTGGAAGAAGCTAACCGTAATTTACTGCCCACTTCATATAGAGAACAAGAGCTCCGCAAGCGGGGCATTATACACCCGTGGCAGTTAGTAAGATGGAGCATATATATAGCCTGACTGTTGTACAAGTTTGGGTTTTTGGAATGTAACCAAGGAACAATATGCGCTCTAAATATTCTTACCTGGCACTATTAATAACCCTCAATGCCTCAAACTACCTGTCTCCCAACAATTTTTCATGGTCGGTAATATTTGGTGGACCATAACCTCAATTAATATGGACATAACTCTGGCAATAAGTGGTGGACTGTAACCTTGAAATGATATGCACTGCTCCACATCATAGTCTAGCTACACGTAATGTTTCAGCTTCATCTGATGTAAAATGTAGGAGACGTTATCTTTAGAAAAATCTGTGAAAGGGGAATAACTCTGGTAATATTTGGCGGCCTGTAACCTCAAAATATTATGCACTGTTCTACATCATGGTCTTACTATATGTTAAGTTTTAGCTTCATCACATGTAAAATGTAGGTGCAGTTATCCGGAAACAGAATGTTTAGAAAAATCTGTGAAAGGGGTATAACTCTGATAATATTTGGCGGACCGTAACCTCAGAATACCTGCACGTAATCCCCATAGATAGACAGACAGACAGACGGACAGACACAGACAGATAGATAGATAGATAGATAGATAGATAGATAGATAGATAGATAGATAGATAGATAGATAGATAGATAGATAGATAGATAGATAGATAGAAGGGATCAACCTAACCTGTTTATAAAACCAAATTAGGGTCAAAAGCAGGAACCGAGTTACTTAAACAACCTACATGTATATCAAAATGCATAGAATAATTCATTTATCGTATAACGTCGCGTCTGAGAATGGAATAACGTCATGTAATACAAAACGTTATCATATCCCTGTGATATTGTGCATTCTTTGATACCTCCAAAATGTTAATTTTCCTCATACAATTTCGTGATAATTTTCTTATTTATAGTGCAGTTTTGAGTAAGCGTTAAAACCGCCTCACCAAGGCGGTTCTAATGAATACCCACAACATACGTCTATGAGCAAAAATAAGAAAAATAGTGCATACCCCCGTATATCCCAGTTTTCTCTACATCTAGTGGGTTTAGGTTGGAGGGGAGGGGGTATGTTCATTAAATGGAATTGTTAACATGATGAGATAGCTTGACTGAGGGTAAATTCAACATTTGACTACAGTATTTTGTTTGTTTGATTCGAAGTTTAACGTCCCTGTCAACACTGTATAGGTCATTTCGTGGGACTTTTACCCGACAATGAGATGAAATGACCTCCCAAGCCCTGTCGCCCAATGAAACCAACAGGGTTTATAAGCATAGACGGGCCGATTCCCACCGCTTTGCCTGGACAGGCTTAGATCCTCTAAGCGGTTTACCAGTACTCGTGTGCACTAGGTTTCAGCTCTGCATGGAAGTACCATGCAGCCCATCTATTTCTTCAAGCCCCGATAGGCGGGGGGCATTTACTACAGTAGTTTATGGGCAACACTATATAAAGACATACAGTTCTTTAAGATAATAACTACATGTAGCTTTCTCTTGTCACAGAATTATTTTGCAAATGCATTTACTGACAACTCTTAAGCCTTATCCTGCTGAATAAATCAATTTCCCTTAACCCACGTGACTACAATATAAATATTCAGCAATATGTAAACTATAACAAAAATAAATGAGCGGGGGCATGACAAAAGCTACAATGAGGTGTCTGGCCAGCAAAGTCCCTGATCAGACCACAGGAGCTTGAAGTTCTGTCCATAAGTAATTTATAATGTCCAAAATCAAAAGTGACAGTAAGCCATTTCGTAAGTCTTTATAGTTGTACCTTTTCAGTATGTTTGATGGACCAAACTTCTAGCATATCATGATAATAAGGCCGTGAAATGAACACCCCTCTAACGCCCAATTTATATAGAGAAAAGTGAGGTTTAGGTTTAGAAAAGTGAGAAAAAGTAACTGTCCTTTTGGCTTTCCGCTAGTGATGTTTCCATTAGGGTCTAGTTGTCATGTTCTTGTTTCTTTCCCTTTGTGTCTCTGATGGGAACTGTGGGTTAATTGTATCGATTCCTGATCATTGCTTTCACTTCTATTTCACAAGGGTGCGTATACATTGTTTTGCTTATTTCTGCTCCAAGATATAGGTTGTGGGTACTCGTTAGAACCACCTCAATGATGCGGTTCTAACGAGCACCCAAAACCTATGTTTGAAGTATAAATAAGAAAAGTAGCCATTTTGAGATATGAAAGAATGCACTATGTAACACGGGTGTGTTATTGTAATGGCGTGTGATCAGACTCTTTGCTGTGCGCACCAGTCGTTTAAGCCAAAGCTTAATAAATGAATAATGAGACCAGACTGCACAGTCTTGACTGGTCGTACAGGGCATCTGTGGCCCCCGCCCATCAGGGCTTGGAGAAATATATTGGGCTGGATGATGCTTCCACGCACCGCACGAGTACTCAGGTAAACCGCCTAGAATGACTTCACGCCTGCCCAGGCAAATTCACGCCTGCCAAGGCAAAGTGGCGCGAGTCAGACCGTCCAATGCATATAAGCTGTATTTGGTTTCATTGGGCCTCAGGGCTTGAAATGTCATTTTATCTCATTGTCGTGTAAAAGTCCCGCAAAATTGGAATCAACGTCTCCAAAATGACCTAAATAGTGTTGACGGGGATAACCTCAATTCAAACAAACATACAAACACGGCATCTGGTAGGTATTGTTGTGTTCCAGCTCTTTTGGTTCTGGGCCTTGTCACAATATAATCGATCTGATATTGCCAGCGGAATAGGCAAATTTAGGTACAAGTCTGCAGTCATTTGACTACTGGCCTCAGTCATATATCATGTAAGTTGGATTATCCGGAAGATTCATCGCACAATCAGTGTGCGTGAATAAAAAAAAAATCAAAGCACTGAAAGTATGGATGGGTCGATTGTGAGTGTAGGCTGAAAAAATGAACGGCGAAATGTCTTTTAACCCTAACATTCTTGTACTGTTAGCGATCACTGTAGACTCTGATCAGGCGCCGCGTTCTGCAATGTCTGAGCTGGGTCTACACTGTTTGCCAAGCCTAACCAATGATTCCAGTCCAGATTCTATAGATAACGTTCTTACACAACACTCTGACCACACAGCGATAAGCAAAACGCGGCTATTTTCATTACGAAAACACACCCGTGTGACATAGAGCATTTTTTACCATTCCCAAAATGGCTACTTTTCCGATGAAAAATTGTGATATTTTTCTTAATTAATCTCCAAACATAGGTTGTGGGTACTCGTTAGAACCGCCTCATTGAGGCGTTCTAACGAATACCCACAACCTACGTCTTGGGGCAGAAATAAGAAAACTAATCTTTACCCCCGTAAACCCCAGTTTTCTATATATAAAACGGGGTTTAGTGGGGGTGTTCATTTCACGGACTTGTTCAAGTGATTTTCTATTAATAACCATTACCTGGATTTCCTACAAGTCAGTGATAGTCTGTAGTCACGTGGACTTAAGCACTGAAGAGCTTTTTTGCACTTTATAACTTTGATTCAATTGATAAACAATCGACCCAAAAATTAATAAACCATAGTTTTATCACAGATCCGGCCCCGCCCATCGGGCTAGCAGACATAGAATGGGCTACGTGGTGCTTCCACGCAGAGCTGAAACCGACCTCACGAGTACTGGTAAACCGCTTACATGATCTAAGCCTGCCCAGGCAAAGTGGTGCGATTCGGACCGTCCATGCATATAAATCCTATTGATTTCATTGGATCGCAGGGCTTGAGATGTCATTTATTCTCAGAGTCGGGTAAAAGCCCCACAAAATTGGAAGCAACTTTTCCAAAATGACCTGAATAGTGTTGACGGGGACGTTAAACCTCAAATCAAACAAACCAGGTATCACAGAATAGGTAAATTATGACTATTTGGCTGTGTCTACATGATCAGTCTTGGTCGGGTTCGACACAGCTGAATTCAACTATAGTGTACACATGATTTACACTATCGAATTCAACTTTTCCATCCATCGAATTCCACAAACAATATTACCAAATGTGTCCATGCTGTCGAATTCGAGATTCGATTGTGACAAGATAAATCGTTTGGGCACGGCCTTAACAACTCATACTAAAGAGGACGCTATTTTCGATACCACTGCACTTCCATTGTTTATCGTGTCGCTGGCACCAAAATTTGAGTCTGGTGTACACAGTCATTTCTGGTACTGTTGTTAATGGTCGGTGGGGACAATTCTCCGAAAAATCACGAAAACACACCTATATAATTCTGACCCCCTTTAACCCCACTTTTATATAGTAAAACTGGGGTTTTCAGATGTAAACCTTATTTTTAAAATACAAATTGAGGGTACTCGTTAGAACCACTTCGATGAGGCGGTTCCAAAGTGTACACACAATCTATATTTTGAGCAGAAAGAAGAAAAATGTCCCGTTTTTTCTTCCAAAATTTTCGTTTTTAGGTAATAAAATTTACAATGTATTTGTATAGGATATTTATCGTAATGACGACGCAAACTGCAGCAATAATCACAACGGCAGATAATGAAACGACACATGCTTGGAGTGGCTTACCAACTAAAGAACATATCCTTTCTAATCAAAGTCCTCCTCATTTGAATCAGCTAACTGATTGATTTGATGTCTTATTTGACTACGCTGATTCAGTAAACCGCGCAACTCTTGTGCCACGTGACCAAGTCGTCTGCCGAGCTCGCGCACTTCTTGCAGTTGTTCCTGTCGTCGCCGTTCGCGCTCTTCCTGAAAATCGGTCAAATCTCGTCTTCCGCGATCAAGTTCTACAGAAAACATGCCCATAAGCATATCTAGTCTTTGTCTACTTTCATTCAGTCTATCACGAATCATGCCGAAACCGCCTGGGCGGCCTGCTAGTCTCTGCGCACGAGCGGTTTCAACTGTATGCATTATTGGTCGTTCCGATGTCGTAGTCACTCCAGAATTGTTGTTTATATCTGTGCTTTCTTGTGAATCAGTTTGCTCGCTAGAATCAACGTTATTCACAATACTTGGTAAAGTCGGCATCCGTCTTGGTGACCGACCATTTGGTCTTGGACCAGGAGGTGGACGCGGAGAAAATTGTACAGTATTGTCTTCATTAGCACTCTCAGTTGAACTTATAGTTCCGTCATTTTGTATTCGTGCGCGTGACGTCAGGCGCGAATTTAGTCCGGTAGCCGTGACAGTTGAGCGCCTTTGCTGAGAATTTGAAGCTCGCGAATTCGAGTTATGTCTTTGTCTGCTTCTGGTTCTTGCCCTAGTCGAGGTATTAGTAGCAGCCACTTGTCTCGGTTCGTTCTGGGAAGTGGTACCCCTAGAAGTCAAAGAAATGCGCGTGTTTGTTTGAGAAGAGGTGGTATTGGCTCGGGCTATTCTGGCTGTTGTAGATGGCGCAGCACGTGCTTCTACCCTTGATGACGGTCTATACCTTGTAGCATTAGTAACCGGGGGGAGGTCAGGGATATTTTCAGGTTCTGCGGTTGATTGTCTAGGACTGTCTGGTACAGGGCGGAATTTACTGTAAGTCGTGTGCTGGTGTGCTGGTAAGTACTTCAGAAGTCCAGTCCATGTACAGGATTTCAAGGAACATTTGACTCGTTGGAGGTTAATTTGATCATCAAGGTCGTGGTTTCTTACGTAATCGCCATCAGTCCGACACACCGGGCACCTGTCATGGTTGACGGGGTTTCCACTGGTTGACCAAACAAATATGCATGAGTAGCAGAATTTATGATAATTCTTACATTGTCGAACCTCTTTCATTATCTGGTAACTGAAAAACAAAAATGCAATTAATAAGAACGAGCCATACTCTGAGTACATGACTTACCGGAAAGGGTCCACTTGTTATTAGTTAACCATATTGTTATAATTTTAAATCATTAAATATGACATATACAATAACAATTTTGCTGAAATGAGTGAGTGTTTGAGTTTAACGTCCCATCAACAGCTTAGGTCATACGGAGACGGGACCTCGGTTTAAAGACTCATCCGAAAGTCTGGAGAAGCCAGGGATCGATCTTGCGATCCCTGGTTTACAAGGTGAGTAGCTAAGCGTAACCACAACACCACGGATGCTTCTACTATTTTGCTGGAAAAATACGAGTAGCTTTTGCATTTGCAAAGGTTTTTGCTACTCACATTTTCCAGCAAAACATGCCATGCTTACAAACCCTATTGGTTTCATTGGGCGACAGGGCTTGAGGTGTCATTTCTCAATGTCGGGTAAAAGTCGCACAGAATTGGAAGCGACATCTCCAAAATGACCTTTACAGTGTTGACGGGGACGTTAGACCACAAATCAAACAAAAACCACATTATAGGCTGTTGTACTTGATGTAACATTTAACATTTTGACCACTCATAAGCTCATTTATCATATGACGTCGAGTCTGAGAGTGTATTAACGCCATGTAATAATTTCTGCAATCCACTAGTGGATTAAATATGCAAATTAGTTAAATACGACCCGTAATGGTACACGTACGACGTCCTTAATGAGTGAGTGAGTGAGTGAGTGTTTGAGTTTTACGTCCCACCAACAGCTATGGTCATACGGAGACGGGACCTCGGTTTAAAGACTCATCCGAAAGTCTGGAGAAGCCCGGGATCGATCCTGCGATCCCTGGTTTACAAGGCGAGTAGCGTAACCACTACACCACGGAGGCTTCTACGACGTCCTTAATGATGTCGCGTTTACTAATGGAGAAATATTGACATATTTGAACAAAAATCGCGAATTATGTGCGTTTTAAATATCATATGATAAATAGAATCTTGCATTCGTGCTCATGTATTATTGAATTTATTAAACTCGTTGAGGAAAAGGGATAAATGTTCGGCAAAGCCTCGCATTTTATCCCTTTTCCTCAACTCGTTTCATAAACCCAATACTATATGGGCACTCATGTAGGATCCTCAATTATGCTAAAGATGCTTTAACCAACTGGGCCCTAAACGATATCACGCATAAACAAGGTCACATCATCGCTGCATCCACCTACCTCGATGTTACCACGTTGATGTGCATTAGGGCAGAATAACTGTGCCGTTACATGGGAAAATGCCCAGCAGGAACATGTCGTTTGAGCAACGTCAAATCAACGTCGGTGCAACGCACCAACGTAGATGTGACGTTGCATAAACGTCATGACGTACCGACGTTGATGTGACGTCACAATTACGTCTTGTGTCTGCTGGGTGGAATCCTAATATGCGTACGAGCAGCCAACTGATATGGCTTGACGAAGCTTTTGTTTGATTTGAGGTTTACTCCCCGTCAACACTATTTAGGTCATTTTGGAGACGTTGCTTCCAATTTTGTGGGACTTTTACCCAACGCTGAGATGAAATGTCATCTCAAGCACCCCCTTTGTCAGTACTCATGTGTGGTTGGTTTTACCTTTGCGTGCAAGCATCGTGCAGCCCAATCTCCAATTCTCCAAGCCCTGATAGCGGGACGGGGCTTGATGACTCTACCTCAACGTATCATCTCAACGTACTGCAAGCAGGACCGACCCCACCCATCGGGGCTTGGAAAAATAGATTGGGCTGCACGATGCTTCCACGCAGAGCTGATATCGACCGCACACGAGTACTGGTAAACCGCTTAGGGGATCTAAGCTTGCCCAGGCAAACCGGTGCGAGTCGGGCGGCTCGTCCATGCTTATAAACCCTATTGGTTTCATTGGGCGGCAGGTATTGAGATGTCATTTCATCTCAATGTCGGGTAAAAGTCCCACACAATTGGAAGCAACGTCACCAAAACAACCTAAATTGTGTTTACTGGGACGTTAAGCCTCAAATCAAACAAACTACAAAACTGCCAGCAGGTAGCAAAATATATCTAGCGAGATTGTGCTTATGTACATGGTTGCCTTAGCCTTAACCATCAGGGAATGTCGGGCCGACAGCAACATCCCAGCAGGCGCATGACGTAATTATGACGTCAAACCGACATCGGTACGTCATGACGTTCACGCAACGTCACATCAATGTCGGTGCAACGTCATGTGACGTTGATTTGACGTTGCCCTATTGACGTATGCCTGCTGGGGTCGTATCGCTGTCGGCCCGAAGTTGGCTCGTTGTTTGCTGCTGCCTGGGTAGCTGGCTCAGATTCACTTATTTCGGATGAAAACTTTTGTTGTTTTTAGCGTTTCCTGTAGACTGATCCTATTTTCACAGACCCAGTTACGCCAGTTTATAACACACCTCAAACGCTGTCTCCGTTATAAATGGCGAGTGTGTTTGAACTGCGGTTTTACGTTCCCGTCAACGTTTGTTTGAACTGTGGTTTTACGTTCCCGTCAACAATATTTAGGTAATTTTGGATACATTTCCCGAAGCCCCGATGGGCGGGAGCTATGTCAGTTGTAATACTTCTTTTTTGATTGATTGATTCGAGGCTTAACGTCCCCGTCAACACTGTATAGGTCATTTTGGAGACGTTGCTTCCAATTTTGTGGGACTTTTACCCGACACTGAGATGAAATGACTTCTCAAGCCCTGCCACCCAATGAACCCAATAAGGTTTATATGCATGGACAGACCGACTCGCACCACTTTGCCTGGACATGCTTAGATCCCCTAAGCGGTTGCCAGTACTCATGTGCGGTCGGTTTCAGCTCTGCGTGGAAGCATCATACAGCCTATCTATTTCGTCAAGCTCCGATGGTGGGGACCGTGAATTCCTCTTCCTTAACTTTTTTTTTTTGGTTTTGGTTTTACGGCCCTTTCAAGATTATTTCACTCATATCGAGCCGATCGTTAATCAGAGGTGGGCGAAAACCGGGGTACCCGGAGAAAACCACCTGACCTTCCGTTGCAGAACTTGGCGTCTCACATATGACCCGAGCGAGGCTCGAACCACAGCGGTGAGAGACCTAATGATCAAGAGTCAGCGCTCTTAACCACTAGGCCACGGTGGCCCGTGCTTCCTTAACTTTTCAGCTCAGAAACAGGATCAAGAAACAGAACAAAACTGGGAACTAGATAAAATGATTGATAAAATATTTGAGTGTCGTCACAGAGAGAGAGAGAGAGAGAGAGAGAGAGAGAGAGAGAGAGAGAGAGAGAGAGAGAGAGAGAGAGAGAGAGAGAGAGAGGGAGAGACTCCGTAGTGTAGTGGTTATGCTACTCACCTTGCAAACCAGGGGTCCAAAGATCGATTCCGGGCTTCTCCAGACTTTCGGAAGAGGTCCCGCCATCTCCGTATGACTTTAGCTGTTGTTGAGACGTAAAACTCAAACACTCAATCCAGGATCTGCGACGATATGGGAAGTTAGTCCTTAGCACTAACCAAACAGGTAGTCATCAGCACCTTCAGCTATCGAAATGAGAGAGAGAAACTTACCACCATATGAGAGAGAGAGAGAGAGAGAGAGAGAGAGAGAGAGAGAGAGAGAGAGAGACAGAGAGAGAGAGAGAGAGAGAGAGAGAGAGAGAGAGAGAGAGAGAGAGAGAGACTTACCATATGGAACATTCAAACTTTTCTTTTTCCTCTTCTGTCAAATCGAGGAAAATCTCTTCTGGATG
>OY757016.1:114583795-114635137 GCA_963580285.1 Lucinisca nassula
TATTAAATATATATATATATATACAGCTATGAGGTGGTATATGTACGGTGGTATATTTAGGACATTCAGTAATATTTTTTCAACAATATTATATCGAGCGCTCGACATAATATCTCGAGCGCTCGACATAATATCTCGAGCGCTCGACATAATATCTTGAGCGCTCGACATAATATCTAGAGCTCTCAATATAATATCTCGGGCGCACGACATAATATCTTGAGCTCTCAATATGATATCTCGAGCGCACGACATAATATCTCGAGTGCTCAACATATTATGTCAAGCACTCGAGATATTATGTCGAACGCCCGAGATAATATGTTGAGCACTCGACATAATATGTTGAGCACTCGAGATATTATGTCGTGCGCTCGAGATATTATATTGACAGCTCGCGATATTATGTTGATAGCTCAAGATATTATGTTGTGCGCTCGAGATATTATATTGAGAGCTCAAGATATAATGTCGAGCGCTCGAGATATTATGTCGAGCGCTCGAGATAATATCATGAGTGCTCAACATAATATCTCCAGCGCTCAAGATATTATGTTGTGCGCTCAAGATATTATATTGAGAGCTCAAGACATAATATCTCGAGCGCTCGACATAATATCTCGAGCGCTCGACATAATATCTCGAGCGCTCGACATAATATCTCGAGCGCTCGACATAATATCTTGAGCTCTCAACATAATATCTCGAGCGCTCGACATAATATCTCGAGTGCTCAACATATTATGTCAAGCACTCGAGATATTATGTCGAGCGCCCGAGATAATATGTTGAGCACTCGAGATATTATATTGAGAGCTCGCGATACTATGTTGAGCGCTCAAGATATTATGTTGTGTGCTCGAGATATTATACTGAGAGCTCGAGATATTATGTCGAGCGCTTGAGATAATATCATGAGTGCTCAACATAATATCTCGAGCGCACGACATAATATGTTGAAAGCTCGAGATGATATGTTAAGCACTCGAGATATTATGTCGTTCACTCGAGATATTATGTCGAGCACTCGATATATTTTGTTGATCGCTTCAGATATTATGTCGAGCGCTCAAGATATTTTGGCGTGCGCTCGAGATATTATATTGAGAGCTTGCGATATTATATTGAGTGCTCAAGATATTATGTCGAGCGCTCGAGATATTATGTCGTGCACTCCAGATCATATATTGAGAGCTCGCGATATTATGTCGAGCGCTCGAGATATTATGTTGAGCGCTCAAGATATTATGTCGTGGTCTTCGAGATATTATATTGAGAGCTCAAGATATTATGTCGAGCGCTCGAGATATTATGTCGAGCGCTCGAGATATTATATCGAGCGATCGAGATATTATGTCGAGCGCTCAAGATATTATGTCGTGCACTCGAGATATTATATTGAGAGCTCAAGATATTATGTCGAGCGCTCGAGATATTATGTCGTGCGCTCGAGATATTATATTGAGAGCTCAATTTATTATGTTGAGTGCTCAAGATATTATGTCGAGCGCTCGACATATTATGTTGAGCACTCGAAATGTTATGTTGAGCACTCGAGATGAATATTTAAATATAATTGAATGTATAAATGCGTAGAGATAAAGACAGTATATTATAAGGAGAAAAAGGCCCATTACCTGATGTAGCCTCATGTATTCAGGACCATTCAGTGTAGTTTTCTCGCCCAACCAGCCACTCCCAAATTTACATGGGCCTGCTTCACACCAGATGTTCCATTATTTCAAAACCCACTGCTGCACCTGAGTATCTTTCAAGCAATTAAACAAAATGATACGTAAATAAGTGCAGTCTCATCTGCGTCTGCGTCTGCGTCGCTTGCCTTTGTTCCACTAAAAGGACGCTATGCGTAAATGAATGACATTCATTTTTGTTGTTGTTGTTGTTGTTTAGATTTAAGGTACCCGTCAACACATTTTTGGTCGGTGCCCCTAACCACAACTTCCTAGCCGCTCACCAGTACTAAGTGTCCATCTTTCTGACAGCTACCGGCTAGTAGTATACACAATGTAGGTTCTGGCACAACTTTTGGGGCAGATGTGATGGGGCCCGCCCCACCCCCCTGGCGGATCCCAGTTCTAGGACAAATTCGAGGCATCCGAGGCTCCCAGCCCCCATTGGCGCTGCTGCTGCTGTTGTTGGAACAACAACAACAACAAGTGGAACAACAAACAAAAAACAGGGAGGGCAATCTGAACTGCTTCCAAGATATTACACATTTCATAAAAAAGAAGGGGTGGGGCATGCTCAAGGAGGAACACCTGAGCTGAGCCCCGAGGCTACATACCAAGTTTCGTGGAAATCGGCCCAGCGGTTCCAGAGAAAAAGATTTTTAAGGGGTTTTACCATATATAGGCATGGCGGCCATCTTTGTTATGTATCCTGAACCCAGCAAAAAAACTTTCCTTCCCCTATCCCACTGAGGCCCACATGAAATTTTGCCTCAATCGGCCCAGTGGTTCAAGAGGAGAAGATGTTTGAAAATGTTAACACATAACAAAACACAACACAAACATAGCATGGCGACCCTATAAGCTCACCAATGAGCCAGTGGCTCAGGTGAGCTAAAAATGAGTTAATCTGCATCAAACTTATTTTACTGGTATGCCTCTTTATAAAGAAGGGGGGGGGGGGTCTACAAGCGCCCACTGTCCCCGCCCATAGGAGCTTGCCAGCAGATTGCTTTCTGGTCCCAACAACAAAACCAGAGGACAACTGGTCTTGAATTGCTCACCAGAAGAAGAAAAAGAAGAAGAAGAAGAAGAAGAAGAAGAAGAAGAAGAAGAAGAAGAAGAAGAAGAAGAAGAAGAAGAGAAGAAGAACAAGACGAACAAGAAGGAAGAATTAGAAGACGGAAGAAGAAGATGAAAGAAGTAGAAGAAACAAGCTTTGAAATAAAGGGGGAAAAGTCCCCGGGGTACACCCTGGGGTCCAAGATCTATGTCTCTAAATGCTCCTGATTACAAGGCACACGAATATATATGGTTTACGGGTGGAGAGCTGGAGGGTTTCCGAGATATTAAGCATTTAACCATATACAGGCATGGTAGCCAACTTGGTCATGTGACATTGACTAAAATGGTCCTCCAACTAAATGCCCCTTATCATAAGGAACAAGAATATAAAAATTATATAGTTTATGGTTGGAGATCTGGACGATTTCCGTGATATCAAGCATTTACCTTATATGGGCATGGTGGCTTGGTAATGTTACCTGGACCAGAAATGGCCGCCGGCTAAATGCCCCTTATCATAAGGAGCAAGAATACATGTATATATAGTTAAGGGGTGGTATTCCGAACAGTTTGTAAAATATAATGAATTTTCCGTGACTTTTCCCCATACAAATGCCTATGTGATCAAATTTGACTTTGCATAAAATAGGTCAAGGCCATCCCAGGGTCACCATTTTAGCAATTAATGATTGACCCGCATCTCAGGTGCTAGATACAAAGTTTCATGGAAAACGGCTGAGATGAATTTTTTTTTTTCACAAAATATGTGAGCATGTCGGCCTTCTTGGTCATATGACCTGGTCCCCATTAGCAAACTTTTGTTCCCCCATCACATCGAGGCTCCACATGAAATTTGACTTCAATCGGCCCAGAGGTGGTTCCAGAGGAGAATATGTTTGAAAATGTTGACAGACACACAACACACAGATAACAGGCAAACTCAGGCCTCCCATTTAGCTCACTATTGAGCCTATGGAGCTTGAAATGTCATATTTATCTCATAAGTTCACCTGAGCCGAAGGCTCAAGTGAGGTATTAGTAGGGCCTGGCTTCGTCGTCCTCCGTCGTTTACACTTTCAACGAAGTATATCTCTGCAGCCTGTAGGCCGATCTTGATCAAATTTCATGTGAAGCAACATTGGGCCGGGGGAAAGGCTGCATAATGTTTTCGGACTGATCGGATTGGAACTCTGGTTGCCATGGCAACAGATAGCTCCCATTGACTTAACATGGGAAAAATCTTGTCATCACTCTAGCGGCTTCAATTTTTTTCGGATCGCCTTCATTCTTGCAGATAACGAGGACAGACATAAAATCTCGACCAAGTTCGATTTTGGGCTGAATCGGATTGTCCACTTCGGAGTTACATGCCCTTGAGCGTTAGAAAATTTGGCCATAGACTTAACATGGGGGAAATCTGGTCATTACGATAGCGACTTCACTTTTTCAGATTGGCTTCAATCTTGCAGATAATCACCAGAGGCAAGAAATCTCAGTAAAGTTCGATTATGAGCAGAATCTGATCATTCCGTTAGGAGTTACATGTACATGTATCTGCCCTTAAGCGTTTTCTTAGTATGGGCAAAATCTTGTCATCACTCTAGCGGTTTCAATTTTTTTTCAGATCGCCTTCATTCTTGCAGATAATGAGGACAGGCATTAAATCTCGACCAAGTTCGATTTTGTGCTGAATTGGATTGTCCACTTCTGAGTTACATGCCCTTGAGCGTTAGAAAATTTGGCCATAGACTTAAAATGGGGGAAATCTTTTCATCACGATAGCCGCTTCAATTTTTTTCAGATTGGCTTCAATCTTGCAGTTAACCACCAGAGGCAAGAAATCTCGGCCAAGTTCGATTATGAGCAGAATCGGATCATTCCATTAGGAGTTATCTGCCCTTGAGTATTTTCTTAGTTTGGGCAAAATGTTGTCATCACTCTAGCAGCTTCATTTTTTTTTTTCAGATCGTTTTCATTCTTGCAGATAACGATGACAGGCATATAATCTTGGTCAAGTTTGATTTTGCGCTGAATCGGATTGTTCGCTCCGGAGTTACGTTCAGAGCGTCAGAAAAATTTTACCATAGAGTTAACATGGGGAAAATCTTGTCATCGCGATAGGGTCTTTAATTTTTTTGAGATCAGCTTCAATCTTGCAGGTAACCAGTAGAGGCAAGAAATCTTGGTCGAGTTCAATTATGAGCAGAATCGGACCATTCCGTTAGGAGTTATCTGTCCTTGAACAGTTATGTAGTACAGGCAAAATGTTGTCATCACCGTAGCGGCTTCAGTTTTTATCGGATCAGCTTCATTCTTGTAGGTAAAGAGGACAGGCATAAAATCTCGGTCATGGTTGCTTTTGGAATGAATCAGGTTGTTTACTCAGGAATTATTCTTAACTTGGAGAAAATGTTGTTATCATGACAGCGACTTCCATTTTTTCAGACCGGCTTTGATCTTGTGGACAACCAGGACATGCATAAAATCTCAGTCAACTTCGATTAAGAGTGTAATCCGATCATTCAGATAAAAATTTATTTGCCCTTTGGATTCTCAGGTGAGCGGATCAGGCTCATTGAGCCTCTTGTTTTTATGAGGTTTTACGTCCCTGTCGGCACATTTTAGGTCATTTTGCAGACGTTCGGTGACCCCCACCTTTCCTGGATAAGCTTCCTAGCCGTTCACCAGTACTAAGCGTCCATCTTTCTGCCAGCCTTCGACTGCTGCCCTAATTGAATCGGTGGTACATGCAGTATGTCAGCTGATTGGTCAGTCATCCCGACCACACCACAAATGCAAAATGGGCGCGAAAATGCCTGAAAGTCTCGAAATATTATTCCGAGTGCTCGGTTTATTATCTTGAGGGATCAAACCAGGATTTTGAGCGCTCGCAATATTATCTTGAGCGCTCAACATATTATGTTGTGCGATCAACATATTAAACTGAGAGCTCGACAAACTATCTCGTGCGCACGACATAATATGTCGAGCGCTCAAGATAATATGTTGATCGCTCAAGATAAAAAGTTCAATCGATTAGATGCCTTGAAAGGTCAATCCGCTTTTTGTATTTGGACTGCTAAGGTATATTTAGGACATTCAGTAATATTTTTTCAACAATATTATATCGAGCGCTCGACATAATATCTCGAGCGCTCGACATAATATCTCGAGCGCTCGACATAATATCTTGAGCGCTCGACATAATATCTTGAGCTCTCAATATAATATCTCGGGCGCACGACATAATATCTTGAGCTCTCAATATGATATCTCGAGCTCACGACATAATATCTCGCGTGCTCAACATATTATGTCAAGCACTCGAGATATTATGTCGAACGCCCGAGATAATATGTTGAGCACTCGACATAATATGTTGAGAACTCGAGATATTATGTCGTGCGCTCGAGATATTATATTGAGAGCTCGCGATATTATGTTGAGCGCTCAAGATATTATGTTGTGTGCTCGAGATATTATATTGAGAGCTCAAGATATAATGTCGAGCTCGACATAATATCTCGAGCGCTCGACATAATATATTGAGCTCCCAATATAATATCTCGAGCGCACGACATAATATCTTGAGCGCTCAACATAATATCTCGAGCGCTCGACATAATATCTCGAGTGCTCAATATATTATGTCAAGCACTCGAGATATTATGTCGAGCGCCCGAGATAATATGTTGAGCACTCGAGATATTATATTGAGAGCTCGCGATACTATGTTGAGCGCTCAAGATATTATGTTGTGCGCTCGAGATATTATATTGAGAGCTCGAGATATTATGTCGAGCGCTCGAGATAATATCGTGAGCTCTCAATATAATATCTCGAGCGCACGACATAATATCTTGAGCGCTCAACATAATATCTCGAGCGCTCAACATAATATCTCGAGCACTCGCCATAATATCTTGAGCACACAACATAATATCGCGAGCACTCAATATAATATCTCGAGCGCACGACATTATATCTCGAGCGCTCGACATAATATCTTGAGCGATCAACAAAATATATCGAGTGCTCGGCATAGTATCTCGAGTGAACGACATAATATCTCGAGTGCTCAACATATCATCTCGAGCTTTCAACATATTATGTCGTGCGCTCGAGATATTATGTTGAGCACTCATGATATTATGTCGAGCGCACGACATTATATCTCGAGCGCTCGACATAATATCTTGAGCACTCAACATAATATCGCGAGCTCTCAATATAATATCTCGAGTGCACGACATAATATCTCGAGCGCTCGACATAAAATCTTGAGCACTCAACATAATATCGCGAGCTCTCAATATAATATCTCGAGCGCACGACATAATATCTCGAGCGCTCGACATAATATCTTGAGTGCTCAACATATTATCTTGAGCACTCGACATAATATCATGAGTGCTCAAAATAATATGTTGAGCTCTCGATATACTATGTTGAGCGCTCGAGATATTATATTGAGAGCTCAAGATATTATGTCGAGCTCTCGAGATATTATGTCGAGCGCTCGATATAATATTGTTGAAAAAATATTACTGAATGTCCTAAATATACCACCGTATATATGGGTACTCTGTCCGTGAGGTGTTTTATGGGACATCGCCTTTCTAATAGGCCTAACAAAATGAAATTTTGTATTCGGGAGTAGTTTGATGCACAGATTGTAAATATAAAAAGATTTTATTGCTTAACCTTTAAACATAGAAAAACTGTATATAGCACTGTGGGATACCGTCACTATGGGACATTTCATATATAATATCCCATTAACTTTCCAAAAACAAAATCTATATATAAGCACTGTGGGATACCGTCACTGTGGGACATTTCATATAATATCCCATAAATCTTCCATTAACAAAAATTATATATAAGCACTCTGGGATACTGTTTCATGTAACATCCCATAAACATTGTAGATACCGTCATTGTCAGCCATTGTCATATAAATTCCCATAACCTTCCACCAAAAAATGTTTAAAAGCACAATGGGATCCCGTCGCTGTTGGGCATTTCAACATAATATAGCAGAGCTTCCTAGCAATTATTTTTTTACAATCTTTCACACATTATCTGGCTAAGCAGATAAAACCAGAAGTAAAACTGTGTCCATATTGTTTTGTTTGTTTGTATTAAGAGTTTAACTGTCCAGTCAACACTATTTAGGTCATTGTTGAGCAAGTCAGTTTTCCTATCCATACTTGTGCTGGGACGGCTTATACGAAATCTGTTTACCAGTACAGTGCACAATATTTCACCAGAAACTGACAACTGCCCTTCTTGAAACAGTGAAAGGGAGAGAATCGTCGAAGAAAAGATTTCATGATCAATCTCCATGAAATAATATTGCCGACCGCGACAGGTATCGAACCCGAGTCCACCTGATCACCAGGCAGACGTGCATCTGACTAAGCTACCGAGGCCGGCTGTGCCCAAACTGTAGTCCATAAAACACAATTGGGTGTATGTTACAAGGTTGAAGAATTCCATTTACACGCCCGTTTTGGTCACAGTAATGCAGCATTTATACTCTATGTGTTGATATTGGTGTACCTGCCAGTCCTAAATTTAATTAATGCATCCAGTATACATGTTCCTTATACAAGGTTGAACATTTTAGACAAAAACGTACATGATTGACCACGTGAGAAACAGCTACTGTTTTCATCTTGACGATCTTACAATTTGAGGGAAAAGTGAACAAATTAACTGCTAGGATGTCCTTTTTAGTGAATAAAATGACCTTCAGAGTTCGGTTTATTTTCAATGACCATGTTATTTTTTTTCTGCACAGAAAATTACCTTTTGATCTTTCCACGATGGCCTTTTAATCGTTCACCCGAGTCATTTAAAGCAATACGACCTGATGACTTAGTCTTTAACCCGATTTAACCCATAATTCCAACTTAACCCATATTCTAACTTAAATTCTGTCTTTTCAGGACAAACACTCTGATTAAGATTTAAGACATCTTAATCCAATATTCAGGTGGAGATTCATTAAGACTGAAGCAAAAGAATGTGCACTCTACTGGTTAACCGCTTACGTATATGCCTGACAAGAAAAATTGTGGATAAAAAAACTGACCGGCTCAAAAATTACTTAAATAGTGTTGACTGGGCCGTTACATAAGCTGAACGTTTGTTTTGTTTGTTTGATTTGTGGTTTAACGTCTCCTCAACACTGTGTAGGTCATTTTGGAGGTGTTGCTTCCAATTTGGTGGGACTTTTACCTGACACTGTGATGAAATGACATCTCAAGCCCTGCCACCCAATGAAACCAACAGGGCTTATAGACATGGGCGGCCCGACTAGCACTGCTTTGCCTGGGCAGGTTTAGATCCTGTAAGTGGTTTACCAAAGTTTTGCCTGGCCAGGCTTAGATCCTGTAAGTGGTTTACCAGTACTTGGGTACTCAAGAGACTCAACTTGAAAGGGATTGTTGTATCATGGCGTGTGGTGCTCTAATGACCTAACAAGTTCATGGGATAGACAAGATTAAATGGAGGAATATGTATGTCCTATGGAAATTAGCTTCTAGAAGAGAATCACTCTGGCTGGTATAAGTGATTACTCTACAGAGGTAAGGATTCCACTGAAAGTCCTGTATGTATTTCTATGGTTGCAAGACAGAGAATTTTCCTTCCACAACAGTCCCAAAGATCTAGATCCATCTTATTAGAAGGATATAGATCTTAAGGATTGTTTTGGAAGAGAATAATCCGTTTTATAACAGAATTACACAAGACTGACATATATCTGCAGTAATTTTGGGCGAGTTTAGCAGTCTTATAACCAAATAATTATAGGCCCCCGCCCATAGGGGCTTGAAGAAATATATGGGCTGCATGATGCTTCAACGCAGAGCTGAATCCGGCCCGCAAACCGGATTGCTCACTGGGTTACAGGCAAGAGTTCCGCTTGACATGAGTTTTCGTTCATATCTAAACATGTCTTCATTGCACTAGACCCTTCATTATCATGTTGGAACGGATGCAAGACCTTATAAAAATCATCAAACCTGCATGTACAGAAGTGCAATTGCCTTAGCTTGAATCTGAGTAAGGTCTTCAAGGGGCAGCCCCTATGTGCTTATAGCATCCGGTTACCGTAAAAACCAGTTTAGTCAGTCAGGTCTTCAAAACAATAAACAACCATTTACTAATAAAGTTTGTTTTTATTTTCATCATTTAAATTGCACATAATGTAAATTTCCTAAAATCACCCCCCTCCCTTCCACTCCCCCAACATCGGGGCTTGAAGAAACAGATGGGCTGCATGATGCTTCCATGCAGAGCTGAAACCGACGCACAAGAGTACTGGTAAACCACTTAGAGGGGATCTAAGGCTGCCCAGGCAAAGCGGTTGGAGTCTGACCATCCATGCTTATTAAACCCTAATGACCCTATTGGGCGACAGGGCTTGAGATGTCATTTCATCTCAATGTTAGGTAGAAGTCCAACAAAAATTGAAATCAACATATACAAATGATGTATACAGTGTTGATAGGGACATTAAACCTCAGATCAAACAAACAAAGCTGATTGTGTTTCGTTTCACTGACCGTTCCAAGGCGGTTCTTCTGTCGCGGTTTAATTTTGTTATAGTTTGTCCGAGTATCTTGGGTGTTTGTGTGGCTTATGTTATTTATTTTGGATAGCCAGTTGGCCATTTTGTGGGATAGTGACTGTCCTTTTGGCTTTCTGCTCTGTTGATGTTTCTATTAGGGTCTGATGTTTCATGTTTGTGTTTCTTTCCCTTGGTGTCTCTGACGGGAGCTGTGGGTTGATTGTATCGATTCCTGCTCATTGCCTCCACTTCTATTTTCTACATTTTGTTCAGCAGAGCAGAACCATTTTAGCAGTTTGGGTGGAGGGTCACCCAAGGATATTCCTGTGAAACTATTTTAAAATTGGCATTGTGGTTTTGGAGATGCCATTTGAAGCAATTGTTGATAAACAGACGGAGGGCCGGACATTTCGACAGGGACGGACAGAAGACAGAAAAAAGGCGATCATAGTAACACACCTTGTGCTTATATGAGCTAACAATTGGCTCCCATAGGAGAACATTTTTCATTATGAGTCAGAGTAGGCCCTTTTGCAAGAGCTGTTTTGCTTTGACAAATGGTGAAAAATGAGATGCATCACACACCTTAAATATTGATAGTGAAAACAACCTAAAGCTGTCAGAGGATCTTATTATAGCCCCACTGCAGCACAATTAGGCAGTGTTGAAATATTTTCAATTCCAGCTTTATACCAGAAAACATCACTGAAGAGCTCGAGCATGGTACATGGCAACATAAAAACTTTTCAAGGGCTTTTACTCCATAATTTCTGGGCCATTAGACCTAATTACGGTATACACAATTCATCAAACCACTGTTCATATGTGTACCAGGTTTCAACTTTGTGTAACCCTTACAGTTCTTGAGAATAGGTAAAAGCTTCATCAAAAAGGACAACAAACGTAAAAAGTTAAGCAAAATGTACTTCAAATAGTTGAAAACCTACTAAGGGACAAAACTCCAGGAGTGATGGACCATTGATTCTTATTCCAGCTTTCATAGTTCCTGTCAAGAAAATTTTCAAGAATAGCAAAACTTGAGAAATTACATAAATAGGTAACTCCATGGGTCATGGGCCCTTGGCAACTGTTCTGCCATTACAACTTTCTTATTTAAGAGACCAAGTGTGGTAAAAGTTTCATTGAGGCAGGACCACAAAGATAAAAAGGTATCAAACAAAATGTATTTTATTATTCTGGAACCTATTGAGGGATATAACTCCAAGTGTCGCAGGCCCTTGGTCCCTATTAAGGTACAAAGGAAACAGCTAGTTAATGTCTGTTTATACAAACTTTCAGCATTCATATTTCCTGAGATATCTTATTAGAAAAAAATTCAAGAATGGCAAACTTTGAGAACCTATCAAGGGATATAACTCAATGAGTTATGGACCTTTAACCCCTACCCTTATATACTCAAAACATTCAATCATTGTTCATGTTTATACAAACTTTCAGCTTTCTAGCTTTAATAGTTCCTGAGGTATCTGTCACAAAAGTTCTTGTGAAAGGCACTATTGGAAAACCTAACATAGGACATAACTCATAACACAAACGTTATGTTTTGTTTGTTTGATTTGAGGTTTAACGTCCCAGTCAACACTGTAAAGGTCATTTCTGAGACGTTGCTTCCAATTTTGTGGGACTTTTACCCGACATTGAGATGAAATGACATCTCAAGCCCTGTAGCCCAATGAAACCAATAGGGTTTATTAGCATGGACGGTCCGCCTCGCACCGCGGTTCCTGGAAGGCTTAGATCCTCTAAGCAGTTTACCAGTACTAGTGTGTGGGCTGGATTCGGCTCTGCGTGGAAGCATCATGCAGCCCATATATTTCTTCTAGCCCCTATGGGGTTCGGGCCGACAAACTTTGTCTAAGGGGCCCCGGGGTGTGGCTTATTTGGACCCCAGGGGCATGATTGGCCGGATTTTTGTAGGTGACCACTTGACATTGTTACAAGCTAAATATCCAACCTCTGGGTCCTGTGGTTTCAGAGAAGAGGATTTTAATATTTCCCATTGTAAGTCTGTGGGAGCTTTATGTTGCCATGGCAACAAGAATTCCAATCGGATCAGCCCAAAAACCTCATGCAGCCTTTCCCCATACCTGATGATGCTTCTTATGAAATTTCATCAATATTGGCTATGGGGTATTAGAGATATACCTACTTGAAATTGTTTGCTGACGCACGGACGCACACACGACGGACGAAATGTGAGCACAAAAGCTCACCTTGTCACTATCGAACCGAAACAAAATTCAGGAAGTACGTACTACAGATGGACAGAAAGATGAATGAGCAAGCAGAAACACAAACTGCCAAAATGAAAACATAATACCCTGCCACTAATGAGAGGCAGCATATAAAAACTTGGGTATAAAACTTTAAAGTGACACCCTTGCCATGGTGACAAAAATAGCTCCCTATATTTTTATAGACAAGCTTATATGCAAAAACAGGTTCATATAACTTGAAATGTGACTACAGGACACAGATGTCCCCGCCTGAGTGAGTGGGTGTTTGAGTTTTACATCTCACTAACAGCTAAGGTCATATGGAGACGGGACCTCGGTTTAAAGACTCATCCAAAAGTCTGAAGAAGCCCGGGATCGATCCTGTGACCCCTGATTTACAATGCGAGTAGTAGAACCACTGCACCAAGGGGGCTTCTATGTCCCCGCCTGAAAATATGTTGATGTTAGTAGTTGACCTTTGACTGATGTCTGACCTTGACCTTACAGGTACCGACCTGGGTCTCCCGTGCAACAAATTGTCTCAAGATGGTTAACATTCCTGCCAAGTAATTTCCAAGTCCATCCAGGAACAACAAAGTTATTGAGCAGACACAACAGACACATTTCTTTACCTTTGACCTCTAAGTATGACCTTGATTTTGGAGGCACCAACCTGGGTCTTGCGCATGATACATCAACTCAGGATGATTAATATTTCTACCAAGTAATTTCCGAATCTATTCAGAATAACCAGACACAAGAAAAAGACATTTTCTTTACATTTGACTGCTAAGTATGACCTTGACCATAAAGGTACCAACCTGGATATTGTACATGACATATCCTCTCATGAAGGTTAACCATTCTGCCGAGTAATTTCAAAAATCCATCCAGAAATAAGGAAGTAATTGACCGTGTTTAAGTTTCTGACCCTTTTATTAACCTTTGACCTCTAATAAAACCTTGACATGGAGGTGTGGACCTGGGTTTTGTGCGAGATAGATAGTCTCATGCTGGTTAACATTTCTGCCAAGCAATTTCAAAATCCATCCAGAAACTAGAGCTGTCAGAGGATCTGACTATAGCCCCGCTTCAGCGCTGTCAGAGAAGAAAGTTATTTAAGCTGCAGAGAAAACAGTTATGAACAAGAAATAACTGTTGAAAATTTTACATTATCTGGAAAAACTCTAAGAGTTGTGAGCCCTTGTCCCTCATTTCAATAAGCATGATACATTACCAGAATGTCCATGTTTATACTAAATTTCATCTTCCATTTTTCAATGTTCAAAGGGTAATAACTCCTAAAGTAGGCAAATCAGAGTCAGGGTTCCTGCGCTCTGCACATTGTCTCATGGTGCTTTACACTTGTGTGAAGTGTCATGAAAATATCTCAAATGGTTTGTGAGTTATGGGCCGACACAGTCAAAATTGCCTTTTTAAATGTTCAAAGGGCAATAACTCCTAAAGTAGGCAAACCAGAGTTATGGTTCCTGCACTCTGCACATCATCTCAAGGTGCTTTTCATTTATTTGAAGTTTCATGAAAATATCAGAAACGGTTATGGAGCGGACATAGTTAAAATTGCCATTTTTTTAATATTCAAAAGCCTATAACTGAAAAAGTAGACAATCCAGAGTTTGGGTTCCTGCGCTCTGCACACGTAATATGGTGCTTTACATTTGTGTGAAGTTTCATAAAATTATCTCAAACGGTTTTTGAGTTATCGAGCAAAGACGGCTAAAATTGATATTTTTCAATATTCAAAGGGAAATAACTAAAAAATTAGGCAATCCAGAGTTATGGTTCCTGCACTCTGCACACCATCTCATGGTGTTTAATGTTTGTGTGAAGTTTCATGAAAATATGTGAATGGGTTTTAAAGTTATGGAGCGGACACGAAAATTGTTAACAGACACAGACAGACACACAGACAGACACACAGAAAATACGAAAACCAGAGTTATGGTTCTTGCGCTCTGCACATTGTCTCATAGTGCTTAACATTTGTGTGAAGTTTCATGAAATTATCTCAAACGGTTTTCGAGTTATGAAGCGGACACTGTTAAGATTGCCATTTTTCAATGTTCAAAGGGCAATAACTCCAAAAATAAGCAATGCAGAGTTATGGTTCCTGCGCTCTGCACATCGTCTCATAGTGCTTAACATTTGTGTGAAGTTTCCTAAAAATATCTCAAACGGTTTTCGAGTTATGAAGCGGACACAATTAAAATTGCCATTTTTCAATGTTCAAAGGGCAATAACTCCAAAAGTAGGCAATCCACAGTTATAATTCCTTCGCTCTGCACATTGTCTTATGGTGTTTAACATTTGTGTGAAGTTTCATGAAAATATGTTAAGCAGATACAAAGTTATGGAGCCAACACAAATTAACGGAATCACGGAATTACGGAAAATGTTCAAAGGGCAATAACTCCAAAAGTAGGCAATCCACAGTTATAATTCCTTCGCTCTGCACATTGTCTTATGGTGTTTAACATTTGTGTGAAGTTTCATGAAAATATGTTAAGCAGATACAAAGTTATGGAGCCAACACAAATTATTTTTCAATGTTCAAAGGGCAATAACTCCAAAAGTAGGCAATCCACAGTTATAATTCCTTCGCTCTGCACATTGTCTTATGGTGTTTAACATTTGTGTGAAGTTTCATGAAAATATGTTAAGCAGATACAAAGTTATGGAGCCAACACAAATTAACAGAATCACGGAATTACGGAATTACGGAAAATGTTCAAAGGGCAATAACTCCAAAAGTAGGCAATCCACAGTTATAATTCCTTCGCTCTGCACATTGTCTTATGGTGTTTAACATTTGTGTGAAGTTTCATGAAAATATGTTAAGCAGATACAAAGTTATGGAGCCAACACAAATTAACGGAATCACGGAATTACGGAATTACGGAAAATGTTCAAAGGGCAATAACTCCAAAAGTAGGCAATCCACAGTTATAATTCCTTCGCTCTGCACATTGTCTTATGGTGTTTAACATTTGTGTGAAGTTTCATGAAAATATGTTAAGCAGATACAAAGTTATGGAGCCAACACAAATTAACGGAATCACGGAATTACGGAATTACGGAAAATGTTCAAAGGGCAATAACTCCAAAAGTAGGCAATCCACAGTTATAATTCCTTCTCTCTGCACATTGTCTTATGGTGTTTAACATTTGTGTGAAGTTTCATGAAAATATGTTAAGCAGATACAAAGTTATGGAGCCAACACAAATTATTTTTCAATGTTCAAAGGGCAATAACTCCAAAAGTAGGCAATCCACAGTTATAATTCCTTCGCTCTGCACATTGTCTTATGGTGTTTAACATTTGTGTGAAGTTTCATGAAAATATGTTAAGCAGATACAAAGTTATGGAGCCAACACAAATTAACGGAATCACGGAATGACAGAAGGACATGGAAAATCCAATATAGCCCCACTTTTTCAAAGCGGGGCTATAATAAGAAAGTTATTGATCATGTTTAAGTTTCGGACCCAAATTTTACCTTTGACCTCTAAATACAACCTTGACCTTGGAGGTACATACCTGGATTTTGGAGGCAATACATTGTCTCATGATTTTAACATATTGACCAAGCAATTTCCAAAGCCATCTGGTAATAAGGAAGTTATTGGCCATGTTTAAGTTTCGCATAACCAAAAACACACCTATATAATTTTTACCCCCTTGAACCCCTCTTTTATATAGTAAAACTGGGGTTTACAGGGGTAATCAATTTTCTTATTTCTGCTCTAAAACATATATTGAGGGTACTCATTAGAACCGCCTCTAGAGGCAGTTCTAATGAGTGCCCAAAACATACATTGTGGGTACTCGTTAGAATCACCTTGAAGAGGTGGTTCTAATGAGTACCCACAATCTATGTTTTGAGCAGAAATAAGAACAAGAGCTGTCTCATGACAGCATAGCTTGTTAGCAACAAATTACAAAGATGTCAAAGATTTTGACCCCTAGCTGCACCCCATCCCCACTCCCAGGCATGAACCCAAGGGTGTGTTGTCTTGGAATCTCAGAAGACACTCCCAGGTACCCAAGTTGTAAATATTAATGCTTTGTGAGGAGTGGCTGTTGAGATATAAGCATTTCAAAAACTTTTAACAGTTTTACAGAAGTGTTCTAGATTTTGACCCCTAGCCCCACCGCGGGGCATGAACCCAGGGGTCTGTTCTCTTTGAACATCAGAAGACACTCCCAGGTACTTTAGTTCCAAATATGAGTGGTCTGTGATGAGTGACTGTTGAGATATAAGCATTTGAAAAACTTTTAACGCAGTGTGATGGGAACGCACACACAAACGTGCATGCCGAGGTGACAACAATAGCTCTCCATGTACTTCATACTGGCAAGCTAAAACTAGCACAATTTTTCATCTTAAAATTTTCTTTTTTCTGTGGTAAAATTTACACTGTATTTGTATTGGCAGGTTTTCATGGATCAACATTTTGACCTTTAACCTTTTATACGACCTTGACCTTGGATGTACTGTCCTGGTAATTTCAAAATCGATCCAGAAATAAGCAAGTTATTGACCCTGTTTAAGTTTTGGACGGACAAAGGAATGGACAGACAAAAACGGACAGGGGCAACACTATATGTCCTTCCACCATTTTTTGAATGGTGGGGGAATAAAAAAAGGTTTGCTACAGGAGCAAACTTCAACAATGACAAATTTTTATAGAAAAATTAATACAGATGAAAATAGCTGAATTTGAAAACAACATAGAGCCTGAAATGACGGTTCATAATGAGTTGCCCCATCTAGATCTGAACTGTTTGCCCTCTAGTCTTTGAATTTTCAATAGGATATTGCTTTGATGAAACGTTGTTTTAATGTTGCAGAAGCAGATTTTGTTATCAACTTTTTGTGCTTGAAGGGTTGAACTCTCAACAGTATGTAAGGTTTCGTTTCTAAGACAGGTATGGTAGTTGTCAGCCCCTTTCTCTGTCTGTCTTGGAGTTGGATTCTCTGGTTACCAGCCAACAGCTGCCAGTGTCATAGTTCTCCATGAAAACCTATAAAAAATGTTAAATGTATTATTAATGAGTATGGATATACCTTTATGTACCGGCCCCGATAGCTTAGTTGGTAGAGTGTCCGCTCCCGGGAACAGGAGGTCACGGGTTCGATCCCGGGCCGCGATATACCAAAGCTGTTAGAAATGGTACTAGCTGCTCCTCGCTTGGCACTCAGATTTACGGGGTAGAGCTAGGCCTGGTCGACCCAGTGTCAGGATAATGTGACTGGGTGTGGTATCATGTAATGTGTCTGGGACATGATACTTCAGTGAAGCAGCACTATAAAAGTGAGCATTGAGCTCCCTGTCGCAACCAGACACCGTCGTGATATGACTGAAAATTTTTTGAAAGAACGTTAAACACGAATTCACACACACACATATACCTTCATGTTATTTTGCTTCTAAATGTAAATGCGACACAAGTTTTGAGATTTCCTGTTTGCCATCCTAACAAAGAAATGCTTCCAAATGGTGGCAACACTTAATTAAATAAAAAAAACTTGCTCCCTTAAAGACTTAAGAGGCCTCAAGGGAACATGGTCTTTTAGAACAAAATTTAATGCCAATGTAATGGGAGGCAAATTCTTGATAACATTAATCATCCCTGAAAGTACTCTCATTTATATCCATGTTCTTTGCATGGATGCATACATGCATGCATTTAGAAATCCTGAGTTTAACCAAGTTGTTTTTTAAATACAGTACTAAAGTAGTTCTCACTGAAAATAAGGGAAATTCTTTTTGACAATATCTAACTCACTATCACAAAGTTCATGGAAAACAACTCTCTCACCCCTGTAGGAATTCTTTCTACTTGTAGCCTAATAGTGAATATATACTGAGACAGACATAAATGAGCAAAAAGTGCAGTCCCAGATCCTTAGAACAGTCTTATCAGAGGTTACACTATCTGTCATTTGATCCCCATCTTTTGGCAAATACCTGGATTATAAAACCACACTCTTCCATTTCCAAGACAATAATCATAATTAATAGTTATTATTGTATGTGTCCAAGTCTTAAGAATTTTTAAGAAAGTATAGAACTTTCTCAGCCCCCGCCTATCGGGGCTTGAAGAAATAGATGGGCTGCATGATGCCTCCACGCAGAGCTGAAACCGCCCCACACATGAGTACTGGTAAACAGCTTAAAGTCGGACCGTCCATGCTTATAAACCCTATTGGTTTCATTGGGTGGCAGGGCTTGAGATGTCATTTCATCTCAATGTCATGTCAAAGTCCTATAAAATTGGAAGCAACGTCTCCAAAATGACCTTTACAGTGTTGACGGGGAAGTTAAACCGCAAATCAAACAAACAAAATAGAACTTTCTGTATTTGTTCTTGACTATTTAAAGACTTACTAAAAGACTTGATCACAGACAGATGTGCATTCAAGGTGCAGATCAGTGTTCCTTCATGGTGCACTTCCTCACTTATGTGGTAGGTCGAATTTTGAGCCACTGGACTGTCGGGCACTGAAATGTTGATATCATATTATGGGTTATGTTCAAATGAAAGACTGAATACGTTAATTGCCCTCATTATTGGGATGTATGGATGACTTGTTATTTTACATTCTTTTCAACAGTATTTTCGTCATACCAAGACGATCATAGGCTGATAATGAAATGTTGTGTGCAATGGAATCCAGTTGACGTTTAAGAAGATTTTGCATCAAGTGGGGTGAACTCAGGACTGCTAGATCAGTAGGCCAGCACTTAACCCACTGAGCTACCATGGTTCTGCCTCGACACTGGGAAGCTTTAATCCATTACTTCAACTTCCATTGTGGAAGTTTGAAAATACTTGAGGGTCACTGATGAGGCCTAATTGGCCGAAACTAGCTTGTCTGGCCCAGAAAACATGCACACTTCATATTTTCCAGTTCTGTGGTGTACCCCTTGCTTCCAAAGGATAACCCTTTTATAGAACATATTTAACGTCACTACAGTTGATGTCTGGGAATGTGTGGTCGCAGTAAACAGTCTTCCTGTCCTACATCATAGTGTAATTTGTATTTTCTTGTCCTTTGGGATCATTGATGCCATTGTGGAAGTTTGATAATACTTTAGGGACAATGATGAGGCCTAATTGGCTGAAACTAGCTAGTCTGGCCCAGAAAACATGCAAACTTCATATTTTTCAGTTCTGCGGTGTATTCCCTGCTTCCAAAGGATAACCCTATTATAGAACATATTTAACGTCACTGCAGCTGATGTCTAAGAATGTGTGGCGGCTGTAAAAAAGTCTCCCTGCCCTACATTATAGTGTAATTTGTATTTTCTTATACTTTATGATCATTGATTTCATTGTGGAAATTTGAAAATACTTGAGGGTCACTGATGATTGGCCGAAACTAGCTAGTCTACCCCAGAAAACATGCACACTTCATATTCTCTAGTTCTGTGGTGTATTCCTTGCTTCCAAAGCATAACCCTTTTATAAAACGTATTTAACTTTTCCTTCAGAATTCACTTTAATAGAATGCTTCTAGAGAAATAGTCTCAACTAGTAAAGGAGCATGATTCAGATTCAGAGTCAAGCACACTTTGTCTTGATATGTGGATTCATTATAGTTTATACAGTCAATTATGGATGTCTCAAAACCAAAGTACAGCTCAAACTACTGATTTCACAAGTACATTTTCTGGTCCATTTGAGATACCAGTAGTATAAGAGTACAGTTGAACTGTAATGACTAGAGGCCCAAGTGGGCCAGAATCACTCATCTGGATGAGGATGATCATATATATTACATTGTACCTTGGTTGCCATCTTGTCTTATCAGATCACATTGCTTTAATTTAAAATTTATCAGTTCTGAATCTGCATGCTGCCTTGATGCTTCTTATTAAGTTGCCAGCCTCGGTAGCTCAGTTTGATGCGCGTCTGACTGGTGATAAGGAGGATGCAGGTTCGATTCCTGCCGGGGTCGGCAACATTCTTTCGTGGAGATTGATCATGAAATCTTTTATACGGCCATTTTCCCCCTTCCGCTGATTCAAGAAGGGCAGTTGTCAGTTTCTGGCAAAAGAATGTGCACTGTACTGGTTAACCGCTTACATATAAGCCTATCCAGGAAAGTGTGGATAGGTAAACTGACCGGCTCAAAAATGACCTAAAACAGTGTTGACTGGGCTGTTAAACTCCAAACCAACAACAACTTCTAATTAAGTTTCTGAACAGCTAAGTCTGATTTAGGATTTATGAAGAGATGATGTTGGTGCAGAGTGGGGGTGTATAGTTTGTAAGGGCAGAGCTATCGTTTGCAGCTGCTTTTGGCAGTAGATTTGGTTTGAAGGTTTTCAAAATGGCCTCCTTGCAGGCCATCCTGCATATCACAACAAAACAATTTTAGCAATTGCAGATTTCCATGTCACCCTGATGCCTCTCATTAAGTTCAATCCAACTTCTGACTTATAGTTTAGGAGATGTTATTTGAATAGTAAGGTAAATAATAAGGTTCTATCTGGTACACATACCTTTACCAGAGTCTTTAACATAAACAAATTCTAAGTTACTGACCTTGACCTTGAGGGCATGGGTGGGAGTACTGCTGAATAAAACTTTGGACCTATATCTGTCGTCATACCAAATATGAACCAAATCCAACTCATGGGTTGGAAAATATGAGTTCATGTTCTATCTGGCCTTAACCTGAGTTTAACATGACTTGTCAGCCCACACATATCGGGGCTTGAAGAAATAGATGGGCTGCATGATGCTTCCACGCAGAGCTAAAACTGGCCCGCACACGAGTACTGGTAAACCGCTTAGCGGAACTAAGCCTGCCCAGGCAAAGCCATGCGAGTCGGCCCATCCATGCTTATTAATCCTGTTGGTTTCATTGGGCGGCTACCGTGTGAAATGTGTAATGCAATCGTTATTTTTTCCACCTTAATTCGCCTATCAGAGTACACCAGGCTCCGTTTCTTCATCGGTGGCATCTGACGGGCAACCAGACCTGGTTTCGCCTTCTAAAGACACTCTATCGGAGGATCTAAGCCTGTCCAGGTCAGACCTTCCATGGTTATAAACCCTATTCGTTTCATTGGGCGGTAGGGCTTGAGATGCCATTTCATCTTAAAGTCTGGTCAAAGTCCCACAAAATTGGAAGCAACGTCTCCAAAATGACCTTTACAGTGTTGACTGCGATGTTAAACTTCAAATCAAACAAACAAACAAACATGATTTGTGTGTAAGTATGTACACATACTAGTACAGATGGAGGTTCGAATGCACAGAAAACTATATCCTCCAGGCATCATCCTATGCGGGTGAGTAATAATAAAGAGTCTATCTACCAGATAAAATTGGTTGGGTCCCTAAATGTGTCTTATCACATGGAATAAGAATATATATGGTTTATGAATGTGGATCTGAATGGTTTCTGAGATATAGGGCCCTTTATGAAGTGGAGTGGGTGGGGCATGGCCCGGGCACAAATTGGGGGACCCTGCCATTTTTTATTATTCCCCATTATAAGTCTATGGAAATCACCCGGTAAACAACAAAGAGCAAGTCTAAAAATAGAATGCCGTGTTCCATAAGATTTAACAGCTTGTGAAACTTACTTAACAAGGTAAAAGCTGGTATCATACATTGCCGACAAAAGGCACCTATGGCCGTCAGCCAGGCTGTTGACGAGAGTCCCCTATGGCAGTGAAGGGCTTAACAATACATACTCTTAGGTAGCTGATGGCCTATTCACAAATCAGATTTCCTGCAATGCCATCTATTTGCAGCAGCAAATTGTTTTCCTTAGTGCTTGTCATTTGTTTGCCAATCAGAAGATACATTGCTATGTAAGGTTGTCCCACAACTTAAATGTAAAAAAAAAAACAAGAGGCCCATGGGCCACTATGCTCACCAGAGCTCAGGTGGGCACTGCCCAATGATAGCCATGTATTTTAACATGATGTGATTTTAATCTACCAATTATAAAGTCTCCCAAATGAACCCCTATATCCAAATGAGCATCCATCTGGACTCAGTATCTAAAACATTAGGCCTTTTATTAAGTAGAGGGTGTAGGGAAGGGACCCAATGGAGCTCTGGCTGGAATCACTAAACGCGTATTATCATAAGGAATAAGAATATATATGGTGTAGCAGTGGGGATCTGTATACCGGAGTTATAAGGCTTCTTAAGCGGTGGAGGTGTTTCCAAGATATTGGGTCTTTAATGAAATGAAGGGGTGGGGCACGACTCCGGCACATCCTGGGGGACCCCCAGGTTAGTGTCAATGAATGCGTCATATCATAAGAAACAAAAATATATAAGGTTTTGGGGCGGGGATCTGAATGGTTTCTGATATAGATGGCCTTTCGTGAAGTGGAGGGGTGGGGCAAGGCCCCGGTGCAACCAGGAAGACCTCCAAATTGGTGTCAATGAATGAGTCTCTTCATAAGGAACAAGAATATATAGGGTTTAGGTGTGGGGATCTGTAAGGTTTCCAAAATATTGGGCCTTTAATGAAATGGAGGGGGTGAGGCATGACCCCCGCACAACCCGGGGACCCCCAGGTTGGTGTCACTGAAAGCGTCTTATCATAAGGAACAAGAATATATATGGTTTTGGGGTGGGGATTTAAATGGTTTCTGAGATATATGGCCTTTTGTGAAGAAGAAGTGGTGGTTCAAGGCCCAGGCACACCCCGGGAGACCCCCAAGTTGGTGTCAGTGAATGTATAGTTTCATAAGGAACAAGAATATATATGGTTTAGGGGTGGGGATCTGTAAGGTTTCCAAGATATTGAGCCTTTTATGGAATGGAGGGGGTGGGGCATGACCCCGGTACGTACCGGGGGACTCCCAGGTTGGGGTCACTGAATGCATCTTATCATTAGGAACAAGAATATATATGGTTTAGGGGTGGGGATCTGTAAGGTTTCCAAGATATTGGGCCTTTTATGGAATGGAGGGGGTGGGGCATGACCCCAGCACATACCGGCGGACCCCCAGGTTGGTGTCACTGAATGCATCTTATCATAAGGAACAAGAATATGTATGGTTTTGGGGTGGGGATCTCGATGGTTTCTGAGTTATATGGCCTTTTATGAAGTGGAGGGGGTAGGGCATGGTCCCGGCTTAACCTGGAGGACCCCCATGTTGGCATTAAAGCATATGGCTGAGAGACATTTACAAAAGGAACATTTCTATAAAAGTTTTGTCAAAATATCTGCAATGACTTGGCAGTAAATGCCAGTAAATGCCATTTTTCAGTTTTCCCCATTATAAGTCTATGGAAAATCTAAGCTGCCATAGCAACCAAACTGAAGAGTCAAATTTTATAAAAAAAAAAAATACAAAATCTGTAAAGGCAAATATGGTGAATATTTCCAAAAACTCTCAGCCTTATAGAGCATTCGGTTTCGGAGGAGATGATTTGTGAAGTATTTTTTTTCTATTTTTTTATTTTGGTTTCCATGGCAACCAATACAAATGAGCAGTAGGCCTAAAATCATACGGCAGATAGTAGATTGCCTAAGGAACATTTTTATGTAAGTTTTGTCAAAATATCTGCAGAGGCTTGGCAGTAAATGCCATTTTTCAATTTTTCCCATTATAAGTCTATGGAAACTACAAGTTGCCATAGCAACCAAACTAATGAGACGATTTTGATAAAAAACACAAACTTTCAATCCCCCATCCCAAGGATGCTACAGATAAAATTTGAGCCCAATCGGCCCAGTGGCTTCAGAGGAGATGTCCTTTGAAAATGTTGACGTCATAGGACAGACGACGACGACGACGACGACGGACAACTGCCTATCCTATAAGCTCCCCTGGAGCCTTCGGCTCTGGTGAGCTAAAAAAAACACTGAGTGATTAAATACTGAACACAACTCTAACAATTGACCTTAAGTTACTAAAGGACAAATCTGTATTAATGCTGTTGTTCATGTAACTAATGGTTATAAATAGAAAATAGTCAGACTACTTTTATCGATGGTACTTGTTATGTCGGGCCCCGCCCATCAGGTTGAAGATATAGATAGGCTGCACGATGCTTCCACGCAGAGCTTAAACCGACCCGCACACAAGTACTGGTAAAACGCTTAGAGGATCTAAGCCTGCCCAGGCAAAGTGGTGCGAGTCGGCCCGTCCATGCTTATAAACCCTATTGGTTTCATTGAGCAGCAGGGCTTGAGAAGTCATTTCATCTCAATGTCAGGTAAAGTCCCACAAAATTGGAAGCAACGTCTCCAAAATGACCTTTACATTGTTTACCGGGACGTTAAACCTTGTATCAAACAAACAAAAAACCTGTTATGTCAGAGAGTTGTGTTAGAGAGCTATCTATGGAATCTGGTTGGGTTTGCCAAACACTGAATACACAGATCAGGTGTCGGGGAATGCGGTTTCCGCTCAGCCGGCTGCTCAGGACCACACTATTTGTTTAAAGAATCTGGTTAGCAATTAAAACCTCCCAGTGAAAGTATATCAGCTAAAATCAGTCCAATATTTTAACTCACAGCAGGTTTATCTGTATGTTCCGCTGGAACTCAATGAGATAGCAGCCTTTGACATCATACATGTTAACTTCTATGCAAGCATGTATATTAGTTCATTGTTTAACCTACCATTTATGCCATATTTTTGTGTTTAACCCATGTCTTGCTGAACCAGGATATACTCCGCCTTTCTAAACAGTGTGGATCCAGATAGAAGCCATCTGCTAAGGATCTACACTGTGTGTGATTCTGTTTGACAGTTTGAATGAATACATTAAATATCAAGTACATGAATGCATTAATGCATCACAATAACAAATCAGAAGCAAAGGCAGTGATCTGTAGAATGAACACCCTTTTAAACCCCACTTTACATAGGTAAAAGTCGGAAGAGTAGGTGATGTCATTATTTTAATTTATTAGCAACATCTTTTTATTGGAATAGTTCTTTATTTTCTTATTGTGATTTTCTTCCTGTGACCTTTTTCTGTGACTATTTCCGTGACTTTTTTCTGCGCGCCGAAAGTACAGAGAGACAAAGTGAACATAATATATAATCTTGGCTTGCGAAGATGAGTAAATTCTTACTTTATTCCCTGATCAAATCCATTTTTAATGGCAGATTCAATCTGTCATTTCTAGCTATCCTGCGTGTTGTAAAGTAGTTCCGGCTTTCTTACGACTTTCTTCCGGCTTTGACCGCCAAAGAAATATGAGTCCGCACAAACTGTAGTCCGGTTTGGCGCAGTTATCAAAATTGTACATCCTTTAATCGCAATACAAACTTTTGAAGCAAACGACTTGACGATTTTATCTTACCTTCAAGAGAATAGATTCAGCATTTCATATGAATCAGCTGCATCATGCGAGACTGTATACCCAGATCAAAGGGGCGTCTGCTTGGACGTCTGCTCAGGTTTTACACTGTTTTCTAACAGTGCTGTCAATATTTAATCCTTATAGACCAGCCGGTCAGCTGCAGACCAGAATATTAATGGATTTTCCGACATTCGAGGTCAAATCTAGGTCAGTAACAACTAGGTGTATATCAGACTTTGCGAGAAAGGCTGTCCCTTTCAACCCTGGAATATGGTACAGATACCTATGCAAACAGTGTAGGTCCTGTGATATAATTATAGGTGCCATATTTAGCAGAATGGATGAGCCCAACTTCAGTGATGGAAGAGTACACTCCAGAAACTCAAGGCAGTGAATAAATCAAAGCACTGACACCAATCATGCCGATTGTCTCTAAATGCAGGCTGGTCATGAACGAGGACTTGGACTGATCCGTTTAAACTTAAGATGTTAGGAACTGATGCAAAAATGTAGAACAAGATCAGCACTGTGTTCTGTGGCATTTGATCTTAGTCTTCATTGTTTGCCAGATCGAACATTTGATTCAAGTGCAGTGTACCCAACACTGACAAACGACCCGGCTATGTTTGGGTTGTTTGTTTGGCATTCGACCGCTTCTTATCAAAATCTTCACTATTTGTTTGGAATTGCAGAGTTAAATTAAACAGTTTAAATCTCAGCCCAGGACTTTTACCCCAACCTGAATCCCACCAACACTTTTGGTGCTATGATTCTGAAACCAAACGATTGCATGATTACAATACGCTTATGCGCCATGCCCTTAAGCTAAAAAGGTTAAATAAATCAACCGTGACGTATGGTTACCAGCCTGGCCACGATCCTGTGTTTTGTTTTGTTTGATTTGAGGTTTAACGTCCCCGTCAACACTGTATAGGTCATTTTGGAGACGTTGCTTCCAATTTTAGGGACTTTTACCCGACACTGAGATGAAATGACATCTCAAGCCCTGCCCCCAATGAAACCAATAGGGTTTATATGCATGGAGGCTTTGCACCGCTTTGCCTGGGCAGGCTTAGATCGTCTAAGCAGATTACCAGTACTCGTGTGCGGGTCGGTTTCAGCTCTGCGTGGAAGCATCATGCAGCCCATCTATTTCTTTAAGCCCCGATGAGCGGGGGTCAACGATCCTGTGTATCACCTTCACACCAGCGCTGATAGAAACCACATGTTCAGGATCAAACTTTTGATGTGTGATGTAAGGTCGTGCCTAGAAAAGAAATTGTATTTTGTTCTCAAAAAGCATCACGTGAGAATGTATTGCAACATTTTTCATTAAACCCTGGACAGTTAGAGTGAGTGAGTGAGTGTTTGTGTTTTACGTCCCACCAACAGCTAAGGTCATACGGAGATGATACCTCGGTTTAAAGACTCATACGAAAGCCTGGAGAAGTTCGGGTTCGATCTTGCGATCCCTGGTTTACAAGGCGAGTAGCATAACCACTACATCACGGAGGCTTCTAATGGACAGTTAGATGCTGGACGTAAAGCGGATGGCGTTGACTCTGATTTTGGGCGCCACATGTGTGTTATCTAAATGCCTGTTGGAGTGACATCTTACTATCAACAGACGCTAAACGTCGACGTAGCGGAAGACCGACGTCATCCGACAGACACATATGCGAAGCAGATTTCCGCCGGCATATGCTACACTGTAGATAAACAAAGGGTTTCAACTACCGACTAATAAGCACTGACACTGAACGTCGCCCTTATGCGATGCACTTTTGAGAGCTAGACGTCCCTGTCGTGACCAAAATTAATATGTCGACACAGTACGGAACACTTACGCTGGTGCCTGAAATACGTACATGTATATTGGCGTCTAAGCGACTCGCGTGATATGCGTTTCAGTGACACATCGCACTTCAGCGTGAATCACGCCGATTGTCGTTTCGGGATGTTTCGACATATGTGTAAGGTATGCCAAGGCGACACGTGCGTAATAAAGCATGATATATCGGATGGAATAAGCGAAATTGTATGTCGAGCTATTGCATGTAGCTAGCGACATTAAGAACATTTAAGATCATGGCTGAGACGTTAACTGAACAGTGAGACGTTACATCAATCAAATGCGTCGGCCTCGCGTGGCTCCATTTATTTGTTTAAGCTCAAAATCCAGGATATCTAATCCAGCAGGATTGCGGGCGGGATTATAGTGCTGTTCTTATTCAAAAATGTCTTCAAGCCAATGGAATTCATGTACTGGACTGACCGGCCCTTCTCCTCCGATCTCTTTCCCATAGAGTATCTTTTTGGGGGAGGTATCCACAACCGACCAGACAAAAATGTTACTTATTGACAGTAGCATTGTTAAAACTTGAATTTTAATGTTTGGTTTTGAAAATGTAAATAGTTTCTTTCCAAAATTTGAAACATCGAATGGCATTTCATAATACCATCGGTGTATAGACATCTGCAAACATATCATACAATGGAATTTGCAGAACTACTTTTCTTAATTTTAAGATCTTTTAGAAAGGTTGTCTGTAAGTTTTCACAGTGTGTTGATTTTGTCATAGAATCTGTCATTTCAGTGCCTTTGGCGCTTTGATTAACATACTAACCTCCTGTGATGCCCACTGGAATCGGCTCTATCAGCTTGTTAGTGCAGAGCAATTAGGGCTGAAACACTGCATCTCCTTTGTATTGCCCACATCAAATTGGTATTCTTCTACAAGAGTTTGGCATCTTGAACCATTGTTACTTTACCCTTGAAGAAAAATAGTAAACAGATTAAATCTCTTGCTTTCTCCTAGAGTTCTTGCAAACTTGTGTATTTCCTAGTCTATTATTCAATTTTAAGTGTATAAGGTACTGATGCAATTTTCCAGGTAACAAATTTATGAAAACTGGTAAGTAACATGAAAATAAAACAATGTTCAGTACTTTCTCTTAACTTTGTCCTTTGGCAAAGAAAAACTTTTTATTGTTATTCAGTTACTTAATACTTCATACATAATGTCCAAAAATCGAATGAGGATAAGTTTGTTATTAGTAAGTAAAGTTATGATGTCATCAATTTCTATTAAATCTAGAATGGTTGTCTGGGGACAACTTGTCAAGCCCACTGTTTGCTTAAATGACCTATAGGCATGTGAAGAACTGATTCACTCAATTATTATACAAACACCACTCAAACAAAACCATGCTTAGACAGCAATTTCTTTTTTGTAATATTTATGAACCAAAAATTTCAATTAACAATATTTACTCTTGAGTCAATGATCATTTTATTGTCTGACCTTCAAGTGTGAACTTGACTTCAACTTACCTGAGCATATGTTTCAAATGAACAACCGTGCCAAATTGTTTTTAAATCCATGCATAAATGTAGAAGTTATGGCTCGACAAGCTCAATTTACGACCATTTTATCAGTTGACCTTCAGGTGACCTTGACCTATAACCTACATGAACAAATGTTTCTAAAAAGTAAACAACTGTGCCAGATTATTTTGAAATCCATGCATAAATGTAGAGGTTCTGGCCTGGTCAAGCTAAATTTTAAATGAAAATTTTATCAGCTGACCTTCAGTGTGACCTTGGCCTTCATCAACCATGAAGAAATGTTTCAAATGAACATGTGTGCCAAATTATTTTTAAATCCAAGCATAAATGTAGAAGTTATGGCCTAGACAAGCTCAACTAATTACCATTATATAATCTGACTCATAACTGTGACCTTGACCTTCAGCCTACCTGATTAAATGTTTTAAATGGCACTGCTACTTCTCAAGGAGAACAACTGTGCCAAATTATTTTGAATTCCATACACAAATGTAGATGTTATGGCCGGGACAAACTCTAAATATTATTTCATTATTCATATTAAACAATCATTTTATTATTTGACCTTCAACTGTGGCCTTAACCTTCAACCTGCTGATTAAATGTTTCAAACGGCTCTGCTACTCCTCAAGGAGAACAACTGTGACAAATAATTTGGAAATCCATGCATGAATGTACAACTGGACATGCTCAAATTATTATTTATTTTACCATTTACAGCCATTTCATCATTTGAACTTCAAATGTGACCTTGAGGTTCAACCTACACGTACCTGAACAAATGTTTCAAATGGCACTGCTCTGAGTGAGTCAGACTGTCCAGTGCATATAGGCCTTCTGGTTTCATTGAGCAGAAGGGCTCGAGATGTCATTTCATCTCAATGTTGGAAAAAAGTCCCAACATCTCCAAAATGACCTAAAGACAAAAGTGTTAATGGGGATGTTAAAACTCAATTCAAACAAACAAACAAACATATGGCACTGTTACACCTCAAGGAGAACAACTGCTCCAAATTATTTTGAAATCCATTCATGAATGCAGAAGCTATTGTCGGCAAGCTCCATTTATGACCATTTATCCTTTGACCTTCAAGTTAAGACCTTGACCTACAACCTACCTAAATAAATGTTTCAAATGGCACTTCTACTCATCGAGGAGAACAAAACCCAAACTATAACTGACTATAGCGCTTTTTTATGATCAAGAATATGATATACGAGAAGCACTTTTTTATGATCAAGAATATGATATGAAAAATAATCAACCATACTTACATCAAATAGCAACAGTGATAATGAAGGAACAGCAGCAAACTGTATGAGTTGCATTGACAATACACACTTTAATAAATATTGCAAATATTGCCAAGAGTTCTATACAAAGTGACACAAATTATTATGACATCTCGCCTCATAACTTGCTTTACATTTGTGTAAAGGTTTGTGAAAATATCGGAAACGGTTTCTTAGTTATGGAGTGGAAACAGATTATTACTGTACTGAGTTTATTCCAAGTTCAAAGGGCAATAACTCCAGTTCAAAGGGCAATAATTCCTAAAGTAGGCAATCCAGAGTTATGGTTCATGCACTATGCAAATCATCTCATAGTGCTTTACATTTGTGTGAAGTTTCATGAAAATACCTCAAAAGGTTTTTGATGACAAGGTTAAAATTGCCATTTTTCAATGTTCAAAGGGCAATAACTCCAAAAGTTATGGTTCATGCGCTCTTTGTTTGATTTGAGGTTTAACGTCCCCGTCAACACTGTAAAGGTCATTTTGGAGACGTTGCTTCCAATTTTGTGGGACTTTTACCCGACATTGAGATGAAATGACATCTCAAGCCCTGTCGCCCAATGAAACCAATAAGGTTTATTAGCATGGACGGTCCCCCTCGCACTGCGGTTCCTGGACAGGCTTAGATCCTCTAAGCGGTTTACCAGTACTAGTGTGCGGGCCGGATTCAGCTCTGCGTGGAAGCATCATGCAGCCTATATATTTCTTCAAGCCCCTATGGGCGGGGGCCGGGTTCATGCGCTCTGCACGTTGTCTCAAAGTGCTTTACATTTGTGTGAAGTTTCATGAAAATACCTCAAACGGTTTTTGAGTTATCATGAATAACAGCATTACAGTTGGCATTTTTCAATGTTCAAAGGACAATAACTCCAAAAGTAGGCAATCCGGAGTTATGCATCCAAAGGATAACCCTTTTATAGAACATATTATGGTTTTACACTCTGCACATCGTCTTATAGCGCTTTACATCTGTGTGAAGTTTCATGAAAATACCTCGAACGGTTTTTGATGACATGGTTAAAATTGCCATTTTTCACTGTTCAAAGGGCAATAACTCCAAAAGTAGGCAATCCAGAGTTATGTTTCATGCACTCTGCACATCGTCTCATAGTGCTTTACATTAGTGTGAAGTTTCATGAAAATACCTCAAATGGTTTTTGAGTTATGATGAATAACGGAATTACTGAATCAAAGAAGGACAAGGCAAATCCAATATAGCCCCCACTTTTTTAAAGCAGGGCTATAATTATTTTGAAATCCATACATTATGTAGAAAATCCAGACAGACACACAATTCATGCACAATGCACACATGCACATACACCAAACTCAAACTGTAAAAACTATGTCTTGCTCATCACAAGCAGGCTCGACAAAAGTGTGAACTTTTATGGCAATAAAATCTTACTACAAATAGTCATATATGACAACTGCATATTTCTCTTGAAGTCACTTCATTTGAAATTTGTGAAACTTTCCAAAGGTTTTGTCTCTTAAATTTCTTATGAAATGCCCACTCATGTAAGATCCTTCTTTTTTTCAGAACAGAAGTACAGGTACATAAACACCGTTCAAGCACATCAGAGTTGTGCATGGCATTAGGGTCTGTACCAATTGTCAGTCAGCCATCAGTTGAATTACCTATTGTGTTTAAATACTGGAACACTATAATCCATTATTTTTTATTTGGAATAAATTGAAAATTAAGGGTTCTAGGTGTCCCAATGGTATGTTATGCTACAGTACCTCTTCTATTTCCGTTGAAAGGCCAGCAAGCAACAGTTCAACTGTCATCTGCAGTCAGCAATGCTTCTTGTCTGACTTGGCAACACAGATTCTGTCAGAAGTCTCACTAACTGTCTCTAGGTAGCTCATAACTGGTCCAGAGTTCTAAAATAATTCAATAGTCATGTATACAGTGTTATGCACATAGCGATACTTTGCATTTCTAGCAACTATGATCTGCTATGATCTAACATACTAAACTGATGGTTCTAGAGCAGAAAATAATTGCAACACCTACAGGGTTTTCATTAAGAGGCGGTAGGATGCCAAAATGACCGCCTCAATTTATTTTCTGGTCATGTCAAATGTTTTGTTTTGTTTTTTTAATTTAAGTCTTAAGAAATTTTAGAAATTTGCCACCTCAAACTGGTGAATGGCCTCTTAAGAAAAATCTGATGGAAAACCCTGCACACAGGCTCACCAGAGTCCAGTTCCAAATTACCACCGCTTGTTTTTTGGACTGGCATGGTGATTCATGCATGTTAGATTTAAAGTTACCCAATTTGTTGACAGTTTCATACAAACCATGAACTATCAATTTCACAAACCATGAATGCTAGTTGCTACAAATCAAATTTGAGCCCAACTAGGCCAGTGGCTTTAATTTAAGTTTGAAGGAGGTGTTATTTGAAATATTTCATAGACAACAAACAATGATGGACAACTGAGTCTCGTATAAGCTTTCCTAAAGCCTTTGGCTCTGGTGAGTAAGAAGCATAAAAACTGTACGATGAACAATTTTTTTAACCCATTTTGGGGGGGCAACCCCTAAATGGGTACCTCGGCAAACAGTGCAGGCCCAGATCAGATGCCGCAGAACACGGCCGCAGAACATGGCATCTGATCAGCGCCTCAATATTAGCTAACAGAATTTTTCATAGAAAGTAGAATAAGGACAAAAATAGAAAATGTGTCAATACGACACAGATGCCCCTCCCTGGGGCCCGCTTCAACCTGAAAAAATCATGTTGTGATAACAGCTGTCATTGGACAGCATAACTCATCTGGAAATGTGTGCTTTAGGTCATTGGCATAGGTGGGCAGGTATTGCCGATTCAGCCTTTGAAAAATATTCATGAGCAATTAAAACTTTAACATAAAAAAATTTCTAAGTCCGTGACCTTGACCTTCAAGTCATGGGGCAAGGGCAGGGTAATGGCTGAAAGACACTTTTAACCTGTATCTACCATCATTCCAAATATGAAGCAAATCCATTATATGGTTGGAAAAGAATGAGCTCTAAAAATCTTTAACATCAAAAATTTTTTGAGTCTGTGACCTTGACCTTGATATCAGGGGGCTGTCGTATGGCTGAATAAAACTTTGGACCAGTAACTATCACCATACCAAATATGAAGCAAATCCATTTAATATGGTTTGGAAAATATGAGCTCTTAACGTACTTAAAATTTAACAAGAAATTCAGTGAAACCGAAGGATGCTTCCCGAAGATGTGCAGTAGGATGTGTGTGTGTGTGTGTGTGAATTCGGGTTTAACGGCGCTTTCAACAATTTTTCAGTCATATCACGACGGTGTCTGGTTGCGACAGGGAGCTCAATGCTCACTTTTATAGTGCTGCCTCACTGAAGTATCATGTCCTAGACACATTACATGATACCACACCCAGTCACATTATCCTGACACTGGGTCTACCAGACTACCAGTCCTAGCTCTACCCCGTAAAACTGAGTGCCAAGCGAGGAGCAGCTAGTACCATTCTTAACAACTTTGGTATGTCGCGGCCCGGGATTGAACCCGTGACCTCCCCTTCCCCGGAGCAGACACTCTACCAACTGAGCTATCGGGGCCGGTATCTTTCATTGTATAAAGTTTCACTTACTTCCTTTCTGTATGCTCCGGGCAAGCTTTTAATTAGGGAAGTAACACCATAAATACTGGTGACCGGGTTATGGTTCTTGTATTCTCTGATTCCCCTCATCGCCCTCTATCAGTATATCAAGTTTCACTTAAATACCTTTAATACTTTAAGAGATAAAGAGTATTACGGACGGACGGGCGGTCGGACAGACAGACAAAGCGGCGAGCATAAAAATTTCTATGTCTATGACCTTGACCTTGAGGTCATGTGCATAAATTGTAGGTAGGGTATTGCTGTATGTCATGTTGGACCTGTATCTATTATAATACCAAGTATAAACCCAATCCATCATATGAACTCTTAAAAAAATAATGTTAAAGATTTCTAAGTCTGTGACCTTGACCTTGAAGTCATAGGCATGGGTGGGAGTATTACTGACTAAAATTTCGGACCTGTATCTATTAGCAAACCAAATATGAACCAAATGAATCATAAAAGTTTGCCGGCCTCAGTGGCTCAGTCAGATGCGCGTCTTACTGGTGATCAGATGGACGCGGGTTCGACTCCCGCAGGGGTCGGCAACATTCTTTCGTGGAGATTGATCATGAAATCTTTTCTACGGTCATTCTCTCCCTTCCGCTGATTCAAGAAAGGCAGTTGTCAGTTTCTGGCGAAAGAATGTGCACTGTACTGGTTAACCGCTTACGTATAAGCCTGCTCAGGAAAGTGTTGATAGGTAAACTGACCGGCTCAAAAATGACATAAATAGTTTTGACTGGGCCGTTAAACTCCAATACAAACAAACAAAACATCATAAAAGTTTAGGTTCTCCCTGGTACAAATACCTTTACCCGAGTCTAAACATAAAAAAAAATTCAAAGTCTGTGACCTTGACCTTGAGGTCATGGGTTTGGGTGGGGGTTATTGCTGAATAAAACATTGGACCTTTAATCTATCATCATATCAAATATGAACCAAATTCATCACATGGTGTGGAAAATATGAGCTCAAGTTTTACCTAGTACAAATACCTTAACCTGTGTCTTAAACATTTAAAATTTCTAAGTCTGTGACCTTGACATTGAGGTCATGTGTATGGCTGGAGGTACATGTAGTGCTGAATAAAACGTTGGACCTATATCTATCATCATACTAAATATGAACCAAGTCCATCGCATGGTTTGGAAAATATGTCTTCAAAATTCAGGCTCTACCTGGTACAAAAACCTTAACCTGAGTCTAACAAGAGTACGTACACACTTTCGTACAGAAGGACGTATATTTGGACGCACGCATGCATGTACCCATGAACCCACGTACGGAAAACCGAAAAACTACATGTAATGATGTATATGCCCCCAACATCATCCGATGCGGGGAGCATAAAAAACTATATATGCACCCGGTATCTTCTGATGTTGGGGCATAAAAACAGGCATATCACCCAGTATATGACAAGTAGACTTGTCCCAGATATAGCAATCAAAGAGTCCATTAGTAAACAATGGGATAAAGTCTTAGCCTAGTGAGCTCTGACTCTTAATCATTAGGTCTTTCACTGTTGTGGTTCTAGCCTCACTTGAGTCATATGTGAGACACAAATTTAGGTTCTGCATCAGGTCAGGTGGTTTTTCTTTGGATCCTCTGGTTGTTGCCCACTCTGTGGCCTAGTGGATAAGAGTGCTGACTCTTAATCATTAGTTTAGTCTCACCGAGCCTGGCTCGGGTCACAGACGAGATGCCAAGTTCTGCAATGGAATGTCAGGTGGATTTTCTCTGGGTTGTCCTGTTTTCGCCCAACTCTGATTAACGATTGGCTTCATATAAGTAGTGAAATAATCTTAAGAGGGCTGTAAAACCAAAGCCAAAAAAAAAGGTTTAGCCTTATAGAGCAATATGATTTCTAAAGAGATTATTTAAGTATATTTTCCATTTATTTTTGTGGCAATATTCGCCCATTCTCCATCTTATCACATGGGAAAAGTTTTAACAGGAATCCTAAATAGCTCTGTTAAGTAGAGGAACGATAGAGTGAAAGTGGACAAAATACTTTCCACTTTAGCTATTCTGTTATACAAATCTCTAGACATTTGGTGTTTGATAGTGTAGGCTCTGATGAAACAGGATGAAAGCAAGGGGTTTGTTTGTTTGTAGTGGAGTTTAACGGCCCAGTCAACACTATTTAGGTCATTTTTGAGCCGGTCAGTTTACCTATCCACACTTTCCTTGGCAGGCTTATACGTAAGCTGTTAACCAGTACAGTGCACATTCTTTCGCCAGAAACTGACAACTGCTCTTCTTGAATCAGCGGAAGGGAGAGAATGACCGTAGAAAAGATTTCATGATCAATCTCCACAAAAGAATGTTGCCGACCCCGGCGTGAGTCGAACCCGTGTCCTCCTGATCACCAGTCAGACGCGCATCCGACTAAGCCAACAAGGCCGGCAAAGCAAGGGTTGTTTAAAGCTTAGTTATGATCTGGGTCCTGCCCTCTGGGCTTTGTCTGAGGAAGGTGGGTGCAGTTACATGTAGGAGCAGACCAAAAGAGATAAAATCTAAAAAAAAGAACCATCCTGGAAACCATCAACAATGTGTATAGTATTTCATTCAATCCCTATTTCCAAAACTAGATTGGTTGCCAGGGACAACTTGTCAAGCCCGCTGTCTGCTTTAGAACCTATAGACATGTGAAGAACTGATTCACTCATTTATTAGACAGAAGAGGAGCCCCGGTAACTCAGTGGGTTAAGCCCGGGCCTACTCATCTAATGGTCCAGAGTTTGATCCACACTCCAGGCAAAATCTTCTAAACTGTAAACGGAGTTCCACTGGACACAGCCTTTCACTATCAATCTCCCATCATCATGATATGACTGTTGAAAAGGACATAAAATCACGAGTCATCCATCCATCTATTATACAGAAGCCATGCAAACAACATCATGCTTACAGACAGCAAACTTTTTTAATATTTATGAGCCAAAAATTTCAATTTACACAAGCAAATGACCATTTTATTGCCTGACCTTCATGTGTGACCTTGACCTTCTACTTACCTGAACAAACGTTTAAAATAAACAATTTTGCCAGATTATTTTGAAATCCATGCATTAAATTAATGTAGAAGTTCTGACCATTTGATCAACTGAATTTCAAGTGTGACCTTGACCATCAACATATATGTACTTGAACAAATTATACTTGTCAAGGAGAACAACTGTGCACAATTACATGTATTTTGAAATAAATCTATGAATAAATGTAGCTCAGTTATGGCCCGGACACAAGCTCAATTTATGACTATTTTATCATTTGACCTTCAAGTGTGACCTTGACATTCAACCTACCAAAACAGATGTTTCAAATGGCATTCTAATCCTCAAGGAAAGCAAATGCACCAAACTATTTTGAAATCCATGCATAAAATTATCCATTCCTTTGATATCTACCTGTAATATATGCAATGAACTGATGAACAGATGGTAAAGAAAAATTATCCACATGATTACCAGAGGTATTTTTTTTTCTTATTGGCAAGGCAAATTTTCTACATTTTTAACCCTTTACCACTCAGGGATTTTGTGAATTTCGCTGATTTTCACAGTGTTGCACCTGACAGCAACTTCAACTAGCCTTTGTTTCATAACGGATGGTCCGTTTTACACCAAACTCGGTTTGAATGTTCATTGGGCAGTAGCCTTTCATGACTTGATCATTGTTGTCATGGCAAAGAGGGGGCATCTCAAAGTTGGCAAAAAGTGTGTTTTCACATGAATTTTCGACCACATTTTAATCTTCACACAGCTGTCAAGGCAACAATACAGGTGTTTGGCACTGGCCATTTTTACTGTTTGCAACATGTTTTATCAGCTTCAATTTTCAGGCATTTTTGATCCCAGACACCCTCAGATATAAATTTTAGCGGCCGGTTGTGTCATACACCCATATTGTTTCGGGATGTGAGGGGGCGGCCCCCTCCCCCCCCCCTCAATCCCCCCCCCCCCAGAATATTTAAGTGGGGAGGCGGACGCAAAAACAGGTCACTTGTCACTTTTTTGCCCAACAAATCCTAAAGCAAACATATAACTATCCAGGGGAAGAAATGCAGATTTTAGGTGCTTCTGGGGCTTAAAATGGGGTGGGGGGTGCAGACACGTAAAAACACGTATCTGAGTGGTAAAGGGTTAACAGATGATCATTAAATGAGACAGATAAAGAAGATACTTTTGTATAATCATAAACTCATAATTTATGTGAAATTGAGCACGACAATATTGAAATAATAATGCTAATTAAATGCAGTCAGAGTACTGATGCAGAACAAAAACTTATTGCCACTACTCACACCGTACAACCGGCTGCGTCGAAGACAGATTACTGTCTCTAAGACAGATCGCGGAAAACGTTTCATAGAAAGGGTAGGTGGAAATTTTTTGTTTGTATAAATCGAGAAGGCAATCTGTTGACTTTTGCTGCTATTGGAGAAGAAACTAAATGCCTGGAGATACCGCAGCAACATTCTGACTATATTTCAAAGCCAGATAAGGCTTTTCCAGTTCGTTGAAAAATATTTTCATCGAAAATTTTATGAATTTTTGTTTTTGGCGTCAAGTGTACGTCTACGGAACAAAATATAATACGTTCACTTACTCATGCTGAAACTTCGATTATTCAGCAGCATTTCTGCCAAATTGGACCGAATAACTAGGTTTAATAAACAAACTACGCGCCCCTAAAGAGACCAGGTGTCCAAAAAAATGCTGTCTCTAACTACAGATTGTTTTTATATGACTGTCCACAAACACAGATCAGAGATTTCGAAGGCTAACATTGATGACAGATCAGAATTTCGGTTACATCTTCAATAAAGACGAATTCTGGATGACTTAACGCCGGCAACTTCGGTGGAAACTATTTCATGCCAGCTCCACGGCATAACTTGTAATAATGCTGCAATTGAGTAACATAGAGGCTGCTCTATGATCATTTATATTTCCTGTCAACACACAAATTGTGCATCAGTAGAAGCCTCCATGGTGTAGTGGTTATGCTACTTGCCTTGTAAACCAGGATTCGCGGGATCGATCCCTGGCTTCCCAAGACTTTCGGATGTGTCTTTAAACCGAGGTCCCGTCTCCTTAGGTGATCTTAGCTGTTAGTGAGACGTACAACTCTCTCTCTCACTCTCTGGTGCAATCAGTAAACATCTGAGGCGTTATTTGTTTAATTTTCTTCTGCCTATACCTTTTCTTTCCTAGATGTCACATGACTCAGCGATTTCTGTTTTGTAATTAGTTAGGAATTCGATATTGAAAGTAAACAGCTGACGTTCGTGCGAATATCTGGTTGTGCCATTTTTCTTTACCATCAAACGCCATGTATTTTTATTGCACGAACAAGGTTGCACAATGCAATAATGAACCTTAAATAGGTCGTTATGCAAATGGTGCAGAGGCGACCATGTATAACAAGATGGTACGTTCGTCTGTATTAACCAATTCAGTACCAGAAACCCCTAAAGAGGTACCTTTGCAAACAGTGCAGGCCCAGATCAGACACTTCAGAATGCGGTAATGCGGCGTCTGATCAGGACCTACACTGTTTGTAAAAAGCTGAACCATTTTCTGAGTGAATTATAAGAAAACACAGCCCGACACCCCTAAATATCAAAATGGACTCCTGCCATATATAAGGTTGAAGATTCCATTTGGTACCAAAAAAAATCGATTTTACATGGCCACAATCCTCGCCCTTACTTCTGTCGTGATTAAGACAAAGAATTTATTCAGTCCGTATGAAGGCCTCCTAACTCATCAGTGCAACCTCATCAGTGGAAGCCTGGCTCTGCATGACATAAATAGTGATTACTGGACAAGGTACCCACTCTTTTTTGCTCAATTCTATTTTCTAGGCTTAAGGAGCCTACTGGGAATGCAAACATGCAAAAAGGTCAACTTTGAGTGCTGATCCATTGAAATCAGTTACTGAAAGTGATTTCCATGCTCTGAGCTTACTTTTCTGATCAATGAGAGCTGACATCTGTCCTTCTTAACCCTTGTTCTGCTGAATAAATTAATTTTGCCACATCCTTCTTTGACTATCAAAAAATCAAATTACTTGATGTCATTTATTCCTTTAAACTCACAAACTGAATGACAAACAGTGAAGATCTAGGTCAGATGGTATCTGGAGAAGAATCTCATCTGAATCTTCACTGTTTGCAAAGATACAGCCTAGCCTAGTTAAGCAGGACAATAGTTCAATCAGTGGAAGGGAGAGAATGACGGTAGAAAACATTTCATGATCAATCTCCACCAAAGAATGTTGTAGACCAAGGAGGATCTAACCTGCAAACTCCTGATCAGATGTGAATCCGACTGAGCCACTGATTTTGTTTTGTTTCTTTGTATTGGAGTCAACACTATTTAGGTCATTTTTGAGCCGGTCAGCTTACTTATTCACACTTTTCCTGGGCAGGCTTACACGTAAGCGGTTAACCAGTACAGTGCACATTCCAAAAACCGACGACTGCCCTTCTTGAATCAGCAGACGGGAGAGAATGACCGTAGAAAGGATTTCATGATCAATCTCCACAAAAGAATGTTACCTACTCGAACCCGCATTCTCCTGATCACCAGTCAGATGCGCAGCCGACGGAGCTACAGAGGCTGGCCTGAGCCACTGATACTAGTAAAAAAAATATCATGAAAGAGACTGGTCATCAGTGCCCACTTGTTGTCAGCTTACTTTACATACAGGTATCTCCAGATACGATGGAGTAATGAACATATTAAGGGAATTTTTTTTTCAGTAACATCGGTCATGTTGTGGGTACTAAAAGAATAATCTCATCAAGATTATTCTAACAAGTACACACAACAAAAGTTTTATCAAGAAGGAGCAAATAATTATGTCCCTTAAAAAATAGCCTTATTCTGCCCCCATAAATGTCAGTTAGTAAAAATAAACATCTTGACAGAGGTTGATCAGTGTCTACATTGTTTGCTAGTCTACAAGCTTTCTTCACTGGGTGGTTTGTTCAGACTTTGTCTTCTGAATAGTAGCATAGTCTGAGCTTTAATATTATATAGTCTTAGTTTTTTGTAAACTAATATTTATTTTTTAATTATTTGACATTTGGGTTTAATTTCGCATATGTGAGCACCATTTAGGCCAATTTATTCTCCAAGCCCAGATTGGTGGGGCGCTTATTTTGTCCTGAACAGAATCGTCAGCCATGTATTTAACAGGAATCCATTCAAAATAAAGGGGTGTCAGTATATGTCAGACCAAAACAAATATAGCTGGATTTTTAGTAAAAAGTGCAGACCCTGAACATATCTCACAGAATGTGGTGTCTGATCTGGGCCTTCAATGTATATTGTCTATATTTTTGTTCTGCATTAAGGCCCGTCCTGGACTCTAGATTTTGTCAAATTCGTTAGAGTCATGATCTTTTGGCTGTCTAATCCCTAGAGTATGCCCACCACCTAACCTCAGGGGGAAACAATGATATATTATAGGTTATAATGCATGGATACTGCATACAGAAAAAGAACAAATGACTTGCAGATCTATATACACATGTATTTGGTTTTCGGTATAGTAAGAACCCTGTCCCATCCCCTGACCCTCTGTAAAGGGGTCCCATAATAAAACTTTGCCAAGAAATGCATCAATTGTTATGATTATTAGTTGTTCTATCTACTATGCCTATGATCTCATCATGATATCACAAGATATTAAATATTGATTAGCTTTCTTCAACTGTTTAACGCAACACTGGTCTAACTCAAGTTAGATCAGTGTTGCGTTAAACCAAATACCAAGAATGAGATAGATCAAAATGCCAAATTTCTTTTTTAAGGTTTATTTTTATGAGAATGGCTAAAATATTTTATGTGGATGTGTATCAGCAAAGAATGGACCAAACTACATAAAAAAGTCATTTTTGAAAAAAAATGGAGTTAGCCCAGTGTTGCATTGAACGATCGAAATGTAGAAGTTATGACCTGAAAACCTCAGTTCATGACCATTTCATCATTTGTGACCTTGACCTTCAACCTACATGTACCCGCTCAACTGTTTCAAATGGCACTGCCAGTATACTCCTCAAGGAAAACAACTGTGCCATTTTTTTAAATCCATGAATAAACAAGAGGCCCATGGGCCACTACGCTCACCAGAGCTCAGGGGAGGCACTGGCCTCTGGTAGTCATGTATTTTAACAAGAATATATATGGTTATGGGGTGGGGACCTATAAGGTTTCCGAGATATCAGGACTTTTATGAAGTGAAGTGGGTATGGCAAGGCCCAGACGCATCCCTTGGCCCCCAGGTTGTTGTCAATGAATGCGTCTTATCATAAGGAACAAGAATATATATGGTTTAGGGGTGGGGATCTGAATGGTTTCTGAGATATATGGCCTTTTATGAAGTCGAGGGGGTGGGGCAGGGCCACAGTTAAGGCTGGCACGATTAAGCAGATAATTTATTAATTGATCAATAAATTCCACAAGAATGATTATCAGTACTGATTTGTTTGTAATCTATTATTTGATAAGTACAATTTACTACTCAAAGCTGTGCCTAAAATCGCTGGATCAGTGGCAAACAGTGCAGGCCCTGATGAGACGCCGCATTTTGCGGCGTCTCATCTGGGTCTACACTGTTTGTCCAGGCCTGTCTGTTCAAATCTATTCTTATGGTAAAATACAACATATGCTGAGAGTCGTGCTCAGACAAAGCCAGACAGGTAAGATTATGATCAAATCTTCAGTGAAAACTAATCGATTATCGATCACAATGTAAGGACTGATAATCAATTGTCTTTTCAGCTCCGATTAGCCAGCCATAGCCACAGTGCATCCCAGGGGAACCCCAGCTTGGTGTCACAAAATGTGTCTTATCATAAGGAACAAGAATATATATTTTACGTACTCCTCTGACATTAGTGTCAAAACTGAGTACTGTCCCTTGTCCGAGGCTCATGACCAGCTTTCTCGGCAGGGCCTAAACTGCTTTTATCAATACGAGGGACTACCGCATGACGTATAGCATGTACTGCTCACCAAAGTGATATAAGCATTGCATGCACAAGCAGGGAACCAGTCCATTTAAGTACATATCTATTTTTAGCTTATTTGGATGCCCAAATATGTATGTACATGCAGAAATCTTTTAAGATCGCTAGACCATTACTTTCATAATCAATTTTTAAAAACTCATAAGCTGTGCATGTAAGTGCTATTAAACTAGATACAAGAATACCAAGCTTGTCACGGCAAATAATGGGCTCTGATATACATGTGACTTCACACTTTGGTTATCTCGTACTATGGATAGCTCGGACTTTTTATCCGGTCCCGTAAGGTTCGAGATATCGAGCGTCGACTGTATACCTATATGTAAACACAGTGAGCTCCGGCCCCTGGGCCATTTTTGGCACTAGGGCTATAGTTTGAACAATCTTGGTAGAAGACTACTACAGGGATTTTGTTTGGGGCCGGACATCGGTCATAGTCCTTAAAAAAATTATGATTGTCAAAAAGATTTCAGGCCAGTCTGGACAAAATGTCCTGAAATGATTTTGGACTCTTCTTTATATTAATATTGTTTGTAAGAATCAATATTGTTAAACAAGAGGGCCATGATGGCCCTGGATCGCTCACCTGATCCATAAAGTAACAAGTGGGCCCTGGGGAGGGCCATTATTGACCCCAGGGTAATAATGTGCATAATGTTGAGGGAGGTCTAAAAAGGTGAAGATTGATACCAAATATCAACAAAGGCTATAATTTGAACAATCTTGGCAAAGGTCCACTAGATGAAGCTACACACCAAACATTAAAGAACCGGGCCTTGCAGTTTCAGAGAAGAAGATTTTCAAAGATAATCTCTATATAAACCTATGTAAAATGTAAAACCAAAGGGCCCGGGGGGTGTGTGGGGGGGGGGGATGGCATTTGTGGCCTCAGGGCTATCATTTAAACAATCTTGCTTGGGGCCCGCTAGATGAAGCTCCATACCAAATATCAAAGACATGGGCCTTGCAGTTTCAGAGAAGAAGATTTTTAAAGATTTCCCTATATAGTCTATGTAAAAACAAAGGGTCTCGGGCGGGGGCATTTTTGGACCATGAGCTATAATTTGAACACCAAATATCAAAGACCTAAGCCTTGTGGTTTCATAGAAGAAGATTTTGGAAGATTTTCCCTATATAAGTCTATGTAAAACCAAAGGGCCACGAGGCAGGGGCATTTTTGGTCTCAGGGCTATAATTGGAACAATCTTGGTAGAGAACCACTAGCTGAAGCTTCATACCAAATATCAAAGACCTAAGCCTTGTGGTTTCAGAGGAGAAGATTTTTCAAGATTTTCCCTATATAAGTCTATGCAAAACCACAGGGCCCCGGAGCGGGGACATTTTTGGCCCTAGGGCTATAATTTGAACAATCTTGGTAGAGGTCCACTAGATGATGCTTCATACAAAATGGCAAAGACCTGGACCTTGCAGTTTCAGAGAAGAAGATTTTTAAAGATATTCCCTATATAAGCCCATGTAAAACCAAAGGGCCCCGGGGCGGGGGGATTTTTGGCCCCAGCACTATAATTTGAACAATCTTGGTAGGGGTCCACTAGATGACGCTTCATACCAAATATCAAAGACCTGGGCCTTGTTGTTTCAGAGAAGAAGATTTTTTATGTTTTCGGTAAAAAAATCTATTTTTGGCTCCTGTGACCTATATGTGCAATGGACCGGAACAATTTGAACAAATTTGAAAGGGGACCACCTAAGGATCATTCCTGTGAGTGAGTGAGTATTTGAGTTTTACGTCCCACCAACAGCTAAGGTCATACGGAGACGGGACCTCGGTTTAAAGACTCATCCGAAAGTCTGGAGAAGCCCGGGATCGATCCTGCGATCCCTGGTTTACAAGGCGAGTAGCGTAACCACTACACCACGGAGGCTTCTATCATTCCTGTGAAGTTTGGTCCAAATCCAATCAGTGGTTTAGGAGGAGATGTCGTTTGAAGAAATTGTTTACGCACGGATGACAGACAAAAAGTGATCCTAATATAAAACACAAGAGGGCCATGATGGCCCTGGATCGCTCACCTGATCCATAGTGTAACAAGTTGGCCCCAGAGAGGGCCATTATTGGCCCCAGGGCTTTAATGTGCATAATGTTGAGGGAGGTCTGAAAGGTGAAGCTTCATACCAAACATCAACAAAGGCTATAATTTGAACAATCTTGGCAAAGGTCCACTAGATGAAGCTACACATCAAATATCAAAGACCTGGGCCTTGCGGTTTGAGAGAAGAAGATTTTTTTTAAAGATATTCCCAACATAAGCCTATGCAAAACCAAATGGCCCCGGGGCTATATAAATCTATGTAAAACCAAAGGGCCCCGGGGTGGGGGCATTTGTGGCCCCAGGGCTATAATTTGAACAATCTTGGTAGAGGTCCATTAGATGAAGCTTCATACCAAATTTCAAAGTCCTTACCCTTGTGGTTTCAGAGAAGAAGATTTTTAAAGATTATCCCTATATAAGCCTATGTAAAACCAAAGGGCCACTTTTGGCCCCAGCACTATAATTTGAATCATCTTGGTAGGGGTCCTTTAGAAGTAGCGACATACCAAATACAAAAGACCTAGGACTTTTGGTTTCAGAGAAGAAGATTTTTAAAGATTTTCGCTATATAAGTCTATGTAAAACCAAAAGGCCCTGGAGCATGGGGCATTTTTGGCCCAAGGGCTATAATTTGATAATTTGAACAATCTTGGTAGGGGTCCACTAGATGAAGCTTCATTCCAAATATCAAAGTCCTGGGCCTTGCGGTTTCAGAAAAGAAGATTTTTAAAGATTTTCCCTATATAAGCCTATGTAAAACCAAAGGGCCCCGGGGCGGGGGCATTTTTTTCCCAAACACTATTATTTGAACAATCTTGGTAGGGGTCAACTAGATGAAGCTTCAAACCAAATATCAAAGTCCTGGGCCTTGCAGTTTCAGAGAAGAAGATTTTTAATGATTTTCCCTATATAAGCCTATGTAAAACCAAAGGGCCCTGGGGCAGGGACATATTTGGCCTCAGCACTATAATTTGAATAATATTGTTAGAGGTCCTTTAGATGAAGCTTCATACCAAATATAAAAGACCTAGGCCTTGTAGTTTCAGAGAACAAGATTTTTAAAGATTTTCCCTATATAAGTCTATGTAAAACCAAAGGGCCCCGGGGCGGGGACATTTTTGGCCCAAGGGCTATAATTTGAACAATCTTGGTAGAGGTCCATTAGATGAGGATCATTCTTAATATCAAAGTCCTTGGCCTTGCGGTTTCAGAGAAGAAGATTTTTAAAGATTCTGCTTATATAAGCCTATGTAAAACCAAAGGGCACCGGGGCGGGAGCATTTTTCGCCCCAGCACTATAATTTGAACAATCTTGGTAGGGGTCCACTAGATGAAGCGTCATACCAAATATCAAAGACCTGGGCCTTGTGGTTTCAGAGAAGAAGATTTTTAAAGATTTTCCCTATATAAGCCAATGTAAAACCAAAGGGCCCCATGGCGGGGGCATTTTTTGTCCCAGCACTATAATTTGAACAATCTTGGTAGGGGTCCACTAGATGAAACTTCATACCAAATATATCAAAGTCCTGGGCCTTGTGGTTTCAGAGAAGAAGATTTTTAAAGATTTTCCCTATATAAGCCAATGTAAAACCAAAGGGCCCAGTGGCGGGGGCATTTTTTGTTCCAGCACTATAATTTGAAAAATCTTGGTAGGGGTCCACTAGATGAAGCTTCATACCAAATATCAAAGTCCTGGGCCTTGTGGTTTCAGAGAAGAAGATTTTTAAAGATTTTCCCTATATAAGCCTGTGTAAAACCAAAGGGCCCCGGGGCGGGGGCATTTTTCGCCCCAGCACTATAATTTGAACAATCTTGGTAGGGGTCCACTAGATGAAGCTTCATACCAAATATCAAAGACCTGGGCCTTGTGGTTTCAGAGAAGAAGATTTTTAAAGATTTTCCCTATATAAGCCAATGTAAAACCAAAGGGCCCCATGGCGGGGGCATTTTTTGTCCCAGCACTATAATTTGAACAATCTTGGTAGGGGTCCACTAGATGAAGCTTCATACCAAATATCAAAGTCCTGGGCCTTGTGGTTTCAGAGAAGAAGATTTTAAAGATTCTTCCCTATATAAGCCTATGTAAAACCAAAGGGTCCTGGGGCGGGGGCATTTTTCGACCCAGCACTATAATTTGAACAATCTTGGTAGGGGTCCACTAGATGAAGCTTCATACCAAATATCAAAGACCTGGGCCTTGTGGTTTCAGAGAAGAAGATTTTTTAAGTTTTTGGTGAAAAAATCTTTTTTTGGCTCCTGTGACCTAGATGTGCAACGGACCGGAACCATTTGAACAACTTTGAAAGGGGACCACCTAAGGATCATTCCTGTGAAGTTTGGTCAAAATCCGATCAGTGGTTTAGAAGGAGATGTCGTTTATAGAAATTGTTTACGCACGGACGCACGCACGCACGGACGAACGACGGACGACGGACAAAAAAGTGATCCCAAAAGCTCACCTCGTCACTACGTGACGGTGAGCTAAAAAGTGGTAACATTGACTATTTTAGTGTAAGAAAATTTCATCTTTTCAAACTTGTCCAAATGAAATTCAGTATGTCCGATAAATTTTGAGCTGTCTGGACAATTTGTCTGAACTGCATTTTGGGCCAGCAGAATCCCTGTACTAGCTTCATGACAAATATCAAAGACCTGGGCCTTCTGGTTTCAGACAAGATGATTTTTAAAGGTTTTCCCTATGTAACTCAAATATCGAATACCACTGGGCCACCTGGTTTCAGTCAAGAAGATCTTTTAGATTTATAAACATTTTGTCTATATTAGGCTATGTAAACCCATTGGGCCCCACTAGCGGTCCACTAGACATATATTTAAGCTTCACACCAAATATCAAAGACCTCCAGGGCCTTATTGTTTCAAACAAGAAGATATTTAAAGGTTTTCCCTAAATACTTCTATGTTAACGCAGTTGGCCCTGCCTCGGGCCATTTTTGGCCCCAGTGCTATAATTCGAACAATCTGGGTAGAGGTCCACTAGAAGAAGCTTCATGCCAAATATGAAATACCTCATCCTGGGCCTTCTGGTTTCATAAGAAGATCTTTTAAAGTTTTCTCTGATTTTCCCCTATTTGTGGTCATGGCAACCAGAATTCTGCATGGAATATTGAATACTTTGAACAAATTTGAGAGGATCACCCAAGGATTATTTCTGCAGAGTTTTGTCAAAATCTAGTTAAGGAGGCGATCATGTTGTTTAAAGAAATTGTGAATGGACGGACACTTGGATGGACGATCACAACGATGGGCAGTGACCAATCACAATAGCTCCCCCTCTTTGCAGTGGTTTGAGCCTTGCTCAGGTCACATGTGAGATGCTAAGTTCTGCAATGGAAGGTCAGAGGGTTTTTCTCCAGATACTCAAGTTTTCACCCAATTCTGATAGGGCTGCAACGATATAGTTACCTCACGATACAATACATATTGCGATATATTTGTGTCACGATACGATACATATTGCGATACACTTTCCGGCATGAAAAAGAAACTTTAAGCAAAGAAATTCCTTAAAATCAGCTTTAAGCAATACTTATAAATTTAATTCTTTTGTAGAAATTAACTGTAATATACATGAACAATGGAAACAAGAGGGCCATGATGGCCCTGGATCGCTCACCTGATCCATAGAATAACAAATGGGCCCCAGGGCAGGGTCATTATTGACCCCAGGGCTATAATGTGCATAATGTTGAGGGAGGTCTAAAAAGGAGAAGCTTCATACCAAATATCAACAAAGACTATAACAATCTTGGCAAAAGCCCTTTAGATGAAGCTATACACCAAATATCAAAGCCCTGGGCCTTGCGGTATTAGAGAAGATGATGTTTTTAAAGATATTCCCTACATAAGCCTATGTAAAACCAAATGGCCCCCGGGCTGGGCCATTTTAGGCCTTCATACACCAAATATCAAAGCCCTGGGCCTTGCGGTATTAGAGAAGATGATGTTTTTAAAGATATTCCCTACATAAGCCTATGTAAAACCAAATGGCCCCCGGGCTGGGCCATTTTAGGCCTCAGGGCTATAACTTGGACAATCTTCTGAGAAAAAGATTTTCAAAGATTATAAAAGTCTATGTAAAACCAAAGGGCCCTCGGGTGGGGGCATTTGTGGCCCAAGGGCTATAATTTGAACAATCTTGGTAAAGGTCCACTAGATAAAGCTCCATACCAAATATCAAAGACATGGGCCTTGCAGTCTCAGAGAAGAAGATTTTTAAAGATTTCCCCTATATAAGTCTATGTAAAACCAAAGGGCATATTTGGTCTCAGGGTTTTAATTTGAACAATCTTGGTAAAGGTCAACTAGATGTAGCTTCACACCAAATATCAAAGACCTAGTAGGCCTTGTGGTTTCAGAGAAGATGATTTTTAAAGATTTCCCTTTATAAGTCTATGTAAAACCTAAGGGTCTCGGGGTGGGGCATTTGTGGCCCCAGGGCTATAATTTGAACAATCTTGATAGAGATCCACTAGATGAAATTTCACACCAAATATCAAAGACCTACGCCTTGTGGTTTTACAGAAGAAGATTTTTTTTAAGATTTTCACTATATAAGTCTATTTAAAACCAGGGGGCCAGAGGCGGGGACATATTTGGTCTCAGGGCTATAATTTGAACAATCTTGGTAAAGGTCGACTAGATGTAGCTTCACACCAAATATCAAAGACCTAGGCCTTGTGGTTTCAGAGAAGATGATTTTTAAAGATTTCCCTTTATAAGTCTATGTAAAAGCAAAGGGCCCCTGAGAGGGGGCATTTTTGGCACCAGCACTATAATTTGGACAATCTTGGTAGGGATCCACTAGATGAAGAGTCATACCAAATTTCAAAGACCTGGGCCTTGCGGTTTCAGAGAAGAAGATTTTTAAATATTTTCCCAATATAAGTCTATGTAAAACCAAAGGGCCTGAGGCGAGGCATATTTGTTCTCAGGCTATAATTTGAACAATCTTGGTAAAGGTCCACTAGATGTAGCTTCACACCAAATATCAAAGACCTAGGCCTTGTGGTTTCAGAGAAGATGATTTTTAAAGATTTCCCTTTATAAGTCTATGTAAAACTAAAGGGCCCTTGAGCGGGGGCATTTTTGCCCCAGCACTACAATTTGAACAATCTTGGTGGGGGTCCACTAGATGAAGCTTCATACCAAATATCAAAGACGCCTTGTGGTTTCAGAAGAAGATTTTTTAAAGATTTTCCCTATATAAGCCGATGTAAAGCAAAAGGGTCCCGGGGCTGGGGCATTTTTGGCCCAGGACTATAATTTGAACAATCTTGGTAGGGGTCCACTAGATGAAGCTTCATACCAAATATCAAAGACCTGGGCCTTGCAGTTTCAGAGAAGAAGATTTTTAAAGGTTGTCCCTATATTATCCTCTGTAAAACCAAAGGGCCCCGGGGCTGGGGCATTTGTGGCCCCAGCACTATAATTTGAACAATCTTGGTAGGGGTCCACCAGATGCAGCTTCATACCAAATATCAAAGACCTGGGCCTTGAGGTTTCAGAGAAGAAGATTTTTAAAGATTTTCCCTATATAAGCCCATGTAAAAAACAAAGGGCCCTGGGGCAGGGGCATTTTTGGCCGCAGCACTATAATTTGAACAATCTTGGTAGGGGTCCACTAGATGAAGCTTCATACCAAATATCAAAGACCTGGGCCTTGTGGTTTCAGAGAAGAAAATTTTTTAAGTTTCCGGTGAAAAAAATCTATTTTTGGCTCCTGTGACCTAATGTAGATGTGCAATGGACAGGAACCATTTGAACAACTTTGAAAGGGGACAACCTAAGGATCATTCTTGTGAAATTTGGTCAAAATCTGATCAATGGTTTAGGAAGAGATGTCACTTGAAGAAGAAGTTTACGCACGCACGCAGGGACGGACACACGGACGGACGCACGACGGACGAAAAGTGATCCCAAAAGCTCACCCCGTCACTATGTGACAGGTGAGCTGATAAAAGTGAAAATAGAAACTTATTTTTAAGTCACAAATTTAAGCAAAACCAGCAAAAGTTTTCACCTCATCAAATTACT